>CM018694.1:63711304-64161304 GCA_009363875.1 Mikania micrantha
TGTCAAGACCAGCGATTCAAGAGTTCCAGGAGCCCCAGAGAATGTTTTTCACCTTCGTCTCGAGATCTTAGGTGCTTTGAAGGTTAGTTCTATGGTTAAAAATTCGTCTTTCACACTATTACACAACACATGCATGTGTAAATCACACATGCAAGCACCTATAGTGCACATGCACGAATTTATCTTATGGGTTTATTGATTTTAAGGTGTTTTATGATGATCTAACATGATTAGAATGCATTTGGTGATGATCTAAGATGTTGTGTATGTATAGATTTCAATGTTTTGTTCACAAAGTGTTGAAATATCACATGCATGTACGATCCATGAGTATTGGAATGATCTTGAGTATATGGATATGTTTATTGATGATGTTAGAAGGATTACCCATGGTTAGATTTGCTTTAAAATGGTTTAAAATTATGATTTTAATGAATCTTTCTATTTATAGAAACTTTTTATGGTCAAGGTATTGTTTGAGATGAGTTCATGAACATGCATGTATGTGGAATTGTTGTTAGGATGATAACATGATGATTTGATGTGTTAGAAAGTAGTCTGATGATGTCTATGATCATATTTAGTGTTATTACTATTTTAGTAACTTTTTTGGGTAAAGAATATTGATAGATGATGAAATCGGATATGTGACATGATTAAATGTTGTTAGATGACATATTATGATGAATGATGATATGAAAAGTTGTTTAGAAATGTTTAAATGGTGATTTGATGCAAAAACTACAAAGTTACTATATTTAGTAACTTGATTTTTATAAAAAACCGACTCGAGAACATTTGTATGACTTGAACATGCTAGATGACTTGTTATGACATAATATGTTTATTTTGATGTTAAGTTAGATGGTTTCCGATGTCACGTATGCTAAAAATGGAAAACTTTCCATTTTAGGAAACTTTTGTGCACTAACATGCTATAAACGACGTATATGAACTTGTATGATAATGTGCTATGTGTTAACATGACCCCGTAGGACCATTGAGCATGCTAGAACTCTAACACGATATGCTTTGTGAACTTCCATAAATGGAAACTTACTATAAATAGTAAGTTGTCCATAAACGCGATTTGCGCGTTTTGCACACGACAAACACTTACACGATTGCTACACGATTCACAAACCGGCACACGGTTCACCAACGGGTCGTTGACTTGACACGGTCAACTTTGGTCAACTCTAGTCAAACACGGTCAATGTGGACCAACACGAGCAAACACGGTCAATGTGGACCAACACAGTCAAACACGGTCAATATGGACCAACACGAGCAAACACGGTCAATGTGGACCGACACGGACAAACATGAACAACCAAGGGTTGTTGGACACAACACGAGCACTAACACAAACACTAGCACTGTCACTTACACGAACTCACGTACGGTATACGATATAGGTTGCGGTGACCGACACGTACTACTACATCAGGAGCTTACGCTACTTGCTACTTTTATCACTAAGGTGAGTTTACGGCCCTCTTTACTCTTTTTCAAATGCTTTTAAATAGGGGGAGAATACTAGTTGCATCGAGTCAAACACTATTACTGTACAAACACTATTGTGTATGCTGGTTTATTGGACAAACATTAAGTGTTGAACTCGTACAAGCCCTCACAAAGTCTTACCGTTAATGTACGAACAACGTGGTAGATTTGGATGGATCCATTAGGGAATGACTAACCCCACGGGGCACTATGTTGATGGATGTCATAACCCGTGCAAAATTCTGACCTAACTTGCTATGCATACGAGGCATAGCGGAGGCAAGGACAAACAAGTCTAGTTCGGTAGTGACGCACTGACACTTTGGGCCTAGGGCTCGGTACTAACATTTGATAAACAGCATGACACACTTTTATTACTATATGTATATCAAAAACCTGTGAACTCACCAACCATTGTGTTGACACTTTTCTAACTTGTATTCTCAGGTAACTAGCTGACTATGGAGCAGGAATATGCACATTAGGGATTATGGGCATAGGATCCCGCATTCATGTTAACAGTTTTTTTTGAAAAACAATTACTTTTGGGTTATGTTTAAACACAATGTTGTGTGTCAATTTAATTTCCGCTGTGTAAACAACTATCTTTCCGCTGCATGTTATGATAACTTATTTTCCTGCTGCAAACTATTTATTATGTGTATGTGTCAAACTAGGATTTGTAAACGCATATAGTGTTGTTTATATGACCTTGAGCTGTGATTCTGGCCACGTCACACCCACGTGGACTGACACCACGAGTGGGAAATTGGGGGTGTGACAGACTGGTATCAGAGCCTTGGTTATAGGGAACTAGGTTTGCATGTAGTAAACTTAGACTATAGCCATTGCTCAACTCTAGACACTACACGTAGAACTTGCACATTGATGACATTGTTACTTGTGAACTGTTGCTTACTAACGTGAAACTTACAGGATGGCCGACAACAACAGCAACGCTAACAGGAGCGCAGCTAGACCCACGGACACAGATGATTTGGCGGCAGAGAGTCGTCGACGGATCGACGATATCGTAGCCCAGGTTGACGCCGAGATGGGTAGGCGGGCCAGGACGCGGCACGGGCCCGACATTGGGGATGGCTTCCCACCATAATCCAGGGATGGATCATCGGGGAGAGAGTACCTCCATACCGTTTCCTGGTGATACCACCCCAGGACACCGACTGCCACCACTTGGGGGTACCACTGGAGCAGGCCTTCGCGGCCCACGTTGCTTGCACCCGACGAGAGATTTGGAGGACTGGAGAGCTGTCGAGCGAGGTCCGAGTTCTTCGCGAGAAGAACGAGCGATTGGAGAGCAGAACGAGAGACTGGAGGAACGCAACGACAGATTGGAGGCACAGGTGGAGACTCTACGTCTCCAAGTGTCTCAACTGATGACCCAGCACGGACAGATCGTTGACGTCATGCAGGAGCATGATGTACGCATCACTGAGAATCGGACGGACATAACCGAGACTCAGGCGATGGTGCAGGCCAGTGATGCCATGCTTAACGCATGGGCTGCACAGTTTATTGAGGAACCACCACAGAGGATGGTCCTGAATTCGAGGCCGAGGACCTCGAAGAAGAGGACTTTGATGAGGATCCTAATGAGGATCCAGAGGAGGAGGATGATGACGGAGACGCTGCTAGTGACATTTCACATGTCTCCATGGACTCGGATTAGTGGACTACTTTATCTTGTATTTATTTTTTTATTTTGGCCTAGACGAGCGGGATGTGCTCGAAGAACTTGTGATGTTATTCCCTTTTGAAATCATTGTACTACAATTCTGGTATTATGAGAATTATGTTTTGTTATTATCTATTGTATCATTATGACTGTTGCTAACACAACTTCTGACATGACATATGATCTGACTTCCGACACAACATCTGACTAACATTCTGACTTTACTAACATTCTGTCCCTTCCGTATAGAAAATATCTATGGCGGGAAGAGGACCACATGCACGCCCTCCTAGACGAACACTGGACGCAGCCGTCATTAAGATGATGGTTGACAGACAGTTAACAAGATACTGGCAGAGCACGAGGCAAATCGCCTTGCTAGTGAAACCAGTGGCTCGAACAACGGTACTAACACTCGCCTAACATGACTAACATAGTATAGCTGACACGCTCTGACACACGACATGGTTTCTGACTGACAGGATCACAAGGCAACAACAACAAAGGATGTTCTTTAAATCTTCCTGAACTGCCACCCACACAAATTCAAGGGGACTGAGGGAGCTGTGGGGATGCTCCGCTGGGTGGAGAAAGTCGAATCTGTATTCGCCATGTGCGAATGTGCTGAAGAGAACCGGGTGAAGTTCGCAATGGAACACTGGAAGGACCAGCCCTCACATGGTGGAATACCCATGTACAAACCCTAGGGTTGGACGGTGCCAACTCCATGCCATGGGTTGATTTCACCCGACTACTGCAAGAGGAATACTGTCCTCGTGATGAGATCAGAAAACTGGAAGCCGAATTCTGGGTACTGAAGATGGTCGGCTCTGAGATCGAGCAATACTGCACTCGATTCCATGAGCTGTGTAAGCTATGTCCGACTATGGTGACGCCGGAATACAAGAAGGTCGAGCAGTTCATCAGTGGGCTGCCCGAACAGATTCAAAGCATGGTGACTGCGTCTGACCTCACCACCACCCAACCACTGATCAGACTGGCTCATAAACTGACTGATCAAGCTGTAGCTCAGGGCAAGCTACCCAAACGAGGCGAACACCTAAAGCCTCAAGAAGGCCAGAAAAGGAAGTGGGAACCTAGTCAGCACCAGTCTTACCAACCTCAGCAACAACAACGATCTGCACTTGCTAGAGCATTTACTGCCACCCAACCCGATGACAAGGGGAAGGGTGTATATCAAGGGAAGTACCCACTGTGCAACCGATGTTCATACCACCACTTTGGGCAATGTGAACGATACCGTTGTCTGAAGTGCGGAAGACATGGCCACATGGCCAAGGACTGCAGATCAAAGTATCCAAGCAACAACAACAACCCCAACCACAACCAGAACAACAATAACAACCAAAACACTCTCAAGGGGTGTTATGAATGTGGCAAGCCGGGCCACATGAGGAGGGATTGCCCTCAATTGAAGAAGGCCGGAGGAGGAGCGGTCAAGGGACGAGCTTTTGTGATTGGCTCGGGAGAAGCCAAGGATGACCCGAACATCGTAACCGGTACGTTTCTTTTAAATAATGTCTATGCTAGCATATTATTTGATACCAGTGCCGATAGGAGCTTTATATCTAGTGAGTTTAGCAAATTACTAGATATTACCCCAACACCACTAGACTACAAGTACACCGTAGAGTTAGCCGACGGCAAGCTAATTGAAACACAACACATCTTTCGAGGATGCGTCATGGTTTTGGCGAATCACGAACTCGAAATCGATTTGATGCCGGTGACTCTTGGAAGCTTTGATGTGGTCGTTGGAATGGATTTGCTATCCGCTAACCAAGCTGAAATCGTATGCAACGAGAAGATCGTACGGGTGACGTTGCAGAACGGAGAACAGATCTCGATTCAGGGGGAAAGACGGGGAGTACCTCTGAACATCATATCATGCATGAAGGCAAACAAGTATCTGCAAAAGGGATACACTACCATACTAGCCCTCATCACGGAACAACCGAAGAAAGAAAGGAAGATTGAGGACATCGCCGTAGTCCGCGATTTTCCCGAAGTATTTCCCGAGGACCTACCTGGACTACCACCGAAACGACAAGTCGAGTTTCAGATAGACCTTACACCTGGAGCAGCACCGATTGCCAAAGCTCCATACCGACTAGCACCGACTGAGATGCAGGAACTGTCTAACCAGTTACAAGAGCTGTTAGACAAGGGATTCATCAGACCGAGCTTCTCACCTTGGGGAGCACCGGTCTTGTTCGTAAAGAAGAAAGACGGATCATTCCGTATGTGTATCGACTACAGAGAGCTGAACAAAGTGACGATCAAGAATCGATATCCCTTGCCGCGAATAGACGATCTATTTGACCAATTGCAAGGGTCAAGCTACTATTCGAAGATTGATTTAAGATCGGGTTACCATCAATTGAGGATACAAGAAAACGATATTCCTAAGACTGCCTTTCGAACCCGATACGAACACTACGAATTCTTGGTTATGCCCTTCGGACTAACCAACGCACCAGCTGTATTCATGGATCTCATGAATAGAGTGTGCAAACCTTACCTTGACAAATTCGTAATAGTGTTCATTGACGACATTCTGATTTACTCGAAGAATCGAGAAGAACATGCTGAACATCTGGAGCTAGTGTTGGAATTAATAAAGAAAGAACAACTGTACGCAAAATTTTCAAAGTGCGACTTTTGGATACGCGAAGTCCAATTCCTTGGACACGTGGTTAATTTGCAGGGAATACACGTAGACCCAGCCAAGATTGAAGCAATTAAGAACTGGGAAGCACCCAAGACTCCGACTGAGGTGCGACAATTCCTAGGTCTGGCCGGGTACTACAGAAGATTCATTGAGGGATTCTCAAAGATTGCTCAATCACTGACATCCCTGACACATAAAGACAAAAAGTTCGATTGGGGAGACAAACAAGAAGCTGCTTTCAACCTGTTGAAACAGAAACTATGCACTGCACCCATCCTATCCCTACCGGAAGGATGTGATGACTTCGTGGTGTATTGCGACGCCTCGAAACAGGGACTCGGTTGTGTGCTGATGCAACGCGAGAAAGTGATAGCATACGCTTCACGCCAACTGAAGGTGCATGAGAAGAATTACACGACTCATGACCTTGAGTTGGGAGCCGTGGTGTTTGCCTTGAAGATCTGGCGACACTACTTATACGGCACGAAATGTACAATCTTTACCGATCATAAGAGCCTACAACACATCTTCGACCAGAAAGAGTTGAACATGAGACAACGAAGGTGGGTTGAACTCATAGGTGATTATGATTGCGCCATCAAGTATCATCCAGGCAAAGCCAACGTAGTGGCCGACGCGTTGAGTCGAAAAGAAACAACAAAGCGCGTGCGTGCACTACAACTCACGATTCATTCTGAATTGCCAAATCAGATACGAAACGCACAACAAGAAGCTCTAAAAGCTGAAAACCTTACTCTTGAAGCCATGCGTGGCATGGATAAGCAAATAAAGGCAAAAGACGACGGAGCTTACTATTTAATGGATCGAATCTGGATTCCACGCTACGGAGGATTGAGAGAAGTAGTGATGGATGAAGCTCACAAGAGCCGGTATTCCGTACACCCAGGCTCTGATAAGATGTATCACGATTTGAAGACAACCTATTGGTGGCCAAACATGAAAGCTGAGATAGCAACATACGTGAGTAAATGCCTAACGTGCTCAAAAGTCAAAGTTGAGTACCAGAAGCCATCAGGGTTACTTCAACAACCGGAATTACCAATGTGGAAATGGGAGCAGATTTCCATTGATTTCATCACTAAACTGCTAAAGACGGCAAGTGGTTGCGATACCATCTGGGTTATCATAGACCGACTGACAAAGTCTGCACATTTTCTACCCATCAAGGAGACTGACAAGCTAGACAAACTCACTCGGGTTTATTTAAAGGAAGTGGTCACTCGACATGGAGTGCCAATCTCAATCATATCTGATCGCGACAGTCGATTCACGTCGCATTTCTGGAAGTCCTTGCATAAGGCTTTGGGCACGAGACTGGACATGAGTACCGCTTATCACCCGCAGACGGACGGGCAAAGTGAGCGAACGATACAGACACTGGAGGACATGCTCCGGGCATGTGTCATTGACTTTGGTAGTAGCTGGGAATCTCATCTACCGTTAGTTGAGTTCTCATATAACAATAGCTACCACACTAGCATTCAAGCTGCACCATTCGAGGCACTTTACGGACGTAAGTGTCGATCACCCATTTGCTGGGCGGAAGTTGGAGACAGTCAACTGACTGGCCCAGAACTTGTGCACGAAACGACTGAGAAGATCGTACAAATACGCAAGCGAATGGCAGCCGCTCGTGACAGACAGAAAAGCTATGCCGACAAGCGACGCAAACCATTGGAGTTCCAGGTGGGGGACAGAGTGTTACTCAAGGTCTCGCCCTGGAAAGGTGTCATTCGGTTTGGCAAACGAGGAAAGTTGAACCCTCGTTACGTCGGACCTTTCGAGATTACAAAACGAATAGGCCCTGTAGCCTACGAACTAAACCTGCCAGCTGAACTGAGCAGTGTGCACAACGTATTCCACATCTCGAATCTCAAGAAGTGCTATCTGATGAAACACTTGTTATTCCTCTCGAGGAAATACAAATCGACGAACAATTGAACTTCGTTGAGGAACCGGTGGAGATTATGGACTGGGAAACCAAGAAGCTCAAGCTCAGCAAGATTCCAATAGTGAAAGTGCGATGGAATTCGCGACGAGGACCGGAATTCACGTGGGAACGTGAAGACCAGATGAAACAAAAGTACCCACACCTGTTCGCGGAACAGGCAAACACTAGCAACACAAGTTGAATTTCGGGACGAAATTCTTTCTAACATGGGGAGGATGTGACACCCCGTAATTTCCAGGTCAGCTTTGATTTTATTTAAATGTTTATTTAAATACATTATGTACACGTGGCATTAGAATTAGATTAATTTAGTGTGACACGTGGCACGACAGTACGAACACTGACTCATGACTAGATAATCTGTGGAATTATCGGCAAACAGCACACACGGGTCAAAACACACGAACGTTGGTGAACATCACAACACTTAAGCACAGAAACACCTCACAAGCCAATTATGGCAAGTAATTGACTATTAGAGTCCAAACGACGCTCGAACGATGTTCTACAGTCGAGAAACGGGCAAGAATGGGCCAGAACAACAAAACAAGCTTATTAGGCTTGACATTTAGGCCAGGCGGTACGCCTGACCCGAGACGCCCACGATAGGCGATGCGCGCGGGTGAGGAATCAGGCGCCTCATCCAAACCAGCCGCGCGTAACGCCAGGCATAACCAACCCATGCCAGGCGTTACGCCTGGGGCGCCAGATTCGCAAAAATCACCTTTTTAAACTCCCAAAGCTCATCATCACCCTACACACTCATTTTCTCCGGTTTCACACGACATAGAGCGACTGATTTCATCTCCTACCTTCTGCTACCATCATTTTACTCCATTAGAAGCCATTTTTGAACACATTGAAGCACAAGAACCTTGAAAGAAGCTCTCTAAACTCTCATCCTCCATCACCACCTTCTTGTTCTTGTCAAGACCAGCGATTCAAGAGTTCCAGGAGCCCCAGAGACTGTTTTCACCTTCATCTCGAGATCTTAGGTGCTTTGAAGGTAGTTCTATGGTTTAAAATTCATCTTTCACACTATTACACACACATGCATGTGTAAATCACACATGCAAGCACCTATAGTGCACATGCACGAATTTATCTTCTGGGTTTATTGATTTTAAGGTGTTTTATGATGATCTAACATGATTAGAATGTATTTGGTGATGATCTAAGATGTTGTGTATGTATAGATTTCATGTTTTGTTCACAAAGTGTTGAAATATCACCATGCATGTACGATCCATGAGTATTGGAATGATCTTGAGTATATGGATATGTTTATTGATGATGTTAGAAGGATTACCCATGGTTAGATTTGCTTAAAATGGTTAAAATTATGATTTTAATGAATCTTTCTATTTATAGATTCTTTTTATGGTCAAGGTATTGTTTGAGATGAGTTCATGAACATGCATGTATGTGGAATTGTTGTTAGGATGATAACATGATGATTTGATGTGTTAGAAAGTAGTCTTGATGATGTCTATGATCATATTTAGTGTTATTACTATTTTTAGTAACTTTTTGGGTAAGAATATTGATAGATGATGAAATCGGATATGTTGACATGATTAAATGTTGTTAGATGACATATTATGATGAATGATGATATGAAAAGTTGTTTAGAAATGTTTAAATGGTGATTTGATGCAAAAACTACAAAGTTACTATATTTAGTAACTTTATTTTTATAAAAACCGACTCGAGAACATTTTGTATGACTTGAACATGCTAGATGACTTGTTATGACATAATATGTTTATTTGATGTTAAGTTAGATGGTTTCCGATGTCACGTATGCTAAAAATGGAAACTTTCCATTTTAGGAAACTTTTGTGCACTAACATGCTATAAACGACGTATATGAACTTGTATGATAATGTGCTATGTGTTAACATGACCCCGTAGGACCATTGAGCATGCTAGAACTCTAACACCGATATGCTTTGTGAACTTTCCATAAATGGAAACTTACTATAAATAGTAAGTTGTCCATAAACGCGATTTGCGCGTTTTGCACACGACAAACACTTACACGATTGCTACACGATTCACAAACCGGCACACGGTTCACCAACGGGTCGTTGACTTGACACGGTCAACTTTGGTCAACTCTAGTCAAACACGGTCAATGTGGACCAACACGAGCAAACACGGTCAATGTGGACCAACACAGTCAAACACGGTCAATATGGACCAACACGAGCAAACACGGTCAATGTGGACCGACACGGACAAACATGAACAACCAAGGGTTGTTGGACACAAACACGAGCACTAACACAAACACTAGCACTGTCACTTACACGAACTCACGTACGGTATACGATATAGGTTGCCGGTGACCGACACGTACTACTACATCAGGAGCTTACGCTACTTGCTACTTTTATCACTAAGGTGAGTTTACGGCCCCTCTTTACTCTTTTTCAAATGCTTTTAAATAGGGGGAGAATACTAGTTGCATCGAGTCAAACACTATTACTGTACAAACACTATTGTGTATGCTGGTTTATTGGACAAACATTAAGTGTTGAACTCGTTACAAGCCCTCACAAAGTCTTACCGTTAATGTACGAACAACGTGGTAGATTTGGATGGATCCATTAGGGAATGACTAACCCCACGGGGCACTATGTTGACTGGATGTCATAACCCGTGCAAATTCTGACCTAACTTGCTATGCATACGAGGCATAGCGGAGGCAAGGACAAACAAGTCTAGTTCGGTAGTGACGCACTGACACTTTGGGCCTAGGGCTCGGTACTAACATTTGATAAACAGCATGACACACTTTTATTACTATATGTATATCAAAACCTGTGAACTCACCAACCATTGTGTTGACACTTTTTCTCACTTGTATTCTCAGGTAACTAGCTGACTATGGAGCAGGAATGCACATTAGGGATTATGGGCATAGGATCCCGCATTCATGTTAACAGTTTTTTTTGAAAAACAATTACTTTTGGGTTATGTTTAAACAATGTTGTGTTGTCAATTTAATTTCCGCTGTGTAAACAACTATCTTTCCGCTGCATGTTATGATAACTTTATTTTCCGCTGCAAACTATTTTATTATGTGTATGTGTCAAACTTGGATTTGTAAACGCATATAGTGTTGTTCTATATGACCTTGAACTGTGATTCTGGCCACGTCACACCCACGTGGACTGACACCACGAGTGGGAAATTGGGGGTGTGACATTTGGCACTACCGACTTGGTCACCCAGGACCATCTGTTTTGCATAGTCTTAAGACTAATAATTCAATTCATTGTAATAGACTTAGTCGTTCATTTTTTTGTCAATCTTGTGTTTTTGGCAAACAAATAAAACTTCCTTTTTCTCCTTCTGTTAATTCTACTTTTATGCCTTTTGATATTATTCACAGCGATGTGTGGACCTCCCCCATCCCAAGTACGGGCGGTCACCGGTACTATATTTTGTTTCTTGATGATTACACCAATTTTTATGGACATATCCCTTAACTCACAAATCTCAAGTATATACCATTTTCACACAATTTTCCACAATTCTTAAAACTCAATTTGAACGAACCATCAAGTGTTTCCAATGTGATAATGGCACTGAGTATAACAATACCCAATTTCACAACTACTGCAATCAATCTGGAATGCAATTCAGGTTCTCTTGTCCATACACCTCTTCCCAAAATGGTAAGGCGGAACGCAAGATCCGTTCAATAAACAATATTATTCGCACTCTTTTGGCACACTCTTCTGTCCCCCCATCTTTCTGGCATCATGCCCTTCAAATGGCTACCTACATACACAACATTATACCTGGGAAAACCACATCTTATGTCTCCCCCACCTCTCTGTTATATCACACCCAACCCACTTACAACCATCTACGGATTTTTGGCTGCCTCTGCTTTCCTTTATCTCCTTCCACTACTATTAACAAACTTGACAATCGATCTTCACCTTGCGTTTTCCTTGGCTACCCCTCCAATCACCGGGGGTACAAATGCTTCAACATTGCCTCTCAAAAACTAATCATCTCAAGGCATGTCATTTTTAATGAATCTGTCTTTCCCTTTTCTGACCCCTCTCCTCACCCAGATTCCTATAAATTTCTCACATCTGACATCCATCCTTCTATATGGTTACAACACCTGGTCTCTCTCTCCACCAGGTCATCCAGTGACAAATGGGCCAAATCCACTGCCACCTACCAACGCAAAACAGTCCCTCCCAAACATCCTCAGCCACATCCCACTGATGTTCCCTCAAACTCAGCCTCCACAGCCCCAATCAATAACCCTTCGACCCAGTCCCCACAACATTCCCCACAAACCACAAGATTACTACAGCCCACTCAAACCACCACATCAAATGTGGTTCCTCAACATCCTGCCTCCACTCCTTCTGCTCCATCTCACCACATGATGACCAGATCCAAATCTGCCATGTTACACCCTCAACACAACTGTAACCTCCATGTCTCCTCAAATGAAATTGAGCCTCTTCCCCGCAATCCCATTTCTGCTTTAAACTCCCCTGTTTGGAAACATGCCATGGTGGATGAATTTAATGCTTTAATTTCAAATAAGACTTGGGTTCTGGTCCCTCGGGAGGCACACATGAATGTTGTCCGTTGTATGTGGATCTTCAAACATAAAACAAACAGCCAAGGCTCCCTAGAACGGTACAAGGCTCGCCTAGTATGTGATGGTCGCTCCCAGCAAGTCGGTGTTGACTGTGGTGAAACATTCAGCCCAGTTGTTAAACCCACCACCATCCGGCTGGTTCTTAGCATTGCTCTGGCTAACTCTTGGCAAATTCATCAGCTTGATGTCAAGAACGCATTTCTCGATGGCCATTTATCCGAGACTGTGTACATGCACCAACCAATGGGCTTTAGAGACCCACATCATCCAAATCATGTATGCCTCTTACAGAGATCACTATATGGACTTAAACATGCCCCCAGGGCGTGGTACCAACGATTCGCTGACTTTGTCTATACTATCGGCTTTCATCACAGCCAGTGTGATCACTCTCTATTTGTTTACAAACATGGTCAACACACTGCCTACATCCTCCTATATGTGGATGACATTCTCATGGTTACATCATCTGACCACCTTCGCCAACAATTTCTGGTTCAACTTGGCTCCGAATTCGCAATGAAGGACCTTGGCCCCATCAGCTACTTTCTTGGCATAGCTGTCCAACAGCACCCCTCGGGCCTCTTTCTTTCTCAGCACAAATATGCCTTGGAAATTTTAGAACGAGCTGGAATGGCTTCCTGCAGACCGTCGGCCACTCCTGTTGACACCAATGGGAAATTAAGTGCTCATGACGGGGAGCTCTTCCCTGACATCACCTTATATCGGAGTCTGGCGGGTGCTCTTCAATACCTCACTTTTACCCGTCCGGATATTACCTATGCAGTACAACAAATTTGCATGTACATGCACGCTCCTCGAACCTCACTTTTCAATGCCTTGAAACGTATTCTACGGTATGTAAAAGGCACTGCACATTACGGCCTCCATATGTCGTCTTCACATGGCTCCTCACTGCTGGCCTATACCGATGCGGATTGGGCCGGTTGCCCCGACACCCGTCGTTCCACTTCTGGGTATTGTGTATACTACGGCGACAATCTCATTTCCTGGTCTTCAAAAAGGCAATCTACTTTGTCTCGTTCTAGTGCCGAGGCTGAATACCGAGGCGTCGCGAATGTTGTTTCTGATATTTGCTGGATCCGTAACCTGTTACTAGAGCTGCATCATCCTCCTACTCGTGCTTCTCTTGTATACTGCGATAATGTCAGTGCAATCTACTTAACGGGCAACCCTGTACAACATCAGCGAACTAAACACATCGAAATGGACATTCATTTTGTCCGAGAGAAGGTTCAACGTGGTCTGGTCCGTGTCTTGCATGTCTCCTCCCGCTTTCAGATTGCAGATATTTTCACTAAAGGTCTCCCAAGAATACTTTTTGAAGACTTCCGTTCCAGTCTCAGCATTCGTTCTCCTCCCGCCTCGACTGCGGGGGTATAATAGACCATATATATCTACTGTGATAAATATGGAATAGATAGGCATAGAGTAAATAATTTTGTATTTGATTCAGTTATAATCATCCCTAAAATTATGGGATTGTATGTTTTTACCA
Organism: Mikania micrantha; assembly: GCA_009363875.1. NCBI lineage: Eukaryota > Viridiplantae > Streptophyta > Magnoliopsida > Asterales > Asteraceae > Mikania > Mikania micrantha. The sequence goes on from CM018694.1 coordinate 63,725,332, forward strand.
TTATATATTGAATACAAGGCAAAGGGGGAAATCAACCCATTGATAATCCCATAATTTTAGGGATGATTATAACTGAATCAAATACAAAATTATTTACTCTATGCCTATCTATTCCATATTTATCACAGTAGATATATATGGTCTATTAAATACTATCTAAAAATTAAGGTGCTTGTATTTTTATTGTTCAATGCCATTTTATTAAATTTACACCAACCAAAAGTTTATGATGACGTAGGTGAATATCACAAGACACGAAAATAGCCAGAAGGCAAGATCGCACGATTAGCTTAACAAAATGACAAGACGGCTAGATAGCAAGACTGACGAAACCAAAGTCAACTCACCAGATATCAGTAAAGATAAAAGTGAGGAGACATTTAATGAAAGCTAAGTCTTTTAACCAAAGGGTAAGAAGAAGGTGTGAAGGCATCAAAGTACAAAAAGTGGAATAAGTCAGCTCTTGAGTAGTATAAATACATCACTTGGGGAACTCCTTCAAGGATCCCATTCTCTTACTCTCACACTTTCACTACTACTCCACACATTCAACCTCAGCTCTTGCCTCTACTCTCACTTATATATTATCTCCGACTTACCGGTGACTGATCCCGACGTCGGAGTATGATCGCAGGAGGTCTCTTCCTGCAATAAAGCCAAGAGTGTCGTTCCTGCCCTAGCAAGATAGTAAGAAACAATAGTTCCAGGTCTCCTATCAAGACTCAACAAGTAAATACCTCAACGTAAGCTACACAAACGAGTTGGTCTTGCCAACTCGCCAACTTGCCAACTGTAACAAGACATTTCTTCTCCCAGCCATACTTCTTCTATACATTGCTAACCAGGCTTCAGATAAGGTCTTGGTTCCTGGTAAGACCAAGACAACCCTTTCTTGTAGTTTTCCTAGCCTTCCTGGCACCCACACTTCTCTTATCTCTTATCTTTCATAATTACATGTCTATATAACTATATATTCTTCATAAAAATACTGACTTGAGCGTCGGAGTGCCCTCGGGGGAAATCCCCTCGGGCCCTCTAACGTAGATCTTCTATGTTGTTGCAGATAGGATCCATACTCGGGATAACAAGGCGTAACCTGACTCGGGATAGCAAGGCACTACTTGACCCGACATAATGCCAGCCCGGATTTGGATACTTCAACATTGGCGCCCACCGTGGGGCCCGAGATTTTCAACATTCATGAATCCCTCGCGCCCTTTGTTCTAGATATATAGAGAGATCTGTGGTTTGCCCATCTTGGAACTGCACTCCAGTTGCCAGGATAGCAGGTTTGCTACACTACATCTGTCACAAAAAAAATTATATATTTGCTGCAATAGTTTTAAAGGTCTGATGACCTACTTAAATCTTAATAATCTTTGTTTACATAACTATATGTTACACATATATATACATATAAAGCACTTACTCTTTGAATTTGACATTCTTTTCTTTTAGGTATTTGTAAAGGAAACAGAGAATAAGTAGCAACTTACTTTTAAGCTATTATGTTTATGCACAACTAATTTGACAAAAACATCATATATGTTAATTCATTAATCACAACAAAGTTGACATCTCTTAGCTTTTAAGCATTTTTTTAATGGTGATTGTGAATCTAGCTAGCCGTTCAGCTAAAGGTTGTGTAATAAAAACTCTACAAAGTTATAGATGAAAACACTACAAAATCATAGTTGGAAACTTTACATAAAGTTTCTACATAGTACATACTATTGTCAGGAATCTTTCTAATTCCATATAACTTGTCTTATCTTTTTTTTTGAGGACTTTGACTTTATTGTCCATTAAACAAAAAATCAACAAAGGAAAGAAAGCAACAAGCCTTCGGATAGTTAAAAAAGAAAAAAAAAACTTTGCAGTCTTGATAAATGCTTTTTTAGAAGTTCTGTGATACAAGGCTTCCTGTAACCATAGGATGCCATGTCAAGTCTAAAAATACTTTTGCAGGCCAGCTATTTGCTTTTTCTGACATCCAGGTAAATACTTTTTCTGACATTCTGCAGTTTCTGACATTGTGCAATACATTTACTTTTTCTAAAATTATGCTAGATACTTTTTCTAACATTTTGTCAAATACTAAGCATTTGACTTTGTATATCAAGTATGAACATAATTACTTTTTTCTTACAACATGCTGACCTTTTTTTTTCAGTATTATAAGAATACCAACTAGAAATACATGGTAGAAGAATTAACCTCCTAGTAAGGATGAGTTATTTCTTCTGACCAAAATGCTAGTCTCATAGGGACACAACCCAAGTTACCCTGATGACCTGGTGTCCAAGCCAAGACAATAAAGTTGTATCAACCTACTTGACATGAAAAAAATATAATAATTAGTAACATAGGTAGTATATAACCAAAAATCAACTCGATGGAAAAGTTTGCAAAAAATTTTCATTTAAAAAAAAAAAGCTTTCGAGTTTTGCTTGCCAAGAACCTGGACAAACATGTCTTGTCTTGCCATATCTTGGCTCGTCAATAAACTTGTGTTATCTTCGTAAACATTCTATTTCCAGCCTTAGCTGGACATACATTCTGCTGAACATAACCGTAAAGTAGTATGGCCATTTTGTCAAATAATATATCTCATTTCACTGGGATTAAGATAAAATGCTTTAAAAATATAATAAAAAAAATAAAAGAAGAATAAAAATGAGAAAAGAAAGCCAACTCTATATGAAATATCCTCCTAACAATTTTTATTGTTATGAATATCAACTCAACAAGGATATTATCAGGCCAACATTGTTAGCAGAGAAGCTTTCCATTCAAGTTCAACTTTTCAAAAAAGATTTTGACATCTTACCTCAGCAGATGATCAGTTATGCTATGATAAACTACAGATTACCTTGGTTCGCCAAGTGATAACGTAGGAAGGTACCTCGAAACATTAATAAGATGGTAAAACACCAAAATCGCACGACCATCTTTGTGCGAAAGCAATACGGCAACATCGCCAGTCAATGAAACTATTGATACAAGAAAGTGACTCACCTGGTATCAATAAGCACAATGTTATGTGTCATAATAAACTACTGATTGCCTTGGTTCGCCAAGTGATAACGTAGGAAGGTACCTCGAAACATTAATAAGATGGTAAAACACCAAAATCGCACGACCATCTTTGTGCGAAAGCAATACGGCAACATCTCCAGTCAATAAAATTATTGATACAGGGGATTGACTCACCTGGTATCAATAAGGACAATGCTATGTGTCAGAATAAACTACTAATTACCTTGGTTCGCCAAGTAATGACGTAGGAAGGTACCTCGAAATATTAGTAAGTTGGTAAAACAGCAAAATCGCAAAACCATCTTTGTGCGAAAGCGACACGGTCACATCGCCAGTCAATAAAACTATTGATACAGGGAATTGACTCACCTGGTATCAATAAGGACAAGGATGAAAAGACAATAACAAGGATTCTATTCTTTATCCAAAGGATAAAGAACATACACTATCAATATTCTAAGTCACCGGTGCAACTGACACTAACATAAGTTGACTAATTGTACGAAAAAAAAAGGATAGACGGGGAGAACATTTGCAAAGCAGGAGGCCCTGCCTACAAAAGAGGAAGGTCCCGAATTCCAAGATGACCAAGCTCCCACGCAGCTGGGCAGTATAAATAGAACTATCAAGGAAGCAAGGATAAGACAAGAAGTCCATGCAAGAAGGAGGTTCTAAATCATTGTATCATCATCAAGCAATAGTAAGGCTTAAGTTTCATGATCTTTATCTCCTCGTTGGTTTGAAGACAAAGGCAAAAAACATCTTGGTCACAACCCAAGTTATTTTCCTCGCCTAGACTCCTATAAAACATGAGGCTAAGCAAAGCTACCTTGACTTGAAAGCGCCATGATAAGCGACAAGTTTCTATTAATTTAAAGAAACTTAAGTCATGTTACTCAGCATAACATTAAAGTCATGTTTCTTAGTAAGACACCAAAGTCACCTTGTTGGAAGACCTTGTCACCTTGTCGAGAGGCAGGGTCACATTTTCGGAAGGCAAGGTCATCTGGTCATAAAGTAACTATGATTATTTTACCTATCAGGAACTCCAGCCGTCTCGCTAGTAAAGCACAACAATCGTTGTGCTTAAAAAAAAAAAAAGGGGAATATCACCTTGTCTTAAAATATATCAAAGTTTTATTGTTTAAACAAAATCTAGACATAAAATAATGATCTGTTTTGAAAAAAATGTAATATCATTTGTCGGACGGCAAGGTTATATCTATTTAGAATAGTTGTGAAACTCAAATCACCTTACATTCTTGCTGTACATAATCTCATGTAATCAAGCTTAGCAAAAGTTGGGGACAAAAGGCAAAGTTACCCTTCCTTAGAAAAGCTAAAGACAACATGATGTACAGAATCTCAAAGTCTTTTAGCTTAGACATTTTCAAGTCACTTAGCCTGACAGAAGGCAATGTTATCTTTCTTTAAAAAAGCTACAGACAACTTGCTCGCCAAAGGCACAAATGATCTTACTAAAGATGACGTGCCATTTAGCTTAGTAAGGCTTCAAGTTACCTCACCAGATATAAGACAAGGTAACTTTTCCTTAGAAAAGCTGAAACAACTTGGTCACCCAGACACAAATCGCCTTTAATCTTCATTGAAAGAAAATTCACGTCATTTGGTTTCGCGAAACTTCAGATCGCCCCGCCGGCCAGATGGCAAGGTCATCTTCCATAGAGCAGTCAAAGACAACGTCGTAGTAAAAGCACGAATCACCTCTAACTCTTCTTATCTTATTAAGAATTCAAGTCAAATTTCCTGACATGAGGAAATGTCATTTTACTTATAAGAAGTCAACTCATCGTACCTTAAGAAATTCAAACCAACACCAATGTCATCTTATCATACTCGTAACAAGTTATATGTTTGGCCATGGATTTCTCCAATATACGTCGCCTGCAAGGCGTGACATTTACATATCAAAACACATTTGTCACAGGGTAGCTAAACCCTCACATCCTAGCTAAGCATACCAAGATAGCAGGGCTAAAGATACTAAGGTAAGGGGTTAATCTCCCAAGTCTCAGTTAAGCATACCCAATGAGATTGGACAAAGGTATAAAAAAAGTGAAACTGGAAAAACCTTTCAGTTCTAACGAAAACTCTCAGATGATAATGAAGTTTGTCCTAAGATAGCGAGCTTCGAAAAAATGGCGAAGAAGAAAATACTTAGTCTTGAACAAATGAATCAATAACAGGAAAAGCCCAATGTCATCCAACTTGAAAGTACTCCAATATCTGTTTTGGAAAAGTATCATGGTCATCATGCTGGAAAAACGCAAACTTGCTTTGATAAAAGCAAGTTACTTGCACCTTTTCATGCAACACCTTGTTTATAAAACACCAAAGCTACTTACCCAGTAATAGGGAATACCATATTTGGTTTGAAAGAACTCATTCCATGGTGTTTAATGAAAGCTCAAGTCACCTTTCCAAGCACAAGACAAGGTCACCTTAACTAATGAAAATTACCTCGCCATCTCACTAGAACGTGAAGAAGATGCATGAAACTTGCATATGCTTTTGAATTGGTTCTTGTGAACAGTTGTTTGTAACCTTCTATCCTTGGCATTTCTACCAAGTTTTATGAATCAGAACTCCTACTCACGAATATAAGGGTGAAATCATGCCTATCCCCATTATCCAATACTGTTAATGACCTCATCATTATCAACATTTTCTCAACAACTTGGAAGTGGGGGATAGCATGATGCCATACCACAATTGTCGAGTGACATTATATGGGATACCAGATACATAAGTTAACACATCATGATACAAAGGGGTAAAGATCTCCATGATTCATGTGGTACAATATATCACTCATTCAAACATATAATGTTTCATGTACTTTGGCCTTATCTTACTCATGTAGTAGTTTGAGAAAACTCATAATAAAGCTCTATCCGGCCTTGACCTACCCATGTAAAGGGTGAGCACCTGATACAATATTGATCCATGGGGTCCGGCCTTGACCTACCCATGTAAAGGTTGAGCACCTGAAACAATATTGCTCCGTGAGATTCGGCCTTGACCTACTCACGTAAAATAGCGCGCGCACAAACAAAATCAAACACCTATAACATTTTTAAGTTATTGGTAAAATCTCTAGACAAAGTGTATGTCTTATCAAAGACAATAACACAAGGCCGACGTATGAAGCAATATAATTAGACAAATGACTTTTTGTCACATCATGAGGTTATTTTTATCGGATGTTTAAACACTTAAGATGATGTTGCATCATAAATCTATGCTACATCTGAGCAAAAATACTAAACACCTCGACTGATGTTGCATCATGAGGCATGATTTACACTTATCATTGTCAAAAAATCCACACATCTCACGCCAAGGTATAACATGAAAATCTTACTGCATATAGAGGTATAATTCGACACTTTCACTAATGAGTCATCATGAGACGTATCCTACAACTTGTTTATCTCATAAACATGCATCACCATAAGACATGACTTACATTACTGATATGATGTCATACCGTGATGTCTACAGTTCAATTATTTGTTACTCTAGTCGAGCACCTAGTCCCTCATTACCTTCCCTAATCTTATGCCCAACCTTGTAACATGTGCACCGGTTACACAGTCTTGTTTGAAAAAGTACTTGCCTTTTTACTTGGCCATGAGTCACTAGAGCTGCATTTATCAAAGATGTTTTACTTTGCCTTATATCAAGACAACCTTATAATAGTAAGGAAAATTCTTGTAGTTCCATTTCTTGCTCTCTTGGATCGCTACTTGGATCGTGGCTATAAATTTTACTTGATAGCTATCATGTCTGATTCACCCAATGTTCACAATGCATATTGCTCGACTACAATGAATCAGCCAAGCACGTTACGGCAAAAAATGTCGTTACTATAGCTTTCTTGGCCAAAAATTTATGAATGTATTTGGCCTAACCCAACATACCATGACCAAACCAGTTCTACGATAACATATACCTCGCTTAAAGCCATGATACCCCACCTAAAGCCACATACTTCGCATGCTCATGCGTTATGCGGTCCAGCTCAACCTATTTCTTGCGAAAAGGAAAAATGTGGTACCTAACGTTACACTGCTAAGCCAACAATTAGTTGACTCTTGGAAAGCGAAAACGACTCTCCTCAGAAAGAAAGACTTCAACTACACATCCACATGGGGAAAAAGTTATGATTCATACAAAGAATTTCTCGCCATGTTTCTTGAATAATTACTTTGTTCTGCCTTGGCAGTCCTGCCTAAACTAACCCATGAAGCCTTGTCTGGCCTCACTATGGAAGCCTTGACTGGTTCCCCTAGCAGCTTGATCTTGCTATAAAACATTGCCAGGCCTAAATACATGGCACATTGGTTGACCCCACTTCGGAAACTTTAAAGGTGATTACGTACACTCATTTTCCTTAAAACTCCCTATCAGGTAAATATAATTCAACATACGATGTGTAAATCAAGTGTTCTCCGGCCATCTTGAGAAAAAGTTAAAGGCAATAAGGCTGTCACACGTGACTTAACAACTCAAGAAAACTACATTGCTCCATGACACTAATGTGTCACCTTGTCATACTTCCCTTTGTTACAGTTGTCACAACGATTAGCATATATGCCTTATCATTGCTAGTTTGGAAGAATATCTACCTTTACTACACATGAGTTATGATCCTCTACTTACGTGGGGGAGCACAAAATGAAGATCACCCTCTCCATATACATAGCATTATAAATGGTTTGGAGAAGTTGCTTTCTACACTTAAAATCTTGCTGCCCCTAAATACGGGTAACTAATACTCCTCCACATCTCGTTGACCATTCATTTAAACTATGAAATGGTTTAATAGTCTGAACAAAGTTCTCCTAGTAGTATTGTTATCAAACTAGCAACGCAAGAAAGGCAAAATCGTTGAGCGAAGTGACATCCTTGTAAAAAATCAAAAGCAACGCTCATCAAGCTACATACCCTCAAAACCATTGCCAAAAAGAATAAATACGAAAAACGGAAATAGATTAAATTCAAATCATAGATTATGGACAACTGTATACTATACAAAAGTATTAAATTCCACCTCTTGGTCCTCTCCTAGAGTGCGCTTGTCACTCTAAAAATAAGAACCTTGCGAAAAGCTTTAACAACACCAAATGAGCCTACTTTCATAGCGTAAACTTCAACTATGAAATATGTGCTAAAGTTTGTGCTAGCTACCTAAAAATTCGGCTTGCATCGAGACTAAAATGTCTCGCCTTGATCTTTATTAAGATTAAGACAAAATGCGCATCAATATATTCCTTTGGCCTATCCAAATATCAAGCTTTAGCCTGTAACACTTCACAAATAATCTCCAATGATTGGGTGCACTTAACTTTCTAATCAGAACCACACATGCTCATTTGAAATTTGTTTTATTCTACAAATAGATTACTAAATTGCTTCCATGGTTTAGTGAACATTGATCACACGCTCCAACATGAATGCTCAGTGGTTGAATCGTGTCATCATTCTAGATGTTTGGTTTGTAACAAAGGGAAGATCAATGGCATTGACTCTATTAAAGGTTACGTAACATATGGACACCTAAAGTTTTTTACATCGTGGGTTTCGCCTGTCAAAACGAATTCTTATCATCCCCAATGTACAACAATAAAGCTTACAGTCTGGAAAAACTTGATAAGTAGGAACTAGTGCAACTCTCACTTACTAGTAATCCTTAATTGTAACAAGATTTAAAGCAAGCAGAACGATCGGAATTCTTTAGCCGAGAGGGCGCATAATTGTTCTTCCATATCAAATCTAACAGCCTTCTAGAATGCAAAATGGACGAAAATACGAAGAAGAGCAATTACCTATGTGCAAAACCAAGACATCGAAGAAGATATATGTTTGATTTTAGAAAAAATGAGAAAAGAAGAAACCGCCCAAGGAGAATTAAGGGGGCGGCGGTTTTCTTTTACCCCCTTTAATAGGATGTGATGGTAACCGTCAAATCAGACAGGTCAAATCGCTGGAAGTGGCAGAGGGCGGATACCAAGAAATAGAAATAGTCAAATATTCGGGAAACGTGCACAAACTCTCGACACACCCCAGACCACATTATTGCAAGGAAGACAGACCACTCAACTTAAGTGTTAACCGGTCTGTCTGGGGGGCTGATGACGTAGGTGAATATCACAAGACACGAAAATAGCCAGAAGGCAAGATCGCACGATTAGCTTAACAAAATGACAAGACGGCTAGATAGCAAGACTGACGAAACCAAAGTCAACTCACCAGATATCAGTAAAGATAAAAGTGAGGAGACATTTAATGAAAGCTAAGTCTTTTAACCAAAGGGTAAGAAGAAGGTGTGAAGGCATCAAAGTACAAAAAGTGGAATACGTCAGCTCTTGAGTAGTATAAATACATCACTTGGGGAACTCCTTCAAGGATCCCATTCTCTTACTCTCACACTTTCACTACTACTCCACACATTCAACCTCAGCTCTTGCCTCTACTCTCACTTATATATTATCTCCGACTTACAGGTGACTGATCCCGACGTCGGAGTATGATCCCAGGAGGTCTCTTCCTGCAATAAAGCCAAGAGTGTCGTTCCTGCCCTAGCAAGATAGTAAGAAACAATAGTTCCAGGTCTCCTATCAAGACTCAACAAGTAAATACCTCAACGTAAGCTACACAAACGAGTTGGTCTTGCCAACTTGCCAACTGTAACAAGACATTTCTTCTCCCAGCCATACTTCTTCTATATATTGCTAACCAGGCTTCAGATAAGGTCTTGGTTCCTGGTAAGACCAAGACAACCCTTTCTTGTAGCTTTCCTAGCCTTCCTGGTACCCACACTTCTCTTATCTCTTATCTTTCATAATTACATGTCTATATAACTATATATTCTTCATAAAAATACTAACTTGAGCGTCGGAGTGCCCTTGGGGGAAATCCCCTCGGGCCCTCTAACGTAGATCTTCTATGTTGTTGCAGATAGGATCTATACTCGGGATAGCAAGGTGTAACCTGACTCGGGATAGCAACGCACTACTTGACCCGACATAATGCCAGCCCGGATGTGGATACTTTAACAGTTTACAAAACAAGACTGCAAAATTTCAACACTAAGGCATACGTTTGATGCCTTGGATCGAAAGCACTCGACAAAATTCAATGATCCTGCAAAACACAAAGCGAGGCTGATACCACGTGTGACCATGCATTGGCACGTGTGTGATGCACTATAAGAAGAGGTAATTTGTAACCAAGGCTGCCAAAATAGACGGGTTGGGTAATGGGTTGGAACGGGTTCGGGTCAGAGTGAGTGTGTGTAGGGGTGTAAACGAACCAAGGCAGCTCGTGAAATGCTCGAGATCGGATCGGTAAAAAGCTCGAACGAGCCGAGCCTTAACGAGCCCGAGCCCGAGCCCAAAAGTGTGGCTCGTTTAGTTATCGAGCCCAAGCTCGAGCTTTACTTAACGAGCTCGAGCCGGCTCGCGAGCCTTAACGAGCTTTTTGTTTATATAATTTTTATTTATTATATTTAATGTTTATTTATTATATTAAGTGTTTATTTATAAAATTATTTATTTTTATATATAAAATTATGATAAATATATTTAAATTGAATATTTTATGTTAAATTTATAAAATATAGTTAAAAATATAATTAAATTAGTAATTAAAGTAAATAAATTAAATAAATAAAATATAAACGAGCCGAGCCGAGCTCGAGCCTAAAAATTCTTTAACGAGCCGAGCTCGAGCTCGAGCCCTAATTTACCTTAACGAGCCGAGCTCGAGCTCGAGCCTTAATTTTTCTAAACGAGCCGAGCTCGAGCCTTAATGAGCTCGGGATCGGCTCGGCTCGTTTACACACCTAAGTGTGTTAAGATGAGTTTTAAGCAAAATCAATTTGAGGTTTTTTGAGTATTTTTTAAAAAAACTTCAATTTAGTTTATGTCAAAATAATTTGTAACTAATAAAATAGTTTATTTAAATAATCTTTAGCGATTTTCTAATCAAACATATTATATGTAATAATTATTAACATGAATCTAATCTATTTATATAGTTTTTAATTTACTCATGTTAACCCGCATTGTGTTAAGACAACTCGTTCTAAGTTATGATGTTGCTCATTTCAACTTAAAATACAATACTTATTCACCCAAACCAACACATTTCCCTTGTTTTGGGTCAAGATTGCCAGGTTAATGTGTAACAAATCAGAGCAACAATATTGAATGTTTTGATTCCACCAAATGGGAAAGAAGCCAACTTCTTCCTAACACAAAAATGAAGAGATGGAACATGACTTGCATTGCTACAAAAGGGGTAAATGTGGAATTATTATGAATGAGGAGAAGAGGATCTAAAGAAATCCTCCCCTAATTTTGAATTAGAAGTAAAATATCAAGGGAGAAAAGTATTTTGAGTTCCAATGACATAAGAATAAATAGGTGTGAAATGTGACAATGTGTAACAGTGTGACTTCCTATGTTCCAAGCTTTAATCTGCTGGGACATTAAAAAAAGAAGGAAAATAAACGTGGGAGACATGCTCTATTCCTCTTGTAACATCTATATGTAAAGGGTAAGCTAGTAAGCATACCCTTAACCTCGTCAACAACCCTAGTCAGGCCGGAGCACATGCTTATCACGAGTTTAGGCAATGATCCTCTCCATGCATCTTACATCACTTTATTCTTTCAACAAGGGTTGAAGAGACATCATATACATTACCACTCATACGACCATCCAAGATCAACATTATATTTCACCTTTTTAAAATAACCCTTTTTTATTTTGTTTTCATTTTTATCTTCCATCAATTTGGTCTCAGTTGATATTCGAAGGTTAGTTATAGATTCGACGATCCCTCCTTTGAAGTTGGGTAGCAAACAGCCTTTTGTTGGTTGTACTCTAAATAGATGACTTTGATCTCTGACTTAGAATCCGATAAGGTGATCAAGAGACCTATGGCCACGCATAATGGTTTGCATACCAACTACTTTGAATTTTATAATATTCAACTTCTATTTATCCTCTTTTTTTATCTAGTTCTTGAATACTTAGGCTTGCACATTTATCTAGTTCTTTTTTTATCTAGTTCTATCATTCTCCCCCAGACCCTACTAAAAAGTGAGAATATACTGGGTAAGGTTGTTGTTGTTATATCTTAGATTGCTACATATGGCTTTAGCAAAATCACCGTATTTAGATGATGTGCATAACCCACAAGATTGCTCCCTTTATTGGATCTTTGACTTGTGTTGGTGTCTATCATGAATTCGTTCTTGTGTATAGTGGTGTTTTTTGTGTTTGGCGTCTCTAAATTTGAATCCTATGTTTTGTAATAAGAGAAAGATAAAATTTTGTTAATTCTATGACTTGTGTTTTAGGTAAATTGCTTATATTTCTATGTAGGGTTTGTATCATGTAGAAACTCAAACTTAAAGTAAAAACCTTTAAACCCTATTAGGGCTGTCCATTTGAAATCTTGAAAATAAATATGTGATTCACATTAAAGTTGAATAAAAAATTGGTTTTGAATAAACAAATCAATTTTAATAGGCAAATTGGATTTAAATAATTCAAACTTTTATTAGTTGGTTGTTGACGGTCCCAACAATGAAAATCCACAATAACGGTCCTACGTTCGACATATTTACCTCTAGTGGACATCCGTTAAAAAAACTTAACGTTAACTTTTTTCCGAATATCAAATGGATCTTTTAGGCTTTTTGTTGAGAATGAGAATATAAGTCGAATGATGTATAGCTTACCTCGAAACATTGCTCACTTGCTCCAAATGATGAAACGGTTCTTCAATCGGGTGTTTAAATTTTCAATTGATCAAGAAAATCATCAATCGGGAAATTTGAAGCAATGCTTCAAGGTAAGTTATACATCATTCGACTCGTATTCTCATTCTGATCAAAAGCCCTAAAAGATCCGTTTTCGAAAAAAGTTAATGGCGTTAAGTTTTGTTTTTTAACAGAGGTTCACCAGAGGTAAATATGTCGAAAGCAGAGACCGTCATTGGAGATTTATAAAGTTAGAACCGGCAGAGGCTAACTCATAAAACTTTGGATTATTAAATCCAATTTGTCATTTTAATATAGTTTAATATGAACCGTATATTTATTTTCAAGATTCCAATATATCTACAAAGATGAGTATCATGGAACTTTTTAGGAGCAATCAATTGAATACATCAAGTATCAATCTTATACCTTAATCCTTCACTTTTATCAAATGAGACCGAAACCCTTAATTATTTAAGGAAATAAATTCTTTAGATTTATAGTTTGCAACTGATGATAGGAGTAAGGCCACATCTTCTTTCCCTCTCGTAGCAGGCACCTTCTCGAGGGGCATTGCACAAGAAGGAAAGCATACTTCCTCTTCGGATCCTAGCTGCATGACGTGGGGTACGACGAAACATAATCACCAAAGCAACATAGGATATAAGTCAAACCCTTGTAAACAAGAAAAGATGGTTGTAGACAAACAAGGGTTGCCTAGTTATTTTCATTAAGATAAAGTCAACACGTTACGTGAAGTGAAATCCTAATTTAGATAGGTTTTTTCCAGTATTGGATATGATTCAGAATTTAAATTTTTTTTTTTTTTTATTTCAGATTTATTGAACACTCTTAGACTATTGGGTGTGCCACATGACCCAATCACTCCATGTATGCGCCACGTATGCGCCACATAAGCACTCATCCCACCATTTTGGTGGAAATGCCCCATTACCCACTCACTTCACGTCATCATTCCTTTTTAAATTAAATTGAGATATAATTTAATAAAAACAAATTACAAATTAATAAAAAAAATTACAAACTAATAAAAAAAATACAAACTAATAAAAAAAATTAATAAAAAAATTAAAAATTAATAAAAAAAAATACAAATTAATTATCTCTATATTTATTACGAATTTTATCCTTCTCCCGCTCGGCAATTTCGCGGTCGAGTCCGGTTAAGTGGTCGGTGTTGGTGAATAGAAGTTGTAACTCTACCAAACGTTGACGTTCCCGTTTTAATTCGTTAAAGTCACCGATTCGTTGAGATAAGTGTTCTATTCCTTCGTTATAATCCGGGGTCGTTTGAGATGAAGAGCCTCGTCTTGCCCTTGCTCGGTCGGTTTTTGCGCGATCTCTCCCTGTCGGACGAGTCAAATCCTCTATCTCGTTGTCGTCGTCTTCTTCTTCGTCGAGATCGTTTAGATTTATATTCACTCGAGCATCCGACGTGCCGGGGCTATCGGTTGACGATGTTTTTGATCGTTTTGAGGCCGACGTTTGTACAGTCGGGATTCGAATCCAGTTCGGACATTTCCTCATAAGCTCCCAACTCCGTTGAAGCGTGAAGGGGGCGTTAAACTCTTCCCGGTATTGATCTTCTGGTTCGAGCGCGATCATCGCGTCGCTTTGGCCGTTCCGACGAGTTTGCCATTTCTCGGAATAAATCCCGTTGAACTTTCTAACATTTAGGTTCATGTCACGCCATTTGCTAGAGAGCATATCGTTTGTACGATATTCCCCACGACCAATGGCTTGAAAAAATTGATTTCGGATTTTACTCCAAAAGTCCGGTCCTTTTTGGTTACGACCTATAAACAATTAATAAAAAAATGTTAACAATTTATAAAAAAAAATATTAACAATTTTAAAAAACTAAAAGGAAAGTAATTACCAACAATTGGATCTTCCGACACATCGATCCAAGCTTTTGTAAGTTGAAACTCCTCCTCCGTAGTCCATTTTTCTATATGGGATGAACCTCCCACAGCGGTTTCGGTATCCCCAGTTTGTTTCTTTCTGTGTCTACGCCTTTGTTTTGATTGCGTGCTTGGACCGGCATTTGTAGTGGGTTGGGTCTCGGGTATAACTTCATCCTGAGATAATTGTCCAAACCCGTGCGATTGTTGACTCGAACCATAATCGGCGAATGTATAAAACCCTTGTTGTGGGCTTGAATCAAAATTGGGTCGATAACAGTTTGAATCGAAAAAAGGATTTATTGGAGAAGGACTAAAGACCCAATTCGGAGGTGGCGTGTTAGGGTTTCGGTTAGGTGGAGTGTTTGGGTTATAGTAATTTGGGTTTTGGTTGGGATCCATGAAAATTATTTTTTTGGTTAAGAAAGTTTGAAATGGGAAGAGTGGGTATTTTTTGTGTTGAATGTTGGAAATGAGAAATATTTTTTTGGGTTTAATATGTGAATGGTTTAAATAGGTAAGAATTTTTTTTTCTTTTCCTTCCCAACGGCTACAACCAACGGTATTATCCTCCCTCACGCCCGTTGCTCGAGTCACGCCGAGGTGCCCACGCCCCTCTCACGCCCCTAGGGGGCGGTGTGCCACGCCCCTCCACGCCCCAACCACGCCTGGTAACGGGGCACACCCCACGGTCTTAGAAGAGATCATACCTAACTCTCCTTTCTTGTTTACTTATCACTAAGTAATCAAGAAGTATCTTTTTAGATCCTATCGTATCCTTCAAATATAATATATGTCTTTACTACATTTTAAAGCACCAACCATAAAAGCCGTATATTCAAGAATCAAAAGAATCAATTTTCGATTTGGTATAAACCATTCGATGCAAGGTCACAACTATTATTTCCCATAATCCAAAATTATTTTGTATGTAAATTTACAACTCCAAATGTTCATAGCACTGTCACATTTGAATCTTATCATGGAATCATTTGAAAAGATTCGACTTCTCTCAAGTCATAGAACTAGTACTTGTCCTTGTTTATAAAGGTTCATGCTCTCCAAATTCAAGCATATTGATATGAAAAGCATTCAACTACAATCGTACATGAACCCCGATTTAACATAGATTTGGAAACTAAGACATAACATGACCAAAGGTACTACATCCACCTTCAATATCCACACATGCATACAAGATTCTTAAAAGACGTGAATGATGGTGGTTTGAAGAAGGACCACCATACACATCTTGAATGACATTACAGGGGTCAGAGCAGGGCCATGTTTGCAAATATGGAGTGGCAAAACTGAACCCTCTAAGGGGCCAGCTTTGCTTAGCATATTTTGGCTATACACATATATGTCACGATATATTTATATGTACCCACGAATCTTGCGTAAGATAAGTATTCTTGGGGACAAGTTGATTCAGATTTTGAAAATTGATAAATTTTCTACTCTTCTTTTCATTTATTATATGTTTCAACAAAACTGTTTTCTTGCTTTTAATTTTTTTTGAATGATTAGTTTGAATCACAAGAGTATTGTTGTGTCATTAACGATACTACATGTACCATCAAGTCACCAGTTTATGATAAAGTTTAATACT
This sequence comes from Mikania micrantha, assembly GCA_009363875.1. NCBI lineage: Eukaryota > Viridiplantae > Streptophyta > Magnoliopsida > Asterales > Asteraceae > Mikania > Mikania micrantha. The sequence goes on from CM018694.1 coordinate 63,741,707, forward strand.
TTAAAAAAACTCTTTTGTGGGATTCGAACCCAGGAACTTATAATTCCGGATTCTTATCACACCACTAAGATGTCGTTGGATTGTAACACCTTTGGCAAATTAAGTTATTTTCATGAAAGATATTTCATCTCAAAACTGCTCACATACAGATTGACTAGAAGCACCGCAAGTGGGGACACTCTCTCATAGCCACGCCAAGCATCAACCAGACAAACCACTACAACAACCTTTGTTTTTGGTTGGCTTCATAACCAAGACACCACCATCGTTTGTGTTTGTCCTGTGACATCACAAGTAGGGTGTGGTGTTTCCGCAACCACCTCAAGCTTCAACCACCGCAGCGTCATCACCGAGACAACTCCGAGCATTGGTTTATCATCGAGTTGTCGTTGGGCTTGTTGCCACATCAACACTTCAATCTTTCATCCCACAGTACCTCCTGCCACGTCGGCCCCCACAAGCTAGTGGCAAAATATACAGGATGAGATACTATCAAATCACTCCCTGCAATCTTCTGGATACCAAAAAATAGACTCTATTTAATCTAAACAGAATCTGATTATGAAGAGGTGGGGTTAAGACTTGTATCAAGTAAATTTTAAACATCACTTAATGATAGGAAAACAGATTGGGTAACTAATAAAAGTTGAATAACAATGAAGCGGTATAAATGGATAGAGCGACAGTTCGTTTTAGATACAGATTCACCACCAAAATAGACCGTAGGGCAGATACACCACTCCGGTTAAGAAATCGTGTCTAAGAACACCACGAAATATACCAAAACTAAGCTAGCAAAGACAAATTAATCCAACTCAAAATCCATGGAGAAAAAATAACCAAAAAAATAAAGTATTCATCATAAAAATCATCTCACCATCTTTCAAATTAACATCAACTACATATATGATTTCCTCCTGCTACTCACGTCCAATCCATTAGGAAAATGAAACTAAGGTACAAGCTGCATAGTATAAAGTACAAAACAAAGATGCAAAAAAAAAATAAAACGCAACAAGATCATGGGAAACAAATGGTGGGGTGATTGACGTGGGGCACAATTGCATAGGACATGCATGAAATATCTTCATCCTCCATCGTGAGATTCTAGTTGACCACATTTGAGTCCATTGGTTGTTGACCCGTTAGTCACTTCCGACCCGTTAGTTGCTTCCGACCTGTCTCCATGTTCAACTGCAAACGATTTCGAGTTGTGATGTTTTATCGGGTCGTTACTGACTTACTGCTATCACTTAATCTTCTAATGGTATCAAGATGAGTGTACTCTATGTGAGTAAGAGTTGTAAAAGAAAATTGAATAAAGGAGGGGCAAATCCAAGAAGTAAGTTATCCACAACGGGCATTTGCCAGAAAGTGGTTTCATAAATGCAAATGACACTGAAACAAACGCAATTCAAATTTGGAAAATTAAAGATAACCTGCAAATCAGTTGACAACACCAAAAGCAAAAAGCTTCAATAAACCATTAATGGCGGATCAATTTCACATTTTTCCTAAACATGGACCAGGCTTCATCATCATCATCATCCTACACTAAAACAAACCAAAAGTTTCAAAAAGCACCATTAATGGCGGATCTAATCGTTTTACCTGTACTCATTACACCATTAGCAAAAGAAAAAAAAAATTATAATTTCAGAAGAACTAACGCCATGAAGAAACAGTGATCAGAGGTACATCATTCCAAGCAAGAGAAAGAAACCCGTTATCAGAATCGATCAAACCATACATCTCACTGTAATTGTAACTCCATAGCAGAATCTTAGCTTGACTCACTGCGTAATTGCTAAAATTCACGGATTTAAAACCCGAATTTTCCATTGTTATCCGCCATTGTTGCTTGTCCTCCATCCGTTCCCGTTTGCTTCCTGTTCCTTCTTCCTCATAACCCACCGCCGCTGCGATTCGCCGGCCTAACAACGATCTCTCCACCTGCAATCTCTCCGGCGAGTCTCGGCTCATGTTCGGTTCTAGTGAGTCGAACACAACTGAGTAGAAGTTTAACGCGTTGTTGAACCGATGAACATAACCGACCCGATTCAGGCTCGCTTCGTATTCCCCCAATGTCACAATCCCCGGGTTCAACGATTTCGCGAGTTTCAACGCTTTCTCGACCGCGCCTGAGTTCTCATCGAGCAGATTATACAATTGAAGCATGAAATTAACAGTTAAAAACTCGTTTTCATGAATCCAAAAGCTTGATACGTTTAGATTTTCAATTGGAGTTAAGATCGGTTCGAATTCAAAATTCAGATCTAGAACTTTGGCGAATTCACGGAGGCGGTTACCGGTTGCAAGAAGCTCTGGAGCCGGTGAGTCTCCGAGTATCACCGCCGGAATGCCGGAGATCCGGATGCTGGATGGTTTACCTGCGGGTCGGGTAGCTAGAGCCTGAAGAAGAGACGCCCATTGAACGCCCTGAACGATTCCGAAATCGACTATGTGAATTTTATCGGCGTTTTCCGTTGCTTCGAGTATTGCTTGATTTGCAGTCAGGTGAGCAAATTTGAAGTACGGGCAAGCGTCGTTGAGAGCTTTGTAAGTGAGCGTGAACTCAGCCAGTGACGTTACATCAGAGATTGTTCGTCGTTTCTCCGTCACGCGATTATAGAGACCTTCCGCGAAGTAGAACGCAACTCGTTCCGTCGGATCTCCGTGTTCGGCGGACACTGAATCACGGAGGTGAATCAGCGGTTTTACGGCTTTTCCTGCGTCGGAATCGGCTATTCCAGCGATATCGATTAGGTTTCTTAGCAACGGTTTCGTCAATATCCTCTCCGGCGAACTTGTTGAAGCGACGTCCTGTTTCGCTGGTGGCGTCTTTTCCGGTTTCGGAGGCTTTGTTTCCTTCTCATCTGGAACAGAAATATGATCGGCGGATAGAACCGGCAACGACGCCGGTGACGGCCAAGTCGATGCTGCGTTTTTCAGATCGGAAGTGAGCCGACTCGGACAATCGGAAAACGGATCTGCGGCGTACAAACTGAAATCCGAGCTCGTTTGCCACGACGAACTCTCAATCAAGCTTTCCATCCACTCGTCGGCGTCAAAATCCGGCACTGAGCCAGACGCCGCTACAAAATCAGCGAACTTAAAACCTAGCTGCTGGTTGTGGTGGTGGTCAAGGTTCGGGAACTGAAATCCAGCCGCCTCTTCAGCTCCGGCGACATCCGCCGCTCCTCCGTCAAACGGATCAGAAAAGCCGTAAGCTAGAGTCGGTGATTGGTGGCCGGTGGCAGTCCAGAACGGATTTGCATTCATAGTGACTAATGGTTGCTGCTGCTGTTGTTGATGAAGTTGTTGTTCTTGTTGTTGTTTTTGCTGGATTACTTGTTGAGCTATGGCCATTAAGTTGCCGCTGTCGGTGCACATATATGCCATTCTCCGGCGAAACAGTTCCGGCGACGGTATCACATCAGTAGATGATAGTGACAAAGGGCAAGTATATATGAACAACGTTGGAAAATTTGAGATTGAAGGGGGGAATTGAAACGGTAGCCTTTAGAAAATAAAAATCAAATGATTAAAGTCATCTTTTTGGGCATTAATTTCAAGTTAATTGTTACCAAAACTATAACAAAGGTTGGGGTTCTCTTCAAATATAATAAAACCATTAAAGATAAAATGTTTTTTTTTTTAATATATTGATATAAAAAATTATTAAAAAATATAAAATATAATCAAAAGTAAATGTGTATTAAATGTGGTTAAATGTTCTTATTGTTTGTCAATATTTTATTTTACTTGATGGAAAGTATGTTAATTTTTTAAATCAGTTAATAAATGTTAATGTCAAGATTTGATAAACTTAGTAATTTACATGTAAATAAAAAATCAAAGCGAAATAATTCGACTTAAATTACGGTTAAAATGAAGTTGGTCAGCCCTTTACGGCCTAAAACGAAGTTCAAAATGGAGGAATTTTATGAATTTTTTTTGTTAAGATTGAGAAAATCAATAATAAACTACAAGATTTAACTTAATGGAAATATCACACAATAATATAAAAGATATGAAAACCAAAATATTTGCAGGTTTATAGAGCAATTCAGATTATGGGCGTTCATTGTTTGGTATTTGTTTTGTTTGATTTATTTAGTTGGTTTAATCAGTTTTGAAAATTATTTATCCGTGATCGAAAATGAAATCAAATCAAATTCGAAAGATCATTAAACAAACCGAATTTGGTTTCAGTTAAAAACCAGATAAACTAAATTCAACCTAATATATTATTAACAAAATTAATAATTTTACATATAAATTCGGTTTAGTTGGTTTTACCAAAAACTTAAAAAAAAACATACGAAAACGGTAACTGAAATAAAAACCAAATTCAAAATTCGAATACTATTACGAACTGAACCGGACCGAAAACTGAATTTATAATTCGGTGTGGTTTTTCGATTACATATAAAGTTTGGTTTTAAATGGTTTTTTGTTTTTTTAGCACCCCAATTACCTTAAACGTTGTAACCAGAGTTATAATGTGAAGGTATGTGCAAGAATTTAATAACCGTACTAAAGAACAAAATAAAAGACAAATTTTGAGTCTCTTGCTCTCTTTAACATATTATGCCATAAATGAACAACGAACTTACCTTCTTTTTTTTCTTCTTTTCCTTTTTACTTTAACAGCAAAAATTAATAAATCTTAAAGTAAATTGTTAAGATGATGTTTGTGTTTTGTTAATATTTCATTCTTAATTTTTAAGTTTTATAAATTACTCATATGACCACAAATTTTTAAACATTTGCAACACATACAATCAAAAACCAAAGTACCATCACCTAAGGATTGTGTGTGTTACAAATGTTTAAAATATGAGACAATATGTGTAGTTTATAAAACTTATGTGTTAAAAGTGAAATATTAGCAATTTAATCTTTTTTTTTACACAAGAGCGGGAACTAGCAACCAAAATATGCACAACCAGTAAAGTAGGGAAACCACCATCCATGAAGGTAATAAAACACCCGATTAAAACAAACACCAACTCAAACTATAAGGATAAGTATTTTTTGATCTTCTTGGCTAGGACTGACAACTTCTAGGACATGATTTTAATCGTCTTATTAGATTTAACGCTCTGTTTCATACGTCCAACAAACCTTAGGAGGAAACCTCACAAGTCACAACTGAGTAATACTTGTGATCTTACCTCAGTATATATGCCTCAACACAAACATATATGCCTCGTCACAGTAGAGCCCGAATTCTGACCTTAAGCATCAAATAATTGGGATTGTTGAAATCATGTCACATAGCTAGTAAGCGACATATCTAAGTTGTCGCATATAGGATGCAAAGGCCCCCTTTTGGCCCTATAGTAGCTCCAGCAGGTTTATTGATTCAGGTTTCCCATATGACTTGTAGATTTCTGCATATAAAGAATACCCATTAGAAACCTTGAGTTTTTTTCTTTTTTTTTTTTTTTGCATCCTTCAGTCTTTTTGTTAACCTTATATTTTTCCTTTTTGAAAATCCATTCCATTTGTACCAACAAGAAGAATAGATTATGAGAATGTAGGAATTGGATTGTGAGGTATTCCATGTGCCATATTCATTGTGCTGCAGAAGATAGATTAATGTTTATTGGTTTGAAACAATATTTGCTAGTCATATGTCAACAACTCCCATTAAGTTACTCTTAATCCTAAGTTTTATGATCACTTGTGATAATTTTGACTAAACATTTGATGATTATCAAAGAACTATGATACCAAATACATAACCTTGATCCAATTAGAAATCAAACTAGTTTAGGTAAACTCTTAATGGCATCAGACGTGTGTCACACATTTATCAAAGGAAAAAATTGTCACCAATCAAGACCGATGATTGATGACACATCAATTGCATGATGATGAACCTCACTCCCTAACAAGCTGCATTTACAACATAAAGGATATAAGTATGGGCAAAAGGATATAATTGGTCACATTCTCTCTTCCTCTCTCTATCATACAGACACACTTGTTAAGATTTTTATACTGATCTCATATTAAAGGTTGGTCACAAGAAAACATCTTTATATTTTATAAAACATATTGTATTACGATTTGTTTATGTTTATCTATGTTTTAATTTAAACTTTAAAATATAGTTTCTTATCATTCGGTGTATTTAATACGTTTTATTTATTTTTTTTATAAGCATAGTTAAAAATAAAGACAGTGTAATGACAAAGCTATAAAATATAAATCTATCATATTAACTACTATCATGTCACTTAGGCAAGAAAAAAATTTGATGTAAATAATAGACCTATAACCAATATACAAGAATTAACAAAATATAAATCAAAGGCTTCGTTTGTGGGTCACACGTATAATGTATATATGTCTCGGGCCTCAAATGAAAAAGTAAAATTGCAATAATTTTAACGTTATTTTACTTATTATTTTTGAAAATAACGTTAAAAGTGTTGGGTTGGTTGGTTAATCAGGCATCATGAGCCGCGATCTTATTGGAAGCAGTATCTCTATTCCTATAGGATAAAGATAAGGTTGTCTAGGGGTGTTTATCGGGTCGGATAACGATTTATTCGGGTTGTTCGGATCGGGTTGTTCGGATTTGAAAATTTTAATACCTTATCCGAATAACCCGAAAAACCTAAATAAACTTATTTTTTCATTCGAATAATCCGAACAACCCGAAAAAACAGGGTTTATTCGGATTGAATTCGGATATCCGATCCGAATAAACATGATTTTGTATATCCGATATCCGATCTGATCCGAATTAAGAAAACGGAAATCCGATCCGAATCTATCTGAATATCCGAATCTTTAATTCGGATCGGTTTTTTCGGGTAACGATAGCCATCATGGTATAACTTAGCCTCTCTCGATAAGAGGCGCCTGCTTTTTTTTTGGACGGCGAAGGTCTCAATCGTGTGAGCCCACTATTTCCAGGTCATGTCACCAAAATCTAGATACCTGGACTTTCCATAAACCTCTACAGCCAGCACAGAAAGAACTCTCATAAGAGGCGCCTGCTTTGTAAAAATTTTGAATAGTCAAATCTTAGCAAAATGTTGTTACTTTATACTTTTGATATGCTGAAGGAAAAAATAGGAAGCATTTTTTAATTTTATACTGATAACATTTTATTGACATAAGATTAATTTGCTTATCTATTTCATTATATTTTAATATAATATACATCCAGTTTGATTTTATCTTTTTTTTATTAACTTGTGGTGATGTATCATTAGTAATGAGATTGGTTGAATAAAGAGTGTTTTAAATCAATGTTAGGGACATCTAAGAGGCGTTGGTCATGTTGTGAGGCATCCCACCCCTAGTGTGTCGAACACATTTCCCCACCCTCACCTCACAACAACAATAGCAACAACAAATGAATGAGAAGTGCAACAATTTTAACAACAAATGCAACAATAACAATAAAAACAATCATAGTAACAATATGGGCAACAAATAAATAAAAAACAACATTGACAACAAGAAATACAGGAAATACGTCATTAATGGCAATGAAGACGTGATGACGATGATGATGATGATGAGAGGAATACTTTTGTTTTGTGTTAGAAACAGTGGCGGAGCTTGGCCGAAACCTCAGGGGGGCGAAATAATTTTTTTTTTAAAAGGGGGCGAAATAAAGGTTTTTAAAAAATTTTACACTATGTAATATACATTACTACACGAAAAAACAGGGGAGTCGGTCGCCCCCCGGTCTTCACTAAGATGCGCCACTGGTTAGAAATATTTGGATATGTAAGATATTTAACACATTTTTGGAAAAAGATGAAATATATTTAAAAAATTAACTTGTAATGACGACTACAAGTTCAACAGAAATATTTTATTCAAAATTTTTGGTTAACCTATAGCAAAAAACAAGTCGTTGACACATGTTAATATCTTTTTTGTATGTTTTAATTTACAAAAAAAATGTTTCATCAACTACAAGTTGGCACGACAAGTTAAAATTATTTAATTTAATTTTTATTTATAATTTAAAAACTATGATGGGTCTGTAAAAACCAATGATTTCAAACCCGGACCGGACCGGCCGGTCGGACCGGGGTTCGGTAGTATAGGCGGTCCGGTTCTTTGTTTAAAACCGTTTTCGTGATAACCGGCCGGTTGGACCGGCGACCGGTGGTCGGACCGGAAAACCGGTGGTCTGGCCAGTGGTTGGACCGGTTTTTTATTTATTTTTTATTTATTTTTAATTTTTTTTTGATTTTATATATATATATATATATTTATAAAATGTATATAAAATCATCCGGTTCTTAAAATCCGGTCCGACCTCTGACCGGTAAGGAGACCGGTTCGACGTCCGGTCCGGTTATGAAAACATTGGTAAAAACAATAAATCGTTAATGTAAGTTAATTTGTAGCAATATGTTATTGCGACTTTGTAACCATGAAACCTATAGCTATATCGTAATCACTGGTTATAAAATCTTATAACAACAATATGTTATTAGATATATCATTCTCACTGTTTAGGAAAAGGCGTAGTAGTTGTTTGAAAAAAAGCTGAGTGAAACCGTTATCAATTTTGACACCTTTATCTTCCAACTCTTTGACTAAAGTGTGATTTCAAAAGATACGAGGGCTCGATGAGGGTTTGGATTTTCTCATCTGTAGCAACGATGGCTAAGCTTGTCACTTTTGACAACTATTTGTTTCTCCCTGAAAACACGGTCAACAATGATGGTTCCCTTGGAACATAAATTTATGATTATAAGAACTAACCCAATAGTAGGGTGAGGTTAATGTACAAAGTGATAGTTTTATAAGAAGTGTGAAAAATAAAGTGTTATTATAAATAACAAAGTGTTATTATAATATTAACACATTGCTATTATAATATTTAGCAGTTTTTTTGTTAATAATAGCACTTTGTTTTTACATTTTTTACAAAATTATCAATTTGTATTTGATCCTAACACCCAATGGTATTCTTATGCCTCTAATATAATACACCACAAAATATTTTATATTAGAAGCACAAGAATGAAAACATAAAAAAATAACTAAAATTAAGAAAATTGATGAATGATAATTTTAACTAGATATTTTATGATTCTTTGATCTTTTTTTAACGGCTAAAGAATACCTTTTACTTCTGGTCATCTGGGTAAACTCAATGGTTAAAGGTTACTCACACCCGTGACGCATATTTCGCTAATGACATGGCTCGTCCACCATTTCAAAAGAAACCCTTGTTCAAAGACTAATTGTGATAAAATCTCAAATTCATCTAGAATATATTGTTTCAAATAAGACCTGAACCGTGGTATTTGTATTGAAAAGATATGAAATTACTTAATCTCAAACCAATTGATGTACGGCTAATTGGCTTATGATTATTTAACTAAATCCGTAAAAATATAAGCCGAATCCCTAGCAACAACATACGATAGGGTTGGCTACTTATGAAACAAGAAAAAAAATTTCTTACTAAATACGATAAAGGAATTAACTTGATTTTTATGAAAACTAAGTTATATATTATTGTAAAAATTAGATTATAAACTCTTGTGTTATACGGATTTGTGAATAAAAATTATGTAATTTTATAATGTTTTCATAAATTTACATAATTTAGGCTTATACTACTAATTTAAAAAATTAAAAAAGTTGTTATTGGTTGAATACTTTCCTAATCTATTGTTAATTGAATTAATATTTTATGCCGAATGCATAATGCATGAAACATAATATTATATACTAATGTAAACATAATTTATCTATATGATATGTATACTTAAAATGTTAAATATTATGTGTAGATAATTTAACTTAATAGTTAATAATTACTTACAATCCTTTTTTTAACTTTAACACAAAACGTGTTTTGAAAAACTCTTTAAGTAACTTTTAGTCTTGTCTTCTTTCTTCATATAAACAAATAAAGTGTTTATTATAACAAGTACTTGAATATAATAACTGCAAATTTAAATTTTGTTTTAAAAAAAAATGTCTTAATATCATTACAATATTTTGCAAAGGTTGTAACAATTAATATTTATTGAGATAACCTTTCTTACGTAATTTAATTAGTTTTCTAGTAGCCAAAATTTGGTATTCTTATTGAATTTTAGCTTTCCTTACTTGACTAGTTAACTAAATTTAATATGTTAGTTATAAATAAAACCCAAATTAATCAAAGACGAGGAATCGATCTTGCTATCAATCGATAGGATAACTAAAGGTAGCACGATGAGACAGTTTAATTTCCGTTCAAAAAAAAATATTTTTCTAGATGATTGTCGGTTCACAATCCTTGTCATCAAAATTCCCACTCAGAAATTACTTTTGACTATTGACATGTGTCATATTTTTATCTCATATATATATATATATATATATATATATATATTCTCATTTAAAATGATTATATTATTATTTTTATTAAATAATTATACAAAAACTAATGATATCAGTCATACTTTTTATGTTACAAACTTTAAGAATAAAAGCTCATAACGTTTTTAATATATGTTTGTGTGTTCGTGTATATATCACATATTTATTATTGATATTATTAATTATTTGTATCAATTTAGTGTATTTATGTTTTTTTTAACATCTAAGAAATACATTTTAAGTCCAATCACATAGGTAAACCCAATGCAAAAAGGCCACATATGCCAGCAAAACACCATTTTAAAGGAAACCTAATGTATGAAAACCTACTATGGTAAAACATTTGACCTACTTAAAATATATTTTTACAAGTGACACTTGAATCAATGACTTTTATATTAGAAAGTTATGAGGTCGTCTCCTATCAAACAATTGATGATCAATTAATTGTCAATTTTTATATTTAAAAATAATATAGGATTTTAAAAAAAAAAAGATAATATCACTATTACACTTTCGATTTTAGCAATTGAAGCTAATCAAATTACAATCTCAAAAGTCAAACATATAAAATAATCCACCAAATTCAACAAAACTGTAAATATAAAATTTAAACTTCACATCAAAACCTTATTTAGAGACAAAACATTATTTAGAGTCAAAGGTTGCTGCAAATGGAAGACAACAATTAATCTTTAAGAAATTAAAACAACCACACATTTTTGGTCGCCTTAGATTTAAACGTATGCATCGAAAAGGCGTAGCATTAGTTATCAACGTCTCAATCAAAAATACACATTTTTAAAAATAATTTAAGAATTTATTTAGTTAATTATTAAAGTTGTAATCATAACAAGACTACCTTTGTGGCCCAGGAGAAATATAACATTATATCTTCACGTAATCTTACACACACATATAACCACATATTTATTTTCAAAATTTTAAACGTATGTTTTAGATAGGGTTTAAAGCTTTCTTTTTAAGATCTGGTTTCACATTATATAATCCTTGTACACACACACACATAACACACACATAGACATATATAAATTAGGATTCAAATAACAATACGCTCTTAAATCAATAACCCGTATAATTTCGCCAATATTAATTCAATATTTGATTTTTCAAACATCGTTGTAACACATGTATAACATTTTTTTTCTTTTATTTGTATTGTGTAAATTCATCACCGTTTCAAGTTTTTGGCTTACATTAGTGTAATTGTTTAGATACAAAAACTTTGAATTATGTCAACTCTTATTTGGTGATGAATTTACACATGCATATAAAAAAAAGTGTTATACATATGTTACAATAATGTTAAAAAAAAAAGATAAAATTCTCAAAATGTCCATTTGACTTTCCTATGCCACAAAATGTTCATACCGTTAAGGCAAAAATGTGATCAAATGAACATTCTAGGAATTAATTCTAAAAAAAATCACATATTTGAATTGAACTTAATAAAGTAAATACGAGTTATCGTTTTAAGAATGAATTATTATAATATCACAATCCTCTCTCTATATATATACTCTCGTATTTGTTTTAGTCACCCACATTTATTGGGTATATTTGTTCTAGCCTAATGGTTACCCCCTTAGCTTCCCTGTGGGAGGTATCGGGTTCAAATCTCTTTCAAGGCGAAATAGGGGTCCTTGGGAGGTCAGGGGGTTTTCCGGTGCGGTTTCCTCCTGGGGTGGTGGTGGGGTCTCAACGGAGGTTATGGTAACTAGACCTTGGTGACATGGCCTGGAAATCAGTGGTTCACACGTTGAGATCAAATGCCGTTAAAAAAAAAAAAGCTAATTAGCAATAAGCGTTTTGATTGGTTTATTTTTATAACTGATAAATCAAGTTTGTATTTTTTTTTTAAAAAAAAACATGTTCAATAAAAAAAATGATTTGTTGGGTTTTAGTTTTCTTACAAGAAAACTCATACAGGCCCGTTAATAATCAATTTGATATGTAAAGATTAGGCTATCTCAAAATATTGGTTTCGAAATACATTATTTAAAAGTACCGGAGAAGAACTCTGTGTGTGAGTGTGGTTGTGTGGGGGGAGGGGGGGTTGATTCTACATCGTTTTCCCACTTTAAAACATAAACAATCATCTAGTTAGAGTGTTTCTTTGTAGGTGGAGAGGTAACGGGTTCTAAACAAATAATCACCAAGGTTTTAAACATCTTATAAACAATTTAAACTGGTTGACGACTTATTTACAGGCCCTTAAGATAGGTGAAAATGATTGTAGTAAATACGTTAATTATGTTTAGGGTTGTTCAAAAAGCTTGCAGCTCAAGGCTCACTAAAAAAAAGCTCGATTACAGCCCTAATTATGTTAAGGTTAACACTTACCAAGCTAACCTTATGAATAAAATATCTAATTTAATCTAAAAGTGGTTGCGTGATCGAGCTAACATATTGAACAGTATGTATTAGATAATGGTTTTTTTTGAACCAGTTTCAATCAACAAAGTCAATAGCCAGTTCCAATTTTTGACCACTAAAAGCACGCTTTTTCTATACATATCGTCATTTCGTATAGAGGTTATTATGTCAGCAGTAGTATCACTACTCATGATTAATTAAAATTATCAGAGCCTCCAAATTTGGATATAATCAACATGTTTTTTTTACGTTTTTGTTTATGAAGATTAATATGAATTTTGAAAGGTATATACGTGAGACAAAATTTACTAAATTAATCTTAATCTATTTTTTTAAATACTTTACTTTAACCTATAACCATATCATATATAACTTATTACCATATCATGGTCTTACTTTATAATACCTCGAGAGCTAATGAAACTATTTTTATTAAAATTGAACTGTCTCAATTCACGGGCAATCGCATCACAACTACGCCTTTGTCATCATATTGTATTATCATAACTTTGTCACGTTTAAGTTCTTTATAATAACGCTGTCACGTTTAAGTTCTTTACAAGTACGGACAACTACAGCTCTCACCACTTCTTATCTTTCTAGAGGCATCATAGAAACAATAACATCACCAATATGAGCATGTTGACAATTGGTAGCTCCTATGATTCGAATACACATCAATTCTTCTCCGACCGGTTATTGGCCGATCTGGTTCAGTTATGGCTGGGTTCGGTTCAGGTCGCCGGTTCCGGGTATTTTTGCATCCCCTCTAGTATTAAGCAGTTAAAATACCAGAACCCAATTACAAAGCCTAGTTTTTATTGGGGCTTTAACGAAACTCAGGAAAACTAAAAGGTAGATGACCCCGCACATAATGAGGTGATTATTGACCCCATGACAATTTAAATCAAGAAATTATATTTTAGGGTTTCAAATAAAAGTAAATCAAATGACATTGACTATCCAACATAGGATACAACAAACGCCAAACTTCTTAAAGGCTTTATATGCAGATTTTCTTTGGGGTTGCACCAAAGTTTTAAACAAATTGATGAATGCAACAATTTATTAACAAAATTTTGGACTTGATATAACTTATTTCTAACTTTTTTGAACAACCAAAAAGTTGTTTCTCAATTACCCATGGCTAAAATGATTGTGAGATCGTTAATATACGCGAGCCTTAGGAGGGAAGGTCTCGACCTCCTCGTCTAGAGTGTTCATGTGCACCGGCCTGTAGTCCAAACGCACTTTCTCATTCTCCCAGTATCTGTAGATTTAAAAATATATTTGTAAAGATAAACATCTTTTACAACAAATTTGGACAAAAAGTGGTGTGTGTTAATAATTTGTGTGCTTCATACCATTTTCACCTAGATTTATAAGAAAAAAGAAAGAAGAAAAGTTTGTTACCCGAGTGTGTGTTTCATCCAATTTTCATCATCTCTTTTCTGGAAGGTCAATAATAATAATATTGTTATTGAAGAAAAACTGGCATGCTTCATAATTATGAAATATTAAAAACTAACCGAAAAGTCTTCACGAGCGTGAGCACCTCTACTCTCTTTCCTAGCTTCAGCTGAATGCATGGTGATACACGCATTGATTAAGAGATTTTCCAACTCTATTGTTTCTATCAAATCAGAGTTCCTGAAAATTTTGTTCAATAAAAGTGCTTAAAGCTTTAAGAATGTAATTTGTAAAATGCAGAGATGTTAAGTTATTATTCAAGTGCAATTGTTTTACAGCCCAACTGACACCCCCCTTGACTTTTCATTTAAAAAGTCTTGGGTTTCAATACCTACCAAGGCAGAACAGGGGTTTTTCCTCAGATGGTCTCAGGTTTGAGTATGACAAGAGCGTCAAACAATTGGGATGGTTGAAATCCCGCGAGGGCTCAAACTCGGATAATGATGGTGAACCAAACACTGTTAAAAAAAAAAGTGAAGTATACCATATTAAGCTTCGGTCCTTCAACTTAACATCATGGTAGCTCTCCCATGCTTTGTCAATCAGGTTGCATCCTACAAACAGTCATGATGACAATCTATGATATCCTTGAGGACACATCAATAATGTTTTCTTTGATCATATAATTATGGGTGTTTGGTTTGTTGGAATATAATGGAATTTGAATCTAAATTCCATTCCTAAGTCTTTGGTTCGCAAAATTCATTATTTCATTGCAAATTGAATCGAATTCAAATGGTAACATGTTTGGTTAGACAATGAATCGGATGGAATGGAATGATTTCCCTCAAATTTCTTCAAGTAAGGTATTCAACATTCCTTCCAAATTGTGAATGAATTGAAATCTTCCACTCCCTCGCCAACTTATATAAAAATAACAAACCAAACATGATTACCACACATTCCAATTCCTTTGACAAATTTCAATTCCATCAGATTCTAATCCTTTGACGCATTCCAATTTCTTCAAAAAGATTATGTGAACCAAACACCCCTTAGTTTTACAAATGAAAAAAAGCACCTTCTTCTAATGTCTCCTGAGTCCGAAACACAGCAGCATTGTTTTGCATTATACGCTGCATGTTTAATCTGATATTTGAGGTAGGAAGTGAACCGTTTGAATTCCTAATCTTGTCTAACCACGCAAGAGTCTTCTCTCCTGCATCCTTTTCTAATGGCTTTTGCTTCTCCCCTGTAGTAGAATAATTAATCAGATTCTAATTCCAGAACAAGTATACTTGTGTGTACAAAAAAAAAAAAAACCTTTACCAGGCCTGTGGATCTGAGCAACTCTATTTGCACAGGCTCGACCAAAAACAACAATGTCAAGAAGAGAATTTGCACCAAGCCGATTTGCACCATGAACAGAAGCACATGCTGCCTCTCCAGCAGCCATGAGTCCAGGTACAACTGCATCAGGGTCACTGCCTTTTATGGTAACCACCTGCATTTGGGTTAAAATGGGTCGGGTTTAGATAATTTGTGCATTAAATATGATTAAAAAAATTCATCAAAAGTATAGCAATATTAGACTCCACCTCCCCATGGTAATTTGTTGGAATACCACCCATGTTGTAGTGAACTGTAGGCAAAACTGGAATTGGTTGCTTTGTAACATCAACACCAGCAAAAATAGCAGCAGTTTCAGAAATACCAGGAAGCCTCTCCTTGAGAACTTCTGGTGGTAAATGATTCAAGTGAAGGTAGATGTGGTCCTTCATGGGCCCTATTAGATTGAATAATTGTTAAAAGCATATACTTTTACAAATTATTTCATGTTTTTGCGGAATAAAAAAGCATACCTACGCCACGACCTTCTCGGATTTCCATTGTCATCGACCTTGACACAACATCTCTTGATGCAAGATCTTTAGCTGTGGGGGCATAACGTTCCATAAATCTCTCCCCTTCACTGTTCCTTAAGATACCACCTTCACCGCGAGATCCTAAGCATTGCATACAATATTATAATAAAATTTTATAGATGTCAACTTTTATCTCAATAATAGTTAACACTATGAAGCAGAGGGAAGTGGAAACCAACCTTCAGTGATGAGACAGCCAGCACCATATATACCAGTTGGATGAAATTGTACAAACTCCAGGTCCTGTAATAAGTAAGACCCAAAATGCTGATGCTAACAATAATTTCTTTAACTAAAAACAAGGAATTGATGAAACAAAATTTTGTACCTCAAGAGGAAGTCCTGCACGTGCAACCATTGCATTTCCATCTCCTGTGCAAGTGTGAGCAGAGGTTGCCGAGAAATATGCTCTACCATATCCCTGAATACAAAAGAAAAAAGAGAGTGAAATAAAGATATAATTATAAATTTATGAGCAAACCAAGTTTAATAAAAATATATTCACCCCAGTTGCCAGGATTGTAGAAGAAGAACGGAATCGATGCAACGTCCCATCCTCCATGTTGAGTGCTATAACTCCTTGGCAACTTCCTGAAACAAATTTAATAAAACATTTGGCATGTCCTTCCAATGAAAAAAGGCCTGGTTAAGTGAAATTACTATATACAAATTAGGAGAAAGTAAGTTTAAACATACCATCACTGCCCATGATTAGATCCAAAGCAAAATATTCCACAAAAAACTGTGTATTATGTTTCATGGCCTGACCATAGAGTGTATGCAACAGAGCATGCCCAGTTCTATCAGCAGCACATGCGCATCGATAAGCCTGTCCACCTACAAATATAACAAATGCAAGTTGAAGGCAACCAGATTTCCCTAAATGATATACCTCTATAATAACTAAACTGATACATTATGTCACACCTTTTCCAAAGTCAAGACTTTGACCACCAAATGCACGCTGATATATTTTTCCTTCTTCGGTTCGAGAAAACGGTAATCCATAATTCTCAAGCTCAATTACTGCTTTTGGTGCTTCTCTACACATATATTGGATGGCATCCTGGTCACCTACACAAGTCAAACACATGCATAAGTTAAAACAATCTCACAAAACCTAATACAAGCAAACGTGATAAAACAAATTACCTAACCAATCACTTCCCTTCACTGTGTCATACATGTGCCACCTCCAATCATCCTCAGTCATATTTCCTAAAGCAGCATTTATGCCACCCTGCATGCATTGTTAAATAACAGAAATTTTTTATCATATTCACACCAATATTTGTTAGACATAATTGATTAAACCAAGTTAGAGAAACTTAATGGGTCATTTATGTAAATAGGTTATAGTTGTGTTTTATGTGTAAATATGTAATATGTATATACTAGAAGGGTTAAAGGTGTAATATGTAAAATAGAATTAGGGCTATATATATCACGTATGTGTGTCTGTAAACATCACAATTCGAAGAATATGATCGTTAAAGTTTGTTCTATCAGAAGATTCATACTTTTTACAATTGGTTGTTCAATATTGAGATCTTGGGCATCAATATTGAAGTATAAAAGAAGCCATACATATCAAGATTCATAACCTAGCTTGGTATATAAAGGCAAGCAAAACTAGATGGTGTAACGACCGGTTTTACGGTCATATATGTTTTATAATAAATAAATATGTTTTCTAATTATGTGTGTTATAATATAACCTTTGGAATGCTAAAGTTAACTTGTAACTAACTGGTTTAGATTGGTTAAATAGTTAACTAGTTTAGAAAGGTTGAGGGGCTAAAGTTGCCAATTATCCAATCTTTATTTTGAGAAGGATAATACCATGTTTCTAGATACCAGAACCTTCATTTTCTGGTTATTCCTGCATCGTGAGAACAAAGAAGGCAAAGGAGGAAATGAGAGACCTGGCTTCAACATGGGGGATTCTTGCTGCTAAACATGAGATTGGTGATTGAATCACGTTATCGGGAGATCTCTAACAGCTAGTAAGTGTTTCTGAATCCTCTCCATGTTTTTCTTACAAATTCGTGGATGAGAACAATTTGGGTTTAGCTCAAATATTTGAATTGAGTGTATGTATATGTTAGGAATCATAGGAACTATGTTTGTAATACTTATAAACAATCTAACTACTAGTTTTCATGAGATTATGTTGAAGTTGATATGAATGGATTGTGGGTATATATGAAATGGTGTAGACATCCATACAAATGAAATTGAAAACTGGTAAGAATTGTTCAGACCATGATTCAGATGAGTTTGTGGCTTTGAACATAAAATTGACTAATCTTTGTTAAAGCTAGAAAATTTGGTGAATTGAGAATCATATGTGGATTGGTTAATGTTTAAACATAAATGAAGATTAGTTGAGTTAACTATGCATATAAGGTGTTTGATGAAACGCCTAAAATTGAAATTCTATGATAAAACGATCATAGATTGAATAATTGAGAAATTGAATTCCAATTGCGCATAATGTTGGATAAAGGTTCAAACTGGTCATTTGGGTTTAAATCAACATGAATATGCGTAAAATGTGTTAAATAGATTGTATATGATAGAACCCAAAAATTTGATTAGATCAAAAACACAAAGTAACACAATAATCAGCCCAATTCGAGAGGGACTAGTCTTCAAATTCAGATTACAAACAAGATAATAATTCCAGACAACCTAAATATGAACTAGAACGATAATATATAAAGCCTAAAGACCACTAAGCTACTCGGCAGTTCCTACCCCACTTCCCCATGATTTTTGGATTTTCCCTCCAGCTTTTCCCTTTTGATTTTCAACTTTCATTTTGGCGCCATATTGGAGTTGGAGACTGGTTGGGTTCGTATCAGTATATATGTGGTACAATCAGGCGGAGGTAATGGAAGTCAAGATAGCGGCCATAGAGCCAGAAAGACACATGTAATTTCAAAGCCATCATCCTGACAAGGTAAGTTAAACAATCACTATGATATCACATGTATGTTATAAAATTTTGTGTGATCAAATGAACTGTGATATGAAAGCTAATTAGTATTGGATAAAAGTTGGATTGGAATGATACAAATACTCGTGAAATCCAATATAGAAATTGATTGATATACTATGATGAAAGGACTAGTGGGTGAACATTATAGTATTATGGTTAAAATGTTAAACCACATGTGTGTGGATAGCCAAAGATGCAGGCAGATGTCTTAGATGGAAAGACGGGTGGGTGAAAATCATAAGACTTAAATTATGTGCTAAACCACATGTGTATGTGGATAGCCAAATGTGCTAACAGTGTCTGTGATGCAAGGACCGGTGGGTGAACATCACAGTTGTAAATGACCCGTTCGGGCTAAATAAATATAATTATTATGTGTTAATCATTTGGGTAGAAATGACCCGTTCGGGAATTTAGTGTTGAATGGGCATAAATGATAGCCTAGTTGTGCAATGGCGATGTTCCAAGGGTTTAACACTATAGAATGACGCAATGGGTTGTATATTGATTAAATTGTGGGTAACGAAATGGATTAAGATTCCATTTAAAGAATTTGATCCATTTGACATTTTTGAGTGTGCTTTGTATAATATAGGTTACGTTTACAAATGTTATGATGTGCATCAAAGTAATATGGTTGTATGTGTCCCTTAGATAAGATAAAATACTTTGGTAAGCTAGTAAATGAGAACTCGAACAATGGAAATGAAATTGGGCTAAATTGGCTGAATTGTAGGAATCAACGAGACCGTAACCTATAGTCCTAGGGCCATAACGGCCTAGTGACCAAAATTCCTTGTTATACGACCTTGAGGCCATAAGCTACAATTCAACTTACAGCCACGCCGGTTTTAGTGTATGTTGACATATTGTGAGTTTGCGACCCAGAAGGGTTAGCTTACCTAGTTCCTATGAACTAATAGATGTTTATGTGATGTTTGTTGGTCAAACATGATGTGTATAGCTATAATGATCGAGGTTACTCGAGAAAGGAACCGAACAAATGTTAAATGCAAAAGCTTAATCTTCTGTGTCAACTTGTTTTTGTAAAAGATGTGATGCGTTATTTTTGTTTAACCCATTGTGTGTGTTGAACAAGGGTTTAAAAATGAGAAGTTTCTAGGACCTCTTTGATCTCCCTAGAAAATGTTAAACTAAAAAGGGGGGTTGCAAATGATACTAGCAAAATACAATCATGCACAAATATTCATGAAGAAGTACTTAATTGTTGATTATCTTAACCTAAACTAAACTAAGTTAAACCTAAAAACTTTTCATGTTTAGGTAAGAGAATATTATATATATTCTGTTACCAAGTGGCATATACACATACATATAACACATACCATATTAGCATAGGAAAATTGTTAGGTGACAATGGAGCATACAACAAAGAGACAAACTGTTGTTCATTACCCAACCTTGGTATAAAATGACACGCCTGATGTGCAAAATACACAAGGCAATTAGGTAAGCTCCTCAAGGCATTAAAGCATGGCTTCATGTACTTTTGGGCCAAAATTGGTCAAAGTTGATCAAAATTAGGGTTTTTGAGAGGCTAAAATCTAAATATGTAAAGACAACCAAAAGGATGAAGATATTTTAAAAGGTTTGTTGGATAAAAAGGTAACACCATGCCATATGAGCATCTATACAAGCCATATAAGTGCCATATAGGCTGTCACTATACTGTATATATGTGTGGGCCAAAGTAAAATTGCACTAATTTTAACGTTATTTTACTTATTATGTGAAAATAACGTTAAAAGTGTTGGGATGATTAACTTCAAACGATAATTATAAGCCGGGGACTCCTTCGAAGCAGCCTCTATCCCTACTGGGATAGGGGTAAGGTTTGTGTCCATCCTTCCCCCAGACCCTACTAAAAAGTGAGAATATACTGGGTAAGTTTGTTTGTTTGTTTGTTTAGGCTGCCACTATACGGGTAGAATGGTTATGCTAGTGGTCTTGATCCATGCATGTTTTTAACCCACAATATTGCTATGCTTACCATGTAGGCATGTAGCCACCCAGACATGTTTGGTGATCTTTGCCACATTTTTTTGCCCAGGTTGCACCTCAAAATTCGAACATACACGTCCCAAGCTCAACTCCTAACCTCTGTAAACAAATTCCAGATACATATATACTCTCTTAAGCACCATGGACACTAATTTTAGATCAAAATCAAGTTCTTGAGAAATGGCGGTGTTCCACTAGTGGTCTTGAAAATTGGCAAGCCATTGTTGGAGTGTTGAGTGTGATGATGTATCCGCTGGAACAGAAATAAGAAAGAAAAGAAAAAGAGCTCTTCAAAGAAGTGAAGAACCAAATTGGGGAAAAAATTCAGAATTTAAGCTCTTAAGCCCTTTTGTCCAAAAAATTGTCACAAAATTAAGTTTATGGGAGCATTATGTTTTTAGGTTACCAACAAGAGATTATAAGGTTTTGAGGCTGAAATCTGATATTTAGAGAGTAGATTATCAGCCATTGGTAAGTAATCATCACCACAGCAGTTCTTCAACTCAGGTTCTTTAATTTGAGGAATTCAGGAACTTAAACAACTACTTAATGGTTTGAAATAGGTTGACTATTGAAGGACAGGAACATAGAGCAAATAAACAGAAGAAAACCTGATTATTTTGATCTTGTGGCAAAGCCATTTCTCATCCAAAAAAAGTATCCAAAGAAACTACTGTTTGTCGTTCCTATACTTGGTAGTATGACCCAAGGATTTTAACTATACAGGTCGTATGACCAAGACCCTTACAGATTATATGACAAAAAGGTTGTGGTAATACAGGTTGCATGACTCACGACCCTTCTGAATTGTATGACACTTTTGACAGAAATAGTAAGCCATTCGTTTAAGCATTTTCCACACAATCAAAATCTAAGGAGCCTTGAACTTTATAGTAAATGACTTGGTAAGCGATTGATTTTTCTAATGGATTCTAGAAACCAAAGTTTAATCTATTAGCGGGTATCTAAAAAAGGTAACCTAAAGTGCTAAGGCCTAAACTATAAGATTACAAGAATTAGTGGTTAAAATATAGGATTGTACCCTAATTTTTTTTTTTTTTTTTAATCAAGAAAACATATCAACTCTTGATATTAACAAAAGTGAAGGATTACAATGTACTGGCAGGTAAACGGGCAACTAGTTGCGCCGCAACCCCCTTTTGAATAGCAAAGCCAATTCTACTAAAAACTATGTTTTGGGTCCTAGGAGTCATGATGTTACTATGCATAACCCTCTGAACCCGGTTCAAAAAATTCACAGCCTCCGGGGCCAGGAACCCAAATGTATCAAAGGCAAAGGGGGTAAACACATGTTGGTTCTCTAAGCAAGCTTTCTCGTGTTTAGCTATTTTGCCTGACTCTGCCTTTAGCGCAGCATGCCCCGCCATAAATCCAGTATCCCTCAGTCCAACTAGAGGGGACACTCCTGTAAGGTCTACACACGAGTGTTTCCCCCTTCCCATCCAAACACCAATATATCTGCAGGCCGTAGAGTAGACCTCCCCTCGAGTAAATCTGTTAAGAAGTTCACTGGAGCCTCCTTTTTGGCAGAAATGTTCGCCTGTTTAAGAACATCACACAGAACATCTCTAACCAAATCATGTCTGTATTTGAAACCCGGTAACTCCTTGCAATGTACCGCATGCTCTCCAAAAGAATCCAAGCACACTTTGTGACAAACTGGGCATGGCTAATCAAGAAGAAACTTATGAACATGAAACCTTGAAAATCCCTCTGTTTATCCTCAAGATGAGTTTTCATGATTAAATTGCATTTTAATTGTTTTGGAATGAAATACATGATATTATTGAGTTCAAATAATTTTAAAGGGGATTATTTATAAAGGGTGATTTTATTTGGACACCCCGCTTTTTTATTTTAACACCCCTGCGGTCCAAGACGGGGCCGTACTGGGCAGTACGGCCCGTATTGAGTACAGACAAACATTCCAGGGAATTCCTTGGAATCAGTGAAACATTCTGTTGGACGGGCCGTACTGACCAGTACGGCTCGTCTTGGCCTTGACTTATTTTTCCAAGCCATTTTGGGTGTGAAGCAGTTTTGAGTCACTTGATACGGCCCGTACTGGTCAGTACGGGCCGTCTTGAAGTTATTTATTTTATTTAAACTTAATTTACGTATTTAAATAATTTTTAACGATATATGTTTAGTACGTGAATTATTTGAACGATATACGGCTATTATGTTAATTAAACGTCATAATGTTGTTACGTTATCATTTTTAACGATATTTATAATTAGTTTGTTTGCGTTAATTTAAATAATTTATACGATATAAGTTTGTCGCGCAAAGATTAAACAACACAAACAGAAACAATACAAATGCAGAAAGAAACATACATATATACACAGCATAAGTTTTATATACAAGGAAACAAAATACAAAAATACAAACTAACCGTCGTCTGCGTAGACGCGTGGCTCCGAGAACGGTGGAAGCTGTGACCCATCCCGTCGCGCACGCTCTGACACGACCGTCCACCTGACCAAATCCTCATAACGATCGAGCCATCGCTCGACGCGTGCCTCCCAGGCGGCCCGACGACGATCGGCCTCAGCTATCTGCTGAGCCATCTCGTCACACCGGGCGGCAATCTAGTGCAACAACGCCTCGAGTGGCTCGGTCAGGTACACCGCACAGTAAACGTGCGGTACCATCGTCCTGAGGCTGCTGCTGCTCCGGCACGATGACGACCTGGGATGTCGGCGGCAAGTTTCATGCTCACGATTGTCCGACGATCGAGCTTACGAGGCTCGATCGCCGGCAGATCCTGAAGCATGTCAACCAAGCCTCTGGTGCGAGCGATGTGGTGACAAAGGCGCCACCCCACAGTGTACCGCGCTCCTGACGGTGGTAGAAGGAGGCGTAGTATAACGCAAAACACCGTGCCAGGTTGCACGGCCTGCCAGCAATGAGTGAGTGAAGATAGAACAGATATGTCGTCGTCACCCACTCCTGGCTCTGGCCGCGATCTGAGATGGTCGTCACGATGCAGCGGTGGATGTAACGAATCAGAGGATCTCATATCGTCGCCAGTAATCGGTGGCCGATGAACGGCGTATCAGAGATCTGGGCCCACCATGCCCTCATAACCCCTTCTCACCCTGCGTCAACCCCTGGGTGAAGTCGTCACGAACGATCTCCGGCTCATAATAGATGCCTAAGTACACGGCGAACCGCTCGATCGACATCTCGAAGTGCTGTCCGCATAAGGAGAACTCAATATCTAGAGGAAGCTCCTCATCATCCTCCTCCCAAACTGCTGCCTGGTGTGCTCTATATCGAAATGTGGATAGAAACTCCACAGTGATCAGCATGTGGGTGGGCAGCTCCACGATCTCGAACAGGCGAGTCCACGGTGTGTTCTCGCCAAGGATAGCTCTCGCACGCACTGCCTCCCCGGCATCTGCTAGAACCCCCAGTCGATACAACGTGGCGTCGCCAAGCTCATCCGCAATATGCGACTCGTCCAAAGCTGGTGGCCACACATCATATTTGAGTCGCGCATGACTCTTATTTTACCTTTTTCCTCGACCAACAAATCAAGAGCTTTATGGGACACCTTTCCTCGAAGGTTATCAAATATTGCTAGTTTATGATGACCCATAGTTTTAATCAAGCTCGTTTCAAAATCGTGTTTCATTTTTACCTCCTGTGCTTGCACAATTTCATTTACGAAACCAACAAGCGAGGCAAGTGTGCTGTTTGTTGATCTGAGGAATCGTTTTAGGTTTGAGTGCCGACTTTCCACCCGGTTTGTTGTACGTTGACCAAAGTTGCGCGTTATATTGGTCCATGCTGTTACAAACATATCTATGTAACTGTTTAACCAGGTGTGCGTCAGATACTCTAGAACCCTTGAAATGAAACAAAAACCAATGATGATATGATGATAATAATTATGGTATATGATGCTTACTTTTTTTGTTGTCTTCGATAAGTCTTTCGTACAGACGGTTGTAGTTGTAGTCGTATAACTATGTTGTCGGAGAGTTACACAAATTCGCCCATCGACCTTTGAATTTCTTCCAGTCTGCATCCGAAAAGCTTTCCTTACAGTGTTTGGCAATATTTTCGTCTATGTGCCATCTGCAGAATCTGCAAAGATATTTTGCAGCTTCTGGAAACACCTTACGGCACGCACTCATAAGAGTAAGGTCTCGATCTGTTATGATTACACGTGGCTCCATACATTTATTCAACATACCCTTAGCCATTTCCAAGACCTAGACGTAGTTTTCCTCACGCTCTTTGCTTACGAACGCATGAGCAATACTAAACGTCTGGTGTGTGGAAGTCACGCCAACAATTTGAATAAATGGAAGCCTGTATTGGTTCGTTTTGTACGTCGCGTCCATCATCAGTACGTGCGGAAATGCACGCCACCAGCAATACGATTTTGGATGACAAAAGAAAATGTCTTCCACGACGTTTGTTTCAGGATCATCCCGGGTATAGTAAACGTACCGCTGACTATAAAGCACGTTTTCCAAGACCTACATCGGAGTATCACCGAATTTCTTCTTATTTTTTATTTTCAGCTGTAAATTGTATACATCTCTAAAGATGGATACATTTGCAGGGTTATGTTTCTTTATGCTCGAAAGAATGTTACGAGGATCCATGTGTCGCTCGGTCAGATTCTCAACCATATCTACTTTCTCCTAAGTAGTGATGCACAATTTAACCGGTTAACCGACCCGAACCGGTTTCTGGACCGGTTTTTCCTACCGGTTTGAGTTGAATCCAAGAACCGCCGGTTTTAAACCGGTTGGAACATTTTTGGGCAAAACCGGTTAACCGGTTTGGATTTAAAAAAATAGCCGTTTTCCAGCCGTTGGAGGGTATCTAGCCGTTGTAAACCGGTTTAACCGGTTAATAACCGGTTAACCGATCGAGGAAAAAAAACTAGCCGTTTTTGACCGTTTTCTAGCCGTTTTAAACAATTTTTTGGACCATTTTGCCCCTAAACGTTAGTATAAATAGATGGGGATGGTTTTGGTTTGATCACACAACATCTTACAACATCTCTTCTTCTTAAACGCTCGAAAATGATCAAAAACGCTCAAAAAACGCTCCCCTACCTCTTCTCGATTCAATCTCTCCTTCTATTATGTTCGTAAATCTTAATTCAATCTCTATTTCATCCATGGCAAGCTCACGAAGTGCTCATAGTTCCGTTGGTGTTGGTGCATCCACTTCAAACGAACCAACCGTTAGAATAAAAACTACAACAAGGAACAAAGATCTATTTCAACATTTCGACTTATGCGAAATGTCAAACGGCGTCGATAAGGCACGGTGCAAAGGTTACGGTACTTTTCTTAAACCGGAATCTAATTCTACTTTAAGAAGCCATTTGACGAAGCATTGTGTTGTGGTCAAAAATAATCCGGCAAACGATCAAGCACAAATGTCTCAAGAGTGCGGGGTTTGTAATTTCGATCCCGACATGGTTCGTGAAATGATGGGGAACTTGGTGATTAAAGAAAGTTTGCCTTTCAATCATTTTGACAACCCACGCTTGACGAAGATGATTCAAAAGGCGCTACAACCATGATATTATCAAGTAAATCGAACTACTATTAGACGTGATTGTTTGAAACGTTGGCGTCAAGCAAAACAATAATTAATTTTAGGTTTTCAAAATTTAAAAACCGGTGTTAACCTAACAACGGATGTTTGGTCGGCACCTCACGATTTGCCCGAATCGTACCTTTGCGTTACCGCACATTGTATTGATCCCGATTCATGGCCAATGATGAAACGTACGATTGCGTTCGAAATGTTTCCGTATCCTCACACGGGGGATAATTTGTTTTACATGTTAGATGGAATAATACAAACATTCCATTTACAAGATAAAATATTTTCAATAAGTTTTGATAACGCTTCATATAATACGAATGCGGTTCAAAAATTAAAACTTAAATATACACCGATATGTAACGGTGCTTTTTTTCATACAAGATGCGTTGCTCACATTATTAACTTGGTTGTGAGTGATGCTCTTGCGGTTCCTGAAATGAATATCTTAAAAGAAAATTTTAAATAAATGTTAAAGGATGTTTTTATGAAAAGCCGTAGAAGATATATGGAATATCAAAAATTATGTGAGGATACGAACTTCCTCTTTTTAGGTCCGTCTTGGGACGTACCAACAAGATGGAATTCGACTTGGCATATGTTTAACAACGCCTTACGACAAATGCAAACCTTCGAAGTATTTCATAACAATTTAGTGCAAGAATGTAAGGCTAAAAAATTTAATAGCCTATGTTGGGACGTCATAGGAGAATTTACTAGTTTATTTGGAGTTTTTAAAAATGCAACAACAACTTTATCGGGAGTTTATTATCCGACGTCTTGTTTGGTTCTTCAACAAGTATTTATAATGACAAGAAAAATTAAAGATTTTCCATCGACGGGTGAAAATAATGAGATATATACTGGAATGTTACTTCCAATGAAAATAAAACTATTGAAATACTTTCAAGAAATGCCGGCCGTATTTGCTTGTGCGACGGCATTAAACCTATGTTTCAATGGTGCCGGCGTTGAAACATTAATTGATGAAATTGTTGGTGCTTTGGGTTTGGATGACCCAAACTTTGCAACAAACACTAAAAATAACTTTAACATATTTTTTCAAAATATGTTTGATCATTATTTACAAAAATATGGTGAAACATCTAACATACAACAAACAATGTATGCGGCTTCTAGTTCGAGTAGAAGCCAAGATGTTAACTTTGATTTATTTAACACCTTAAGACAAAATGTAACTAAACGAGCCCGAGGTACTAGCGCAAGTAGCGAACTAGGAAGGTACCTAGGGACAGATTGGATTTCAGGTCTTACGTCGGAAGAATTTGAAAACTTTGATATTTTGGCCTGGTGGAAACAAAAGGAAACCCAATTTCCGATTCTATCTGCCATGGCCCGTGATTTACTAAGCGTCCAAGCTTCTACGGTAGCTTCAGAGTCTGCTTTTTCTCTTAGTGGCAGGGTTTTATCGATACGAAGGACGAGGCTTACTCCTGCATCATTGGAGATGTGCATTTGCTTGAAAGACCATTTGGACGCAATTGAACGTGTACAACACCACACTACTTGAAGCGAGCTTGAGATAGAAGCGACAATACACGATGTTGAAGTTGAGGAAGGAATGACTTTCCCACTTTCCGATGAAGAACAAGCAATGGATGAATGGATGCGGACCAATAGCCCGGAACTACAATCCGAAGCACAAACCGAAGACTAATTTCTATTTTCTATTTTGTATTTATTTTTTTACTTAAAAGCTTGTGTAATTAATTTATTTTAATGAAATATGCTATTTGAAATCCTTACTTAATAAAGTTTGATTAATTTTATTTAATCAAAACCTTAAACTCATAAATCATAATTACTAAACCCTAATAAACCTTAAACTAATCAAAATAATATCAAACTAATAACTAATAAACCTTAAAACCTTAAACTCATAATTACTAAACCCACCCTAATAAACCTTAAACTAATCAAAAATAATATCAAACTAATAACTAATAAACCTTAAAACCTTAAACTCATAATTACTAAACCCTAATAAACCTTAAACTAATCAAAAATAATATTAAACTAATAACTAATAAACCTTAAAACCTTAAACTCATAATTACTAAACCCTAATAAAAACCTTAAACTAATCAAAATAATATCAAACTAATTAAAACCTAATAAAATCTTAATAATTTATGGTTTTATTAAATAATAGTATGTTTAAGGTTTATTAGGGTTTAGTAATTATTAGTTTAAGGTTTTGATTATTTTAAGGTTTATTAGTAATTAGTTTAATATTAGTTTGATTAGTTTAAGGTTTATTAGGGTTTGGTAATTATGAGTTTAAGGTTTTGATTATTTTAAGGTTTATTAGTTATTAGATTAATATCAAGTTGATTAGTTTAAGGTTTATTAGGGTTTAGTAATTATTATTTATTAGTTTTAGGTTTGATTTGTTAAGTTTTTTATTATGGTTTTATTAATTTAAGTTTAAGGTTGAAAACGTATAATAGAAAAAAACGGTTCAATACGGTTACAGTCTAACGGATCAAGTCATCAAACGGATTAACGATTTAACGGTTAACAAAAAAAAAGGTTTAAAAACCGGTTTTTGAACCTGTTTGGCCGGTTAACCGGTCCGGTTTATACCCGGTTCGGTTCCATAGGTTAAAGATTTTAGGTTAAAAATACCGGTTAATAACCGAACCGGTTTTTAGGGAAAACCGGTAAACCCTATCTACCGGTTAACCGGTTCGGGTAATTTAAAAACCGGTTTGGACCGGTTAACCGATTTGTGCATCACTACTCCTAAGTAAATCTTCTAACATATGGATGACCCTCTAGATTCTGAGCATGTTCGTGATTGTGATTGTCGTTTATCACCTGTAATTTCCAGAATTCACGAACTTCGTTGTGTAACCCTATCAGTTGAAACGGACAACCGATTTTTTTGCTGCCTGACCATCTAAGGATTGCGATGCTATTATGCTTGCCACCACGGTCACACATGAGCCAGACTTTGATTACACTGCCTGTTGTCTTTGATTTCTTCGTTCTTCTTTTGACTACAATGTAACCATTGTCTAGTGCTCTACTTTTCACCCACCCTACCAGCGCTTCTTCGGACATAAACTTCTGACATATAAAAACAATAATAAATACCGTAAATGGGTAGCGATAATATACAATCATCAACATTTATGCTTCATTTAAGTTACCTATTTGGTTTCCCAGTTAATGTTTGAATCCGCCGGCTTTTCTTCATAAGCCTCCTCCGGGTTACTTTGTTTACTGTCATCATACACGAACCCATAATCGTTTTGTTGCGCATACGACGCTTGACTGTCAAAACCGACATCAGCGTTAGGTTCAGCATTCAGATATATCGTGCCGTATGAATACTCAACAGGAGGCTCTTCATTCAAATCTGGCACGGAATAGTTGAAAAAACTCCCATCCCAGAACGACATCGTTACAAATATGAATTATCTTGAAATATATTCGAATTCGAAAACTTATGCGTTCGTTTGAAACGATTCAAGCTTATATACAAATTTGAAGATGGTTCAATACGGTCCGTACTGGCCTATACGGCCTGTACTGGATCAAATCAATGTCCTTCCATGTCAGCATTGTCAGAATTGAAAAAGCAAGACGGGTCGTACGGGTCGTCTTGCTTTCAAATCATTGTCCTATGTTGCAGGGAATGTCTGTACGATGAATGAGACAAGCCGTAGTGATCAGTACGGCCCGTTTTGATCCTAATCATTGTCAAAGGTTGTCAGGGGGGAATGTTTGACCAGGTACTGAGACGGGCCGTACAGGGCAGTACGGGCCGTCTCAAGGGTGTATTTTTAAAAAAAGAGAGTGTAAGAATAACACAACCCTTTATAAATTGTATCCATGCAAATCATTAATTCTGGTGTGTAAACTTGAAGCATATATACGTATAGTCAATACCTACTATATTTGGTGTGCCTATCATTCAGCAGCAGAGTGTGCTTGTTCGCTCTGAATGAGTGTATATGTTAGCGGAATTTCACAGTCAGATACCAAATAGAAGACAGTTAACTCATGTTTAATTTATGTTGCCATACACGGCATATGATTTTGTGTTGGTTATCATGAAGTCACCAGTTTTATCTAACGTGTGTTTTGAGCACGTATCTTAGGGAATTGATAAATGGAAACTCCTAAGAATTGGCAAGAGCAAGCAAAAAAAGTTAGGGCATAGGCAAGCTATCCTAAGGAGAAAGTTTGTTGCATATGAATAGTTTAGAAACTCTTGATATAATCTTTGACCGTTCTTAATCAGATATAGGACTTGGCTGCAAGTTTTGTGATTAGGCTTTCGTTGTGTTAAGAAAACATCTGTTCAGAATATGAATCCAACTTTTGTTGATTATGGAGTGTGACAAAAAAAGTTAATATGTAAAACATATGATAACGAGGTAGCTTTTGAATATAAATAAAGCTTATATAATTGTACACAGCACATTAAAGCTTCCAAGGCAATGCATTAACAGAAAGGCTTAACAACTGTGACAATGAGCACATTAAAGCTTCATATTTGCTTCTTTTAATAACTAAAGTTCAATCTTTTTAAGCTTATATCATGATAACATAAACCAAACCCGTAACAGAATTACAGAAACCAAACCCAGGCCAGGGATGAAAATCCAAAAAAATTAACAAACCTGAGCAGCAACAGTGTGTGAACGAGTGGGAAACAGCTTTGTAATACAAGCAGTATTAAATCCATGCTCAGATAGCCCTATAGCAGCTCGCAGTCCAGCACCTCCTGCCCCAACCACCACCGCGTCATATGTATGATCAACAATAGTATACGAGGACCGTTCTGTATTCTAAACAAAACAATCCAAAACAACTATAAATCCCTAAATTCACACAACCTCAACAAAATTCATCATACACAGCAAAAGGTGAAGACAATTTGACAATCAAATCAACCAAAAACAATAACCGCTTGATTGAAATTTGAATCCGTTATAACGTGTATCAATTTCATTTCCGAAAAAAAAAATCTGAACATCAACCGATTCAAAAAACAAAAAGCGAAAAATTGTACCGATTGGGATGAAAATAATCTGTGTGAGAGAGAATCGCCGGAGATCGATCTCCGGGATGGAATGCGAAGGCCACGTGTGACGCATCGCCACATCTCTATACGTGTATCGATGTATGAATACGTATAATCAGAGCTGATAAACTGATTTTGTGCTTTTAACTTGAAAAACAACACTTCGAAATGGGGAAAACTCCTATTGCAATATAAGTGTAAATTTTACCAAGATTGCCCCTCTATACTTTCTTAATTACTAAAATCCCTTCATCTCTTTTGAAATATACTCGGTTCTATACCAACTTAAAATATGTAAAAGTTAATAATTATTAATAACATATTTGTTGTGAAAAATTACTAAAAACTATTTGTTTCATTATAACTTATTTTAACTTTTAATTAATTGATATTTTTAAAAACAACCCGTTTAAACGCAAACTAATTTTGTTTAAAACGCATCTTAACCCGCACTCATCGTAAACCGTTACCCAACCTAACCCACCCATTTTGCCTGGCATAGTTTTATATAAACATTATTAAAAAATATGAAAAAATTATATAAACTTTAAGAAACACAAAAGACACGAATTACAGTGGTGGACATGGAATTTTTTATATTAAGCGAAAATGTTTTAGGATCGTTTCAGTATCAATATATCATATTTTTTCCTCTTTTGTTATGTTCGATTGAATCGAATCGGATCAGGTTGGGTTATATTAGAAAAAAGACAATTAAACAAATTTTATATACAAAAGCATCATGAAAATGTAATACATATAAAGTTGTTTTCTACAAGCTTCATTTCTTGTAAATCTATCCAAAAGGTTTAGTGAGGTTTTCCAAAGTAACTTTTTATCCATAAAACAAATACAATTATCACTTATATATTCCTCATCAATCCGATTACGCAAATCTTACTTCAAGTATTATGTTAATAGGTTTTAAAAGTAATAATAGAGTTCTTTAAATGGGTTGGTGGTAGGTTAGCTTATTAAAATTAATAACGAATTTAGTTTTAAAATTAGTTAAAAATATAAGAGGGTTCTTTTCACCTTGATTTTATCAAGTAATACTTATAAATTAAAAGTGAAAGGTGGATGTTTGCAAAATTTTATAGAGAGACGGTAAAGATTTTAACATGCATAAACAATAACAAAAAAATTCAAGTGGGTAGCTACCCTCATCCTAAATAGTGTACACCACTTAACAATTAGATAAAGTAGCGTGATCAATTATTATAAATTTGCGACTTAAAAATATTATATACGTGTACCGGTTTTATTTAAGTGTCAAATACTATGCAACACGTCAAAGACGACTGTGAGATATAACAGAATATGTTATAAAAAATGTAATTTGTGAAGTGATCAATTGTTATTAGGAGATTATGTAAAGTGGGAATTATAAGGAGATAAATAGAGGTGGGCTTGTAGTAGACGGCAAGCAACCGATGGCTGGTAACTAGTTTGGACGCGATGACACATTTGAAACCCAACATTTATAGGTTACGCTGGTTTTCAATCAACCACATATCACCAAGGAACAACCAACATGCCTATGCCATTATTACTTTTGGAGAATTTAAGTAGATAGTTTTTTAAAAAATTATTACCAATAACTTTCTTTAGGGTGTCTATATATAAGGGATGGTTCGAATGTTAACACTTCCTTATTGTGTTAATCAAATAACTACATCTTATTACTTTGGGGTCCACATTAAAGTAAATCTAATGGTTTATGTTTTTTTTCTTTTTTTATTAATGTAAGTGAGCCCTACATTAATTAAAAAAGAAAAAAACTTACATCTTTCGATTTACTTTAATGTAGGCCTCAAAGTAATAAGATATAGTTATCCGGTTAACCCAATAAACATGGGTTAACATTTTATACTCTCCATATATATACTAGCTTTGGACCCGTGTAACACAGGGGATTTATTAGAAGTTGATTTATACTTATTTGTTATATTAATATTAAAATTAATAACATTTAAATGAAAACATGAATTTATTTGGTCTTTATTTATTTTTTTATACGGTTTTAGAAAAAAAAACTTTATATTAGTATAATTTTAATTTTTTTTATTGTAATAAAGGTAGTATGTAGAGGATCTCTATTTATTAAAAAAAAAACCTTATCTTCGCGCTTTCCTCAATTTGAAAACCTAAAAACCAACCTTTAAGAATCACGTTCTTACTCTACAATAATCTAAATTTCTTTCTTCAACACATATTTTTTAATCGAAGTTTGTTTTAGTTTTATACTAAATCCTGCCATGGATGTTCATGGAAAACTTCTATCAGAAAAGAAGAATACGATATATATATATATATATTGATTATCTTTCTATGCTTTCATTGATTCCTGAATCACATGATATGTTCATACAACGACACACTATGCATCTAACTCATTCGCAACGATACATCTATCACAACGACACATCTATCACAACGACACATTCAAGTTACAAGTTTGATCATGTGTGAATGAACTGTTAGATTACATAGAGCATCCAAACCCTTTAACCATGTACTACACATGTTATATGAAACTTTGCTTGTAATCCCTATGGTTTTCAATTTTCTATTTTATTATAATTATACTCGTACATAATAAAAACAAAGCGTTTATAACATCTTTTGGATAGTTGTATTCGTAGTTTTGACATAAGATAAATTTCGGATGACTATTTAGCCAATATTTCTCTATCCTCGAACTAACATTTTGGACCACCCATATATTCTAGATATACTTGTATACTAATGAGAAACTACGTTCAAACCGCGCATAAAACCGAGCCCAAAGGAGGCAAGAATCACAAACAAAAGTTTGAGAACGTAACCATTGACTCACGTCAATATCCAAAGTTTAAACCCAATTCTCGACACCATGAATGCTGGATTACTCTCTTCCATATGATAGTACTCTGAAAACGATGAACGTGGGCGAAAACCGTGCGCAAAACGGAGTTATAACGAAGCGGGAATCGCGAAAAGAAGTTTGATGTTTATTGACGATATCAAGACGCGAATTTTATAAAAAAAGTCATCCCACATCGCCCAAGAAACCAATATATCTTCCCTTTAAACACCTATAAATATCCTTGCTTGGTCCCTTATAGCTTGCAACTCCTAGTTGAGTATAAACAAGAATAACCAAATTTTGGTGGTTCTACTAGTTCAACACCCATTGGGATGTTGAACATAGTAGTTTTATTTTATGCTCTTGGCGAGGAGGTGCTGGGCTTTGAGATCGGCTCGACTGTAAAGTTTCTTTGAGGTAATTTTCTTTTTTCTTTTTCTTCTTTTCATTGTTCATTTATTTATTTATTTATTTATTTATTATTATTTTTTTCCCTAGTCTAAGTAGTTGAGCTTAGGTTATTAGTTGTCGGCATTAGGCTCGTTTAGGTTGCCTTATTTAGGTGGCCTTTAGAGTTGGTGTAGGCTTGTAGAGGCTCGTTATGCCAACGAGTCCGGCCTATGACGTCCGTTTATTTAGTTATGTCTAGCATAATGTTTACTCTTCCTCGTTTCATTCGTTTGACTAGGTTGAACCACGTTTGCATTCGGATCGCATACTTGTTCCTTTGAGCTGTTGTCTGGCCACACACGTTCAATCTTCAGGGCATCCAGTTTGATAAAACTGTTGATCATGATTCTTCTTCATTATACTAGTTTTCTCGAGCATCATTAAAGTGAGTAATTCTATACTCCCTCTTTTACATTTTGTACTTTTGGGATGTTACATATGCCAGTATTCAAAATCCAAGTTATTCTAAATTCAAATTCTATAGATGCAATGCCTTTAGTCTATTTGGTTTGATTCTTTGCTATGTGATACTACTTGCTTTGTGATTCTGTGTTATTCTATGTTACTCTATGTTATTCTATGTTATTCGATACAGAGTAGCCTAAGGTGTGTTAGATACCACCTTCGCTTTGACTTAGGTCAAATATGCTAAAATGGCGAAAAGTACAATCATGGGCAGACTTGTGAAAATACTTAGCTTTGTGCTTTGTATTGGAACGAGTTTGGAGACGATATAAACTATTGCAGACTTGTAGATATACTAAGCTTTTTAGTTAAGTATTGATACGAGTTTGGAGACGAGATATTCTAAAAACTTAATTGCAAACTACTAGGATATGCATGCTAGAATTTAAACTTTGTACTCTAATTGAATTGCATTAGTTTTTTTATGTAAACTATATAAACTATATGGGTTACTCACCAACTATGCAAATAGTTGACAAAATCTTTATTTTGCATATGTGACAGGTTAAGAGGATGCTTTGGCGAAGACATAGGATAGGTTTATGCTAGTAGACCTAGTTTTAAATTTAAACAATGTAGACTTATACAACTTATGTATTTTGGTTTTGTAAACAATGTAATGAATGTTTGATTCAATATGAGTTAATGTTTGTTAAATATTTAATATTGTTGCATTAACTATTGAAACATATTAATAGCACCATGAGCTAATGAACAGTAGAGCTCGCGCCCTGACGTATTCCGCCGTCGGTCGGGGTGTGACAGATTGGTATCAGAGCCATGGTTATAGGGATCTAGGTTATTAGAAAATGGTGGCCTAGATTATAACTAAGCTAACCCAAATATGAGTTATCTCATATCCCACTTGTGTGTTTATTACTTGCTTATGTGCTATATATGTTATACTTATTCATTATGTGTTATACTTATTCATTATGTGTTATTTATATTTGTTACCATAGAGGAAAGCCATAGTTGTTAATATGCCTTTGCTTACACTTAGTTAGGAATACCTTAGCTTAAGACAACTTCATACAATGTGGTTTAGACATTTCTTAAGGAAATCCATTCCAAACTCATGTAATTGAAAATAATCTTTAGATGATAGGAATTCAAACCCATTAGGCTTACTGCCTAATATCATTCCCTAGACAACATAGGAATTCCTATATTGATTTTCAGATCTCGTTAGAATTAAGTTTATGAGGTGGATATGTACTAACTGGAAGAGTGTAGTACCGGTAGTTAGAATTCCTGTCTAGGAAAGCTATTCGTATAAATCCCCGATGTACTTTGGGACCTGTCTAGCTTTCCTAGGGACTTCTGATGAGAGTACAATCACTTATAGGCCAAATCATATTATACCAAACACCTTACAAAGTAAATGAATTCTAACATGTCACCCGGTGTTCAATTTTGAATACCATTCCTTATGTTTTCAAACGAATTCAAACGATTTGCTTATTCGTGATTTTATTATCCATTCAATTTTGATTTAAAACCTCGTTAGAATTAAGTTTGTTAAGATGGACATGTAGTAACTCGAAGGGTAAATACCGGTAGTTGAGACTCCTGTCTAGGAAAGTGATTCATAATCCCTGATTGCTACACCGTTGACTCTTGTCTAGGATTTCTCCAGGATTGCTACACCGTTGACAAAATTGACTAGGAAGGAAGTAAAATATGACTGGGGTCCAACTCAGGTCCAAGCTTTTGAAGAGTTGAAAAAGAGATTAACTGAAGCTCCTATTTTAGCGTTGCCGGATGGCAATAAAGACATGGTTGTATACTCAGATGCGTCTTATCTGGGCTTGGGTTGTGTACTTATGCAAAGGGGAAAGGTAATAGCATATGCCTCAAGACAATTGAAAACCCATGAAACAAATTATCCAACACATGATTTGGAATTGGCAGCTGTGGTATTTGCTTTAATAATTTGGAGGCACTATTTATATGGAGTCAAGTGTACAATATACACAGATCATAAAAGCTTAAAATACTTCTTTGAACAGAAAGACTTGAATATGAGACAAAGAAGATGGCTTGAGCTACTCAAAGATTATGACTGTGAAATTTTGTCTCACCCGGGCAAGGCCAATGTAGTGGCTGATGCTCTGAGTCGTAAGACAGAACACTCTGCTATACAAGTTAAGTCTTACAGTTTGGTAATTACACCATATTTTCTAAATGAACTCAAGGATGCGCAGAAGGAAGGATTAAAGGAAGAAAATGTGGGATTCGAAAGAATATTTGGTCAGGTTAAAAGTCTAGAAGAAAATGAATGTGGTGTTAAAATCCGATTTGGTCGAATGTGGGTTCCACGAAACGGGGACATCAGGTCAAGGATTCTAGACGAAGCACATAAGTCACGTTACTCTATTCATCCTGGTGCAACGAAAATGTATCAAGACCTTCGAAAGAATTATTGGTGGCCAGGTATGAAGTTTAATGTAATGCAGTACGTAAACAAATGTTTGACATGTGCGCAAGTAAAGGCTGAACATCAAAAACCTTATGGTTATGTGCAACCTTTAGAAGTCCCAAAATGGAAATGGGAACACATCACGATGGATTTTATTACCAAGTTGCCTCTTACGGCAAAACGTCATGATGCTATTTGGGTAATTGTAGACCGGTTAACGAAAAGTGCTCATTTCTTGCCTATACGTGAGACTTATACGTCGGAGAAACTGTCTGAATTATTTGTGAAAGAAATAATTACCAGACATGGAGTTCCAGTTTCTATAGTGTCAGATCGTGACACGTGATTCGTTTCAAGATTCTGGAAACAGTTTCATGAATCGATGGGCACAAGACTCAATATCAGCACTGCGTATCATCCTCAGACCGACGGACAGTCTGAAAGGACTATCCAAACTCTAGAGGATATGCTCAGAGCTTGTATTATTGATTTTGATGGTAGCAGGGATGATCATTTACCATTGGTGGAATTCTCGTACAACAACAACTACCATGCTAGTATTGGAATGCCACCATATGAGGCGTTGTACGGACAGTGTTGTAGAACACCTGTGTGTTGGGGAGGAGTAGGACAGAAAGAAGTGGGAAGTAAAGCTGCAGTGTTAGATTTGACAGAAAAGCTTCAACTAGTCAAAGCACGAATGAAAGCTGCACAGGATCGACAAAAGTCCTATGCCGATAAAAGACGGAGACCAATAGAGTTTGAAGTAGGTGATCATGTATTGTTAAAAGTTTCACCATGGAAGGGAGTTATTCGATTCAGGAAAAGAGGAAAGCTAAGTCCGAGATTTATTGGACCTTTTCGAATAATGGCACGGGTAGGTAAGGTAGCTTACCGATTAGATCTACCAGATGAACTGAGTGGAATTCATCCGACATTTCACGTTTCACATCTGAGAAAATGTCTCGCAGATGACGTAGCATATGTGCCTTTAAATGACATTGAAATTGATGAAAGATTGAACTACATAGAAGAACCAGTTGCAATTGTTGACACGAAGAAAAAACAATTACGTAACAAGACGATTAGACAAGTTAAGGTTCAATGGAAACACCGAAAAGGATCTGAGGCTACATGGGAGACTGAAGACGAGATGAAACGACTCTACCCACATTTGTTTGAGACGTAACAGGTTTCGAGAACGAAACCTATAAGGAGGGTAGATTTGTAACAACCGAAGAATTAGCATATTTGATCGTGTATGAAATCCACGTTGAATTGACTATTGAAAT
This sequence comes from Mikania micrantha, assembly GCA_009363875.1. Classification (NCBI taxonomy): domain Eukaryota; kingdom Viridiplantae; phylum Streptophyta; class Magnoliopsida; order Asterales; family Asteraceae; genus Mikania; species Mikania micrantha. The sequence continues at coordinate 63,780,980 of CM018694.1, forward strand.
TATTACAGGATGATAGTAAGTGGGAAATGATGAACATGAACGAAAACCGTGCGCGAAACGGAGTTACGATTGTCCGGAATCGCGAAACGAAGGAAAATTTCAAAGTATATAATTTTTGGACTCGTCGCGGTACGCGACGAAGAGGTTGAGGATCCTTCACGGTACGCGATGGACCGAAATATCTGAAATATTCCGGATTTCTTCGCGGTACGCGAAGCCCTATTTGGCTCCTCGTCGCGGTACGCGACGGGTGAAGCGGTGGAATAAGTTGATATTCTTCATCAGATCATGCAGAAAATTAAAATTTTATATACATCTCGAACATACTCGCTCAAGAACACCACCAGACGAGTTTTTCATCATCAAATCATCATTTTGAAGTTGCCAGAGTCCAAGGATCGCACCAGGGAACGTGTTTATAAGTTCCGATCATTGTTTTACCCGCAGAAACCCGTCAGATTAGGTAATGGTTCGTTTTATCCTTCTTGTTTGATTTTGATTGATTAGATCTTGATTTTGAACGTAATGATATAGTTAGGATTGTTGATTATTGCATAGATGATGGCTAGGATTGATTATAAATGAAGAACACGATGTTCTAACGGTTAAATTCTTGTTTTGATCCGTTGTAATGCCCGATTTGCATGAAATCACAACTATGATTATAATGGTTTAATCCATTTGATTATGACAATGTAGGTGATTAGCTTGGTTAATCTTTGAAATGCAAAGGTTAAATCTAAGTGTTTCAAACTAATCACAATCATTAACATACTCATTGGAACGATTATCTGATGTTTATAATAACAGTCATATTAGTATGTTAAACATGGTTATTAAACCTATTCTAAGACTACATTGTGATATTTCATGATATCTGGGTAATCAATGACAAGGATTGATCATTTCTAAGCCATTAATCTGTTTGGGAACTGTTTTAGCATTATAATCAACAACATCGACTATTTGATGACTTCCATGGCAATGTCTTTGACATTGAACGTTCAGAAAGATCTAATCAGTAGGTTAAAATATAAATAACTTATTAAGTGTAAACTGATGCAGAATTGCACCATTAGTACCAGTTTACGAGTGTGACAACTAGTACTAAACTGTACGGCAAGTCCGTACAGTGCGTGTACTTTCACCACGTACTGTGTGTAAATACAGTACGTGAACAGTCGTGTGATAACAAAAATCGGAAAACAAACCACGGTTGTAAGTGTTAAGTGAAAACTTAAACACAGAAATTACAACGACACAAGGGAAACAACAAAGTGCAAACGAACAACAATAACGAATCGGTTGCGATCTGATATCCACGGATGACAGGAATCAAATGACCGACAATTCAACGTAACAGCAAAGTGATAACAGGATGTTCAAATGAGTCCGACAGTGAGGAAAACACAATCCAAAACAGAATTTGCAGTGTCGTTTTAGAATAATTAAACTGACAGCGTGTTTGCGTGGGTGACGATTCACACAAACATATCTGTGAGTTTAACGTTCTGAACGATAACTGATAACTAGAAAACCAAATCAGAAAGTGAAACTTACGATCGTGTTCGTACAGTTAGCGCTCTGTACGAAGACGCGCGTAAGTGACGCGATCTGACGAAACGGAAACGAAAACGCGACACGAACGAAGTAAAATTAATAAAAATAAAATATTTAACCTTTTACAATTTTGAAACTCATCAAAATAACCAAATTAAAGTCTTTTTATTTAAAAGATATTAGTTACGCGTAATTTCCGGTTACGCGACGAAAATGCGAACCGAGCAACCGAAACGAACCCAGATACCACGCGGGGTATATAAAGATGAAATGAGTTCATCTTCCTCATAAAACACCCCACTTTCTCTCTCTAAAACCCTAAATCCGGTTTCACTCTCTCACTAGAAATTCAAACTTCAAATCCATAGATCTCCCTCATTTCTTGATGGATTTGAGTGTTCTTGGTGTCTAAACGAAGATCTCGACATCCTCTACTTAGAAGTACAACCGATCTGGAGCAAAACCCAACCAAATTCGAGGTATTTAGCTGCAAAGAACACGAAAACTAGGGTTTTCACCCTCCTACTTCGGCCACCAACCCTAGCCGGTTAGCCACCTTCTACCTTGAACCCGATGCTCACAAGAACTAACCTTTGCATATACCAAATCCTAACACACCATATAACCTCGAAATGGGGTGGTTCGGAGCTGGCCACTTCGCGGTCGAATGGGGGCACCCAGATGGCCGAAAGAATAGGGCCGAATGGCCACCCTTTCGACATTCATTCGACCACCACCTGGTCATTCGCTGCTATTTCCATTCGACAGCACCATCCCCTTCATTCGTGAATTCTCATTCGCCAGGTACATTCGGCCATCACCCAGAATGAGCCCATTCGACCTAGACCCATACTTCTCTTCATTCGCCATTTTTGTTCTCATTCGGAGCTTGCCTTCAATCGGCCATCACCATTTCCCAGCTCTCATTCGACATGTCATCTAGGCTTGGAGCAACACCCCATTCAACCCAACTGAATGTGTTAGCCAGTAGCAACCCTTAGGCCCAACAGCATGTCTTGGCCTAGAAGACCCTTTGACCACTGTTTGATCAATTCGAATTGTTGGCCCAGTAAACTCACGGCCCATGAGTATTATTCTAGCCCAAGGACTTAGATTTGGCCCAATAGTGCTTCTCAGGCCCAACAGAAATTCCTTCGGCCCACTGGTCCGGCTTAGGCCCACCAGTTCGGCCCATCCTAATCCATTTGGCCAATAATTCAGTCCAGTTGCTATGGGCCCGGCCCAGCGACTGTTAGGCCCATTGATTGAATTGACCACACAACTAATTGGCCCAAAGAAGCTGGTCCAGCCCAACAGCTAGGCCCAACATAACCCTTTGACCCAACTGTCTCTCTTGGCTCACTATGTATAATTGTGCCCAATTATTCGGCCATATATATACAAAGAGTCTGATCAGTTAGCCCAAGAACTATACTAGCCCAACTTCATTTGATGTAGTCCACGAACCCCTTTAGACCCAATAGCTTGGCCCAAGACAATACATTCGGCCCATACACCTTGTTCCGGCCCATAGTTTGACTATTCGGCCCACATGACCCAAGGGTTATAAACAATCACATAAAGAAAGACTTTTGATATTACGCATGGAATGCTTTAATGATACTACAAAGGTGGTGGATTTAACAAAGCATATTCATAAAAGAAACCTAAAACCTAGTTGGTTTTGTTTGAACATGTTAACAGGTGGGTTCAAAGTATTAATACAAATGGACCAATGACATTAAATAGCCATCTTACAATATGTTAAGGGTTATTAACCCTTAATCAAAGAACCTATACTTTATACTCAAAACCATTAATGAAATGACATTGAATCAAGTTGAGTAGAAAATCAAGGATAAAGCATACTAACCTTAAACTAATCGGGTTAAGTGTTACTAAAGTCAATAACAAGTAAACAGGGCCGAATAATGACCGAGACTTACGCGTGTTAGCCAACTTTAGGGCTAACACGAACACGCACACAACTCAATTATAACTTATACTTATAAGTTACAACAACGTGAAATCAATACAGGATCGTGAATACAACAACAGAACATCAAAGAGCGCGTGAAATCCTTGGTTAGGCTAAGCCAACTACAACAACTACAAGGTGAGTTCATATGCCCCTTTTCTTAATCTTTACTGATTTCAAAGCTCGGGGCTGAGAAACATGCTTAACTTTTAATTATTTAAAAGTTTACATTAACATGTTGTTTATTTCATGATTTAGATAATAATTGTTTATCTTTATTATTATCGTTAATCACTACATGCTTGCTTGTTTGACCTTATCATACCTGAATTAACTAGGATGCTACATGCTAACCTAGAAACAAGGCACATTAACACATAGGATAATGTGAGTTGTTAAGAACATATCTTACAACCGTGCATATTATTCTTACATGATAGAACAACGGGGGAAAACCATGGGATAACATGCCATTAACAACTATTAATGACAAGAATGATCATCATGATAAGATAATTTCATGATAGCAAGATCATTCACACATCACTAACATTGTGTATAAGACATGTTCTTATGACACTTTGTTAAGACCGCTAGAACACGCAAACTTGGAAATAACAGTTGAAACATTTATTTGTGATATCGAGGAGGATATTACATACATACGCTTTTGGGATGGCATATTATACATATACCATCATTAATTACTAAGACTCTATTTAGAGCACATTCCCTAACCGTCAGAGTGTGTCGGTTATACAATGGTAGATCAGTTGGGTAAATCATTAAAACTAGTAACCGGGACTTGGGGAAATCAAATGAAATCACACCATGCACGAGAGGTGCTATCCATCATATAGATAACACTCATAAAAGTTAGGAAACATGTTCATTCCAATAGATATCGTGGGAGGATATCTTACACACCGGGCTGTTCAGAAATGACAGCTACTGAGACTATTATGTCTCTAACTAGAGATCATGAGTTGGACACTTTACACGCCGGGCTGAACAGGGGGAAACAGCTACTGGAACTATTATGTTCCTATCTAGATATTGAGTATGATATCTTACACACCGGACTGGTTAGTACTGACAGTTACAGAAACTACTAAGTTTCGCTCTAGATATCGAGTATGATATCTTACATGCCGGGCTAATCCGTAGGGAATGGCTAACAGAGACTATTATGTTTCTTTATTCAATAGTTGGGTATTCTACATGCCGGACTAATCAGAAATGATTAGTTACAGAAACCTTTAGGTTTCGTTCTAGATATCGAGTATGATATCTTACATGCCGGGCTAATCCGTAAGGAATAGCTAACAGAAACGATTTCGTTTCTAAATTGTTCATTGGGTTATTCTACATGCCGAACTAATCAGTAATGATTAGTTACAGAAACCGTAGGGTTTCGTTCTAGATATCGAGTATGGTATCTTACATGCCGAGATAATCCGTAAGGAATAGCTAACAGAAACAACTTTGTTTCTTATTTGTTCATTGGGTGGTATTACATGCCGAGCTAATCCGTAAGGATTAGCTAACAGAGATTATGTCTCTTTATTCAACTATTGGTTATTTTGACATACCGACTAATTCGTGAGAATTAGTTAACAGAGATAATTTCATCTCTTACTTTGTTCACTGAGTTATTTTGCATATTGGCTATTACGTTAGGAATGGTCAATCGAGACGATTTTGTCTCTTTTCTCTTTACTTAGTGGATAAACATACTGGGAAATCATGGGTGAAAGGAAATGGGTATCCATCGTTGTATTACAGGTAGTGTTGAGTGCAGTTAAGCATGTGGTGGGGTGGCGTCTGGGCTTGACCCTTTCGTATGCCCCTATATATAAGCATGCTTGACTGGATGAGACATTATCTGTACATCCAACCATGGAGAGGACATTGGGTGAAACATGGAATTCAATTATCAATACAACTTGTGTGAAACGTTGTGAACATGATAGACTAAATTCAATGGTTTTCAAATACTAAACTTATGAACTCACCAACCTAGTGTTGACTTGTTTAAACGCATGTTTTCTCAGGTGACGGACAGGTCTAGATAACAAGCATCAGCGATTAAGCTAGAGGACTCTTAGAAGACCTAGCTACTTTTGGATGCATACATTTTGATGACATTGTGAATCTATTTTGCATATCTTGTACAGTTACAAGATAGAAACTACACGATTCTTTTGGATAGATTTACTTAGTTAAATTATGAATGTAACATTGTAATTTAACTTTGTAATTCTACATCATATGTCATGTTAGCATTTCTCATTATTTATCATGTGCCATGTAAACAATCTGATCATTTCGATTATCATTCAAGATATCGCGCCCCGGGAACCTTCCGCCCGACGGGAAAACCCGATCCGTTCCCGCCGGCCCGGGGTGTGACAACGAGGAATCTTGCTACCGTAAGATATCAAGTGAGTTCTATGAGCCCTCTTTTACTATTTTAACGTTTTAGGGCTGATGTGCATGCATGATAAATATCTTTGAAATGATTGTGAGTTATTATAGCCCTATTTTAAATGTTTTATCATTTTGGGCTGATATGGATGTTATAAAGTTATTTTATGAAAATGATTGTTTTACCTGACTACGGTCGGATGAAAGAATATGTATGTTATAAAGTTATGATATGAAAGTGATTTTAACCTGATTATAATCAGGTAAAGAAGGATTTTAGGGAAAGTATGTTTTCAGATAAGGAATGTTTTAAAATGCAAAGAATGTTTTAAGTCTCAACTGTAGTTGAGAAGTAAATGATTTTAAGAGTCTCTTAGGAGACGCAACGAATGTTTGAATTCTCAACCGAGGTTGAGAAGGAAATGATTTTAAAAGACATTGACCGAGGTCGAGAAGGAAATGTGATATTGAAGTCCCGGCTGCGGTTGGGCAAGACCTGAGCACCTCGGTGCAAAGGACTGGGTATGATATGATGGTTTAAACGATTTAAACCATGGTATGTATGAATGATGTATGTTAAGAAGTCTTGTACCGGTATGAGCCGTCAGTTTTGATTGATGGTTTAAGAAGTCTTGTGAAAGAACAGGCATGTCGACTATGTGTTGCCAGTTGAGGAAGTCTTATACATGTATGAGCCTGTCAACTTCGGGTTGGCAGTTGAGGTGTCTTGTATTTATACAAGCCTGTCGACTTCGGGTCGTCAGTTGAGGTGTCTTGTGCTGCACAAGCCTGTTGACTTCGGGTCAACAGTTGAGGCTAAGTTTCCTGTACAGGGAGATTGATGATATGAATATGTGTATGAAATTCATTTATGTTTGATGCAATGTATGTTATGTGTGGAATTATGTTATGTGATGATATAAATGAATAAAGATTTGTTTAAAAATGTAACTTAGAACTCACCAGCATAAAGCTGACTTGTTTTACATGCATATCAGGTTGAATGGTATTGAGAGAGAATAGCAGAAAAGCTCGAGGCATACCCTGAGAATTACCCTGGCATAGACTGGCTGTATTTATATGACTGTTAGAAGAGTGGGTTATGTATTAATGTGTGTTTAATATGTGTACTTTATTTATGTAATCACCCTGAATTCCGCTGCTATAGTAATGTAAATATGGTTTAAGAACTATGGGTGTGATGACTTGCCAACCGAGGGGTTCGGGGCCTCTCAAGTTGGTATCAGAGCCATAGTTTGAGAGATCCGGTCATCCTTAATGACTGGACTTAAACTGAAAATGGGACTGAATGATAAGAATGCCAGTTAAGGGTAGTTTGATGCCACGAGCTGAATGTTATGTATGAGTTAAGACATAGGTGCAAGGTTAGAGAGGTAGTTAGTGTCATGCACGTTGGGGTGACGGGATGAGAAACGTTTAGAGCCTATGAGTTGGGTAAATGGTTAATAACACCTGATCAACGTCATTAACGATTTACAAAGCTTATTTCGTGCTAAACTAATCATGTACTGACTCATCAATTGTTGCATTATGTAGGTAGTTAGATGGCTGGACAAAGGGGTAGACCACGTAAGCAACCACAGGAACCTGAAGAACCACATATCGAGAATGATGAAACCGTCAACGAAGACGACCACGAGCACAATGAGCAACCGAAATATGAAAACGAGTTTACTCTAGAGCCTATTGTAGTGAAAGCCATTACTGATGAGGTCTCCAAGGTTTTGGATGATAAGCTACCAACTTTGATTACAAAAATACTGAAGGATACTTTAAAAGACAAGTCTTAAGAAACTAAGGAAAGTACCAAAGAAGACAAAGTTGTGATCACCGAAACTAAGAACGGTGATTCTGGGTCAGAGAAACTGAAGGGTTGTGATTACAAGGCCTTCAAAGGATGCAGTCCACCATCATTTGATGGTAAGAAGGATGCAGTGGCTACTTGTCACTGGGTTTCGGCTATGGAGGCGGTTATCGCTATCAGTGAATGTCGGGAAGACCAAGCTGTGAAATTTGCAGCTCATTCATTTACTGAAGAATCTTTACATTGGTGGAACACCATCAAGCAGTCAAAGACCAATACTGATGTGGAGAGCTTGAAATGGGAGAACTTGAAGGAATTAGTTATAAAACACTTCTGTCCAAAGAATGAAATTGATAAAATCGAGCGGAGAAAAGTGTACATTTTTCATAATATCATTTAATTAACAACAACATACCCAGTGAAATTCCACTTTGAAGTAGGATCGGGGGGGAGAGACGCACACAAACCTTACCCCTACCCAGAGGTAGAGAGACTGATTCAGAAGAGACCACTGACTCATTTTTTTTTGTTTTTTTAGTATTTATATCATTATTATTATTAATATTATATATATATATATTTATTTATTTTATTTATTTATTTATTATTATTATTATTATTATTATTATTTTTACAGGAAAACACAAAGGAGAGATATAATACAAACGGGTACACATATCCACATATAAACAAAGCATGTATAGTAATCGAGCAACAAACCAACATAGCAGACTAACCAAGAGCAATAAACCAACAAACAAACATATACCAATAAACCCACATAGCAGACTAAACCGACAATCAAGAGTCACATACTATCTATAAGACTACAACATATACCACATAAACAAGCGTATAAAACATAAGGCAACACATACCAACATGTCAAACAAACGTTCCTCAAAAACTAGGGTTTCTAACATGTATCCTAACTAACCAGTAGTCTCTAACCTTTATTATATGTCTCCAAGAAATCCTGTCACTGATCATGTCCTCCGATAGGTGCAATGCTAGCAAATCCTTACGAATCTGCTCATCTCATGTCAACCTAGGTCGTCCCCTATGCCTCCTCCCGTCGACGATTACGTTATCTATCCTTCGAACCGGGGTCAACATGTCTCTTTTCCTCACATGACCGAACCATCTCAATCTTCCTGCCCTAACTTTATATGAGATGCACGCCACCCCAGTCTTCCCCTGATGGTTTCGTTCCTTATTCGGTCAAGTCTTGTGTGGCCACACATCCATCTTAGCATCCTCATCTCTGTTGTTTCTAACTTCCTCTCTTGAGTCTCTTTGATCGGCCAACAACCACTTCCATACATCATGCCCGGTCTAACTGCTATTCTATATAATTTACCCTTTAATTTGTCTGGGAACCTCTTGTCACATAATATGCTTGTAGCTGCACTCCACTTGTTCCAGCCTGCCTGAACATGATGAGCCATGTCGCAATCAATATCTCCATCACTTTGGACGAAAGATCCTAGATATTTAAACTTTGTTGTCTATGGTACCTCTTACCCTCCAATAGTCACTTGATGGTCTTGTTTTTCCTCCTCGTTGGTCCCACTGAAGTTACAATGAAGATACTCTGTTTTTGACCTACTGATGCGTATATCTTATCATTAATTGGGTCAGGAGTTGGGCATGAATCAGGTTGTGGGTCAGCGTTGTGTCGGATCATGTGTTCGTTTATGAGGTCAGGTCATGATTTGGTTCACAAGTTCGGTTATGAGTTTGGTCGTGACAAGGGGCATGATCAAGTCATGGGTCAGATCGTGGGTTCAATCAAGGATTGGGGTTATGGGTCTAATAATGGTTAAGTTCTTATGTTGTGTCACGAATTGAGGCGAGGACTAGTATTGGGCCCTGCCATTGGTCAGATAATGGGTCCATTGATGATTTGGGTCAAAAGACCATCCTCATTCACTCATTTACAATCCAATCCAACTCAACCTTTTAATAAAAAATAATTTCTCTCTTTCACTTATACAACTCAATCAAACCCAACCTTTACTACTTTTTATTAAATAAATACAGTTTTTGAATTTTAATTCTTATTAAAAGTTATTAGTTTTTTTAGTTTTTATTAAATAAATATAACTTATGATTTTTCAGATAATAAGTTTGACCCACAAAATCTTCTAAACCAATAATATTTCAAGTTTTATATAAGATAAATCAATGATTGTTTATATTTATTTTATATTAAAAATATATTTTTTATACGAACTAATTTTTTGACAAAATTTATACCGACATGTTCATAAAAAAACTGATCAAGACTATGTTTAGATTTTTTTTAAAATTTTAATTACTAGCATTTATTAAATAAAATAAGATTAACTAAAACTAATTATGTTAAAGTAAAAAAAGAAAAAGGAAAAAAAACAAATTTATTTGGGTTGCAATCAAGATTGCATGCAGCAGCGAGCAGATCGAAGCCTTTTCCATTTTTTATTTTGTTTTTTAAATAGTGTCACAACCCAATCTAAATTACCAATAGGGATGTTCTAAGTTGTATCCTGGAGTGAGGATCACTCATGATCCCCGTCATTGGTCATGTGATGAATCGGCTGATGATTTGGGTCATAAGTTATATCCTGTGTCAAGCCATGGTTTGTATCATATGTTGAGTCAAGTCATGGGTTAGACTATAAATTAGTGAAAACTTGGAAGGGATCACTAAAATGGAAAGGATCAAACGCTTTATTAAATGAATATTATATTCTTCTCACACTAACAAGCTTGTTTATTTTTTACTTCAATGAATATCTTTTATTCATTTTACGTTCGGGGTAGAGGTGCGTAAACCGGGTTTCTTTTTGACCCGGTTGCGGTTGCGGTCAATAAAGTCAAGACCCGGTTCCTGTTTCAGTTCCGGGTTTCCATTGATTCCGGCCGGTTTTTGACCGGTTCCAGTTCAGGTTTTGGCCGGATACAGGTGGAACCAGTTCCGGTTTTCCCGGTTCCGGTTTTTGGTTCTAATTTGTTTGAAAAATCAGACCCGTTTGTAACCACCGGTTCTGATATGACCGGTTCTGGGTCCGGTTTTATGCCCACTTCTAGTTCGAGCCTTCGAGGTATCAAATCCTAGCTAAGGCCTAAGGGTGCATAAGTGCATGTGCATTAGCCAAATAATTTTTTTTACTTTATAGTCCATGACCTATCAAGGCTTTAGCCCACTCCGTTTAAACCCATTATCAAAACCACCAATTCCAAAACAAGTGAATCACCGTGAGTTTTACATCAACCAGTTTTCTGCGAAGCTAAAATGGTTAAACCCTTAAACTTAAAAGACAACACTTTTAAGTTTTAACTCCAATAGATTATATATTTAAACCTAACCCTTTACTCTGATGTTAGATTAGTTGATTGCTTTCAAAGAGTTACATATTTTCTTTCGTTAATTTAATTAACTACATATATATTCTTTTTTTAAATTTTAATTGCTATGTTTGTTACTTAAACTTGGTTAATTACGTAAATACCCAACATAAATTTTAACTATATATCCACTTCTTAAACTTGATTAAGTACATGTGTAACCAACCAAAAGTTTCAATACATATATAAAATGTCTTAAAGATAAATACTACATATTTATTTATTTCAATTTATTTAAAAAAAATAACTTAGAAAATGATTATTTCAGCCTTAGTTTTAACTAGGTGAGTAAACGAGACAAGCCGAACTCAAAGCTCGTCTAGCCTTGAGCTTAACTTGTTTTGATTTATGAGAATTTAAGCTCAAGTTTGGCTTACAAACTTAATTTCTAAAACTTGGGCCCGAACTCATTTTAGCTCAGTTTGATTCGAGCTTTTAGCGATCAAATCTCAGTGAACTCTTGAGCTACCTTGACTCTTTTACAACCGCATATTTGACTAATATTAAAATTTACCTATTTGTCCATTTCCAAACGTAAAAGGAACACAAAAACCGGAAAGATAATTAAAAAGGAAAAAAAGCTACAGTAGAAAAGGGTATATAGCTAATTTATAGTTTTAGTAATACGGCTACAAACGAGTCAAACCGGCTTGAGAGCTATTTGGAATCGACAAACAAACGTAAAAGGAACACCAAAACCAGAAATATCATTAAAAAGGAAAAAAAGCTAGTGTAGAAAAGGGTAAATATCTAATTTATAGTTTTAGTAATATATACGGCTGCAAACGAGTCAAACCGGCTTGAGAGCTATTTGAAATCGAGTATTAGGCTGAGCTTAAATAAGCTCAATTCCAAGCTTTAGAAATCAAGCCTTATACTTGATGAACCAAATTATGACGGATTTGGTTATGAACAACATGAACGATGTATAAATGATAATCTCGTTTACCAATTAGGAGCATTATAGACACCAATCTTTTTGGGGGATACAAGATCGTAGGAGGAATTACCAGGGGAATGCCTTTTACAAAGTATTGCAAACAAATAGTGGAACACGAGACTAAATCTAAGAGAGTTCTGATCATCCTTTCGGGCGTAAGGACCTTCTCCTCTTCTCTGGAAACGGATACTCTCTTTAATGTGTATTTTATAAGTGGTTGGCATGTCCCCCTCTCTTGATGCTCTTATTTCTTCCCTTTATAGCTCTCTTTCCTGGTTCTTCCCCAAGAGTCTTCCTGTATGTCTCCCGGGTTATTGCCCTCCGGGTAAGGACCTTCCGCCAGCTCTTTGATTGATGTGTAGCTGGCTTTCTTTTCATCTGCTAGACACCATGCTATCTCATTAATTTGCCATGGTCTTCATTTAATGCTTCATCAGGTTATGATTATATTCATTTAATGCAACCATGCTTCATTTATTATGATGACAGCCCCATGTGCCGTCATCAAGTCCCCCCCAGTTCAGGTGGTGCCACTCTTCAGGGGTCACTTCCTGAACTCGTAATGTCCATGCGGGGTTTTGCTCTCCTTGTGTGACCTAAACTCGAAAGGTCATTTTAGCCATTGCGCGTTTTCTGGCCTTTTTGTTTTGTTTGTTTTGTGTGTAGAAATGGATATTTTGGTTTTTATGTAATGGGATATGCACCTTTTGTGCGGCATTGGAATACCTTTGATCACTCTAAGGTTTTATGCATTTGATATTTATATTTCTTTGTGTGCGTACGTTATCGGGGACCCTTTTCTAAAGCCGGTTACCCGTTGCCTCTTTTTCTGAGGTATGCATGCTTTTCTTTTTGTTTCACGCGAGTGTTGGTGGGATTGATTCTTTCCCTGTTTTGGAATGCATTCAGTTGCACTTTTGATGAGACTATCGTTGTCCCTTTTCTTTGTGTTTCGGTTAGGCTAGCCTTACAAGGCTTTCCACCGCTTTCACCCTAATTTTGGTGTTTGGAATTTCACCAATAAATTTTCTTTATTTTGATGTTATTGGGTGGCCCTTACAAGGATTTCCACGGTTTTCACCCTACTTTTAGGTGTTTCAAATTTCACCAATGGATTTTCCTTATTTTGGTGTTATTGGGTGGTCCTTACAAGGATTTCCACCGTTTTCACCCTATTTTTGGGTGTTGCTTTCTTTTTATAGAAAGTCTTTAAGTTTTTAACTTTCCATATGGCTTTTTAAAGTGCCAACATGAGACCTTGCTTTCTTCTTTAGAAAGTCTTATGTTTTTTAGCTTCTCAGAAAAATAATGCACTCATATATAAGGATTCATGTATTCGTATGTAGGGGTTTATGGCCGGTGTTGATGCGACATGCCATGATCGCCAACTTAGGAAGCATTGAACTTATAACATCAAACTAAATTGATCAAGGGTGTATATATTTATGTATGCTCTTTCGTATTAGAGTATGTTTTGTTTTGTCCATATTTTGAACACAAATATTCATTTGAAACATGGAATAAATATTTAAATAGAGTTAACATGACAACATATTATTGTCAAATACTTTTTTTTTTCCAAAGTATTAGTTGTAGCATTTAGCTTAAAATAGATTTATATAAATCTTTTGAGTATAATGACCGGATGGGCCCTGCCCTCTTCGGTTGTTTTGTAGTTAAAAGAAGGGAATAAAGCTGCTTATTTGAACCATGCTCTTGCAACCATTATGATAGTAGGTGCTACTACTTTTTCGAAGTGAAACATTTACGAGTAAAAGTATCATGAATTAGATGTTTACATATGAATATCAGTATGAGTAAGAGCCATAAAACCTTATCATTATATATTGTTTGTATTGTTTTCAACCCTCTTTTTTATTCTTCATTTAGTTTGTTTTATGCTTTTCTTTCTGTTTCCCTTTTTTTCAATATAAATTGGTCTATATGATTTGTAAGATATCACAATCCTTGGTGAGTTGGTGTAAGTGGTTTCTTTTCTTTTCTTTTCTTTTTTTTTTACTTGATGGGCATACGTTTACACCTTAGATATCACAACCCACGTAAAAGGTAAGGAACTTAAGCATAATCAGAGCTGTTGAAAGCAGGGTTTTAATCCTAGTGAGAGGTAAGTAACTTGAACAGAATCATATCTGCTGAAAATAGACTCATGAGTCCTTGTAAGGGTAAGGGACTTGGGCAAAATCATAATTGATAGACTCTTCGGTCTTCGTAAAGGTAAGAGACTTGAACAATGATCATACCTGTTGGCGTAAGATCCCTGTAAGGGTAAGGGACTACATTCGGTCCTCGTAAGCGTAAGAGACTACGTTTGGTCCTCGTAAGGGTGAGGGACTACATTCAGTCCCCGTAAGAGCAAGGGACTACGTCATGTCCATGTAAGGATTAGGGACTACATTCGGTCCCCGTAAGAGTAAGGGACTACATCATGTCCATGTAAGGGTAAGGGACTATGTAATGTCCATGTAAGAGTAAGGGATTACATCGTGTCCATGTAAGGGTAAGGAAATATATTCCGCCCCTATAAGGGTAAGGGACTAAATTTCGTCCCCTGTAAGGATTAGGGACTACATTTGGTCCCCGTAAGGGTAACGGATTATGTCCCCGTAAGAAACTCGAGAATGTATTTTATCCTGTAAGGTCCTTTAAAATGTCTATGTCTGATGTGTTAATTTGCAACCCTCTTGATTATTTAAAGAGTATTTGCTATAATAGTTAACTACATGGCACAGTAAAATGGTACTTGATACAGTAGAAAAGTCTTCAAAGATTTGATGTCAACTTTGATAAAGTTGATACAGTAAATTGTACTTAAAAAATATATTTTTTTTTACTTTTGTTAATTTTATTTCTCTTTTCTTCTTTCTTTTTCTTTACCTTTTCTTTTTATTTGAACGTACTTATATAAGTATTTTTCTTTTTCTTTTTTACTTTATTTCTTTATTTTTTCATATATAGAAATCTGTGCACCTAGGATGGTGTCTAAAATATTTTCAACTATGTTTCTTTTTTATTATCTAAAGTACTTTTCTCTCTTTTTTTATAGTGATAGGTCACCTCATAATTTTTTATTATGAAACTATCTTTCATTGCAAGATGGTTCAATTAATAATATATATTTTTTTATTTATTGATCATAAGATAAAGCAAAAACCACTGAAAAAATATATTAAGTTGGTTTAATGGTTAGAACCTGGCATAAGGAGCTTGAGATTAGTTAGAATTCTTGAAGAAAATGTTTTGTATCCTGTAAGGACCTCGTGAATGTCTCAAAATATTGACAAATCTTCTCTGATCTTTAACGAAAAGTTAAGTTATGCTTCTCATAAGGGCTTGAGAATATAACCAACATATCCATGCATCGATTTAGTGAATAAAACCTCGTAAGGGTCTCATAAGGGCCATAACTTCTTAATAAAATACTTCATAATCCGTAAGGACGTTAAGAATGTCTCAATATACAACATATTTGTCTTGAATCTTCAAAGAGGTGCATACATATGCTACTTATCTGCATTTGAGAGCACATATATGCCTAAAAAGTCTTCATTTTTGTGCATCGATCGTTAATACTCGTTTGGACCATCGGTCCATGACGCAGACCGCTGGTTAATGGTCTTGACACATGGTCGGATGTGGAAAAACTCTTCATCCGATCCTTTGGTTATTTCGGGTTGAGAACCCAGGGTGTTCCCCGTCGGGAACGATTCCTTCTTACTTTAGCCTTTAATGATCAAACTCTGAGGCGTCGGACGAGTGTTATCATCAGCCATGTCATGTGATCGTGCGTGTCAACTGGTGACCCGAAAGCGGGTCCCACGGATGGCGCCAAATGATGAATCAAATTGTGGCGGATTTGGTTCATGAACGATGTATAAATGATAATCTCGTCTACCAATTAGGAGCATTATAGACACCAATCTTTTTGGGGGATACAAGATCGTAGGAGGAATTACCAGGGGAATGCCTTTTACAAAGTATTGCAAACAAATAGTGGAACACGAGACTAAATCTAAGAGAGTTCTGATCCTCCTTTCGGGCGTAAGGACCTTCTCCTCTTCTCTGGAAGCGGATACTCTCTTTAATGTGTATTTTATAAGTGGTTGGCCTGTCCCCCTCTCTTGATGCTCTTATTTCTTCCCTTTATAGCTCTCTTTCCTGGTTCTTCCCCAAGAGTCTTCATGTATGTCTCCCGGGTTATTGCCCTCCGGGTAAGGACCTTCCGCCAGCTCTTTGATTGATGTGTAGCTGGCTTTCTTTTCATCTGCTAGACACCATGCTATCTCATTAATTAGCCATAGTCTTCATTTAATGCTTCATCAGGTTATGATCATATTCATTTAATGCAACCATGCTTCATTTATTATGGTGGCAGCCCCATGTGCCGTCATCAATACTAGTCAAGTTGGAGTGTAAACGAGCTTAGGCTCGTCTTGCCTTAGTTACATCTACTAAAAGAAAAATCGAGATAAAATAGTTGCTTTTTAAGTCATTTTTAATAAAATAATTTGAAACATGTAAATATGTAACATTTATCTGAAGGGGGAGAGGATCAAATGTTAACCCATGTTTATTGCGTTAACCGAATAAATACATCTTATTACTTTGGGTTCACACCAAAGTAAATTTAAAGGTTTAGGTTTTTTTTAATTAATGTAGGACCCACTTACATTAACTAAAAAATAAGAAAAAACCTACACCTTTATATTTATTTTAATGTGGGCACCAAAGCAATAATTCGGTTATCGCAATAAGGAAGAGTTAACATTCGAACCATCCTCTGTCCGAAGGAAATACATATATATAATTGAAATTGTAAGTTATGTATACATGTGATTAATCAAGTTTAAGAATGGGACATATTTAATAAAATTTTGGTTGGATATATGTATAATTGAACCAAGTATAAGAAAAACGGCGTTTTTAAAAATTTGAGATGGGGTATTTATATAATTAATCAAGTAACCATAAATATATAATTCTTTTTCATTTTTAATGCCACATCAGTTGATTATATGAGTGTTAAAATTGTCGATTATTCTTGAAACTTAAGAATATTAACTAATATGAAGAGATGATTAGGAATTGATATTATGTATTTGTTATATACTTATATGACGTGACCTGATATGATTTGAATACGACCATAAAATTTAAAAATAAGCAATAATCAAAAATAGAAAATTTATGATGTTAATGAAAAATATTACTTGGTCTGTTATGATCATGTGTTAAAAGAGAATTGCTTTTAATTATAGAGAAAATAAAGAAAATTGTTCTTGATTTTTGCATTAAATAAAAAGATTGTGGTGCTGCACAATATTATTATAACTCATGAAAAATAAATAATAGAAATATTATTATTATATTGTGAGTGAGCCACATTTCTTATTATATATATGCATTATATTATATATATTATTATATATTTTATATATTATATTTTATATTTTTTAGGCGTCCGATACATTTAGTGACGTTTTGAAAATTTGGACTTCGACCATCAAAAGTTTTTTAACTTTAAAAAATAGTAAACAGATATAAGATTATTAAATTTGAGAGGTTTGCTTAGATATTTGAGTTTTTCTTTTAATTCAAGGAATTGGTTGTCGATGAGACATATTTTGTGAGTAATTTTTTTTATTATTTTTATAATATATTTGTCAGGATTTTGTATGATTTTATGTTTTTATGAAAAAATTGTATGGAGTTCGTGATACAAAATTTGATTTTGTTATGTAACTTATATTTCTATAAATGATATATAATATCCATTTTCAAGAGCATATTATAATAACTCGTCGCACCGCAAGGTGAATAAACCTAGTTTAAGATAATCTAGAGATGCTTGGTCTTGACAACTTGGTTATTGACTGGTATTCGATCAGTCTAAACAATATTATAGGAACCAATTAAGGAAGGGAAAGCCAATGATGTATTGTCCTAGTGGTAAGATGGAAGTATAAAAGTAGTGATAGAAGACCCCAGGTCCTGTATTCGATTCTTGATCCCACCTGGTTTTACTGACCTTCCATCGTCGTGCCTTTGGGCGAGTGCTTGGGTCGGGTTTTCCCTTAAATTGGTGGCCGGTGGGCTAGGGACTCCGTTCGTCTGGATTAGTGGCCAGCTTGGGTATCCTTTAGTCATTCGGGCCGCATACGAAGTACACGACAATTGATTAGTTGGCCGTTAAAAAAAAGGGTCAATCTGACCGTCACTTTTATACCCGCCTCATGGAACCTACCGCCAGCGTGACTCAATTCCACCAGTATCCAACTTGATCCAATCAAAAAATCCCGTTGCCTAAATACCCGAAAATTGATTAAATTGACTCTTGATAGGGTCGGGTTTCACGGTGAGAGGGGGCGGAAATTTTCGAAACCCAGAATACATGTTAATTTTTTGAAGCCAGGGGGCGAAACCGCGATTTTTAACTAAAAATAACATTTCGGCAGAAAAATTTACACTACGGACGAAAAAATTTGGGGGGGGGGCGGTCGCCCCCCGGCCCCTATTAACCTACGCCCATGGTTTCACCTACCCTTTTAAACATAAAAACTTGAATAATTGGAACCGACTGACCTGAAACCCAAATACGAATGCCGATGAACACCTGATAAAAGCTTTTGGTTGTTTGTCATCCTCCCCTTTTTTATATAGCATATTATTCAAAAATATATGATAATTTATAAAGTAAATTATCGAAATGGTCTTTTGTTTTGCTACTATTTTACTCTTCATCTTTAGATTTTATAATTATTTTTTTTTGAATTTTTACAATTTATATTATATTAAACCTATGTTGAAAACTAATGTATTACATGGGTCGAATAAACTAACGTACTAAAATCGATAATTAGGAACTTTAGGGAACCTTTGAAGAAATGCATCGATGACCATGGATCAACTTCATTCCATGAAACATAAAAGCAAATCACTTACTCAAACCCACTGTCAATTTACAAATATATTTGAGCGGAAATGATCATTTGTAACATTGTCGCACGTGATTTTTATTCTTACTTCCACCATTTTATACCTTCCTCATTGAAGTGACTTCTATTGCTCATGTCTCGTGCAAAAACTTGCATTTGTCCATGGGTTTCCTCTCGTCTTACATAGATTGAACAATCTAACTTGGTTTACATTTTATTTTAATTTATTATTATTATTTACCTTCACTTTAAGTTTTTTTTTTAATTTTGATTATTGTTTTTTTACTTTTTTTTTTATTTTACTTTAGCTTGCTTTTATGTGTAACCTTCTCTTAATAATTAATAAAATCTTAAAAAATTACATAGCTTATAAAATGAGGTACCAAGTGCTTGACTTAACTCCAAATTTGTACATGAGTCAGATAGTTTCATGATCTATCATATACAGTTGTACCTTACACATTTGTGTAATGGTCTATTTCCCACTGCCTTTGTTTATTACATGGATTTATATAACTCTTTTTCATTTCTATCATCTAGATATCTTCAATGTCCATTTCAATGAACCCTCAAATAGACTTAGTTTATGTGTATATTAAATTATGTTATTATTTATGATGAATAATATAAAAATATATTAATTTTATAAAAATATACGATGAATTCGTATTGCTTAGCTTGATCTAATAAACATTTCCTGACTTCAATAAACTCCAACAAATTGTCGTTTGACGTTTAGCTGTGTGATTTTGTCGGCAGATCAGCATTCGGCGTCGGTGCAATCACGGCTCCCTTAGAAACAGTATTTGATGTAATAAATGAAAGCGTGGAACATTAATTTTGTCAAGTGCATTATTTTATTATTTATTAAAAAAAAACAAAAGTGAGTATTCTAGAAATCTGGCATTAGGCCATATGGTTAATTTTCGGTTAATTGATTTGTAGTAGCTAGATTGGTTGTTGGCAAGGACGGACCTCTTAAAGAGCCTGGGGGTGCACTCGAATGGTCGATTTAGTAGTATTTTGTTGGAAAAATTTATAGGTATTAAATCCGACCTCATCATTTTTTTTATTCCTAAAATCCTTAGGCCCTGTTAGAGTTTTTTATAAACTCCATCAATGGTTGTTGGTCAAACATATTTAAAGTGGTTTTTAACTATAGCTGGCTTGTGTAATAATCGACTTATAAGACAAAAAGCCCTAAATTATCAAGCTAGTTGGATTATTAATTGGACCGGTGAATTAACCAAATTAATCAGTTTAATAATTGTTTCTCTTAAATTTAATTTATTACAAAAAATAATAATAAAGTCAATAAAGTCTTTTATTTATTTACTTTAAAGTTCAACAAACAAGAGAAAACATATTTTAACATTACAATCGCATTATTTTGTATATGTTTTCTGTATATGTATGAATATTCAACACACGAACGCATGGTTTTCAATCCGTCAACTATACTTGAACCGGAGTTTCTTATGAATTTGAAGAATACTATCTATGGATTAGAAAACTATGGCTCGAGTAATTAGAAAAGTTTAAAGATTATACACACAAAATGTCCATGACAATGCAGTATGCAAATTTTTAGTTTTAGAGCATTATTTTTATTTTTAAGAGATAGAGAAGTGATGTGATATATTAAACTAATTAAAATATAAAAATATATCTAGACTCAGTATATCTCACCATTAACAAAGATAAGATAGGATCTAAGAAGTGTAAAATATAGACAGCCTTATCTCTACCTCATAATAATATTTAAAATAATTCCAATAAAACACCCATCTCGGTATTTTACCTTTTCTCCTCAAATATTTATTCAGTAGTGATAAGTTTATATATCTTCCTCAAATTTTAATGTATTGTCATATTTAATCAACATTAGTTCATAATATTAGATATATTTATATTTAAATTAATGATAATGATATTTTTTTAAAGTCTTGAATATTATGAGACCTTGAAGTGTACGAAGAAAGGAAATATTATAATCATCATATTATATATTGTGTATTAATAAAATAAGTATATATGAAAATATGAAATTTTAAGTATTTTGAACTTTTAGGCTAATGTCTCATGTATTATACAAGTTAAATAAAAAAAAATACTCAATAATAAAAATTTAAAAGCTGTAAAACAGTTTTTTTTAACATTTGTTTAAAAAAGTTTTTTTAAACATTTTTTTAAAAAGTTTTTTTTAACATTTTTTTAAAAAGTTTTCCTTTTTGAAATAATACATTTTTTTCCAACATATAGACTGATATATATATATATATATATATATATGCATGTTACATGAGTTGAAATTTATATTTAATTAAAAAATTTACATAAAATTAATTTAACAAGAGAGAAACAAGAAAATTATTGAAAACTTACTCAAAAATCATAACATGCGTTCAATTTTATTTTTTTATTTATTAATATAAAGAGAATGTATATCTTATATTAACTTTAATTCCATTGTGTAAATACGATATCATTCATGTTTTATATACGAAATTACTCTCATTCCATATACACACATATATTTTAAAAGGACTCAAATAAAAATGGGTTTTCAAGGGTATACAACTATACATGGGGCATCCACTTAATTTGTGTCCTACTAGTGTCCTCTTAGGGACAGTAGTTGATTTCAATTATACAAGCCATTAATGGCAATTCTTTGTTTATTCTAATCAATTACGTAACCAAAATAAATTTATGATTATATTTTAGCAATCTGTTTTTTTTTTACTCTTGGGAGATCTATTGGATTATCTTTTAAATTATACCCAAGTTTTCCTTATCTTCATGATTCAAATATATAACACACGAACTTAAAATCTTACATGTAGTTTCAATGGTAAGAAAAACGATTATTTGGAGATAAAGCTAGGGCATTCATATTGATGTCGATGTTGACATGATGATCAAAGAGTCATTCACGTTTGTTGAGTCATTGGTGTCGAATTGTCGATGTTGACATGAAATCATCAACTCACGACACACATGTATTGCGCCCATCTCCAAAACACTGGTCAAAGAGCCTAATATTGTAATTGTACTTCCAATTTGATATATCATTGTTCAATTGATGTTAAAAAGAGTTAAATACTCGTTTAAGATAACGATGAGCACGACAACATATAATTGTTGGATATGAGCCAAAAATCAAATGATATTCTAGGTGTTATGTTGTTCTCATCCAATCATTAACATTAAACTGTTGTTATATAACACACATGCTCGTCAAATCAGCTATCAAAATGATTTTTTTATTACATATATATATTATCATTTTATTATTATTTTTAACTAAGTTTAAACATTTACTTTTCTTATCTTTGTTTATGATAATATATTTCACATATCAATTTAACTTTAATTTATTTGTTTATAAATCTTTTCTATAAACAATAGCCCGTTGTAAATGCACTTTAAAAAAATTATATCTCTTTTATTGCTTTTAGAGTTAGGGGAGTTAAATTTGGTTTTTACCTTTTATATTTCTTGAAATTATCTCATTTTTTAATTAAAATTGTGTTTCTGAGTTGCTTTTAAGAAGAGAAAATAAATAAAATAAAAACTAAAAATTTTATGCATTTTAGCTTTTTAATACAATGAAGTGAAATGAAACAGAAGAAAGATTTTTAATAATTTTTCTTCCTAACTTTTCTTTTTAACTGGATTAAAATATTTATATTTAATTTTTCAAAATTATACACACACATATATTCAAATTTTTGATATCATTTTAATAAAAATGATAAGTTATGCATTTTATAAAAAATATTACAAAATTGTGTGTGTACAATATATACACATATATATAATTTTACCAAAAAATACCAGAATTTTAAAAATTGTTGGAAATATTGTCCGAATTATTAATCTCGCCGGAATTCCAAAATTCGTTGGGAAATCTTGTCGGAATTTCAAAAGTTGCCTAAAATTTCGCTGGATTCTGACCGAATTTATGGCCTAGTTACCTAGCCTGATTTGGACCAATTTTTGGGGTGGCCTATTAATTGGTCGATTATAGGAAATCAAAGTGAGAGATGACCGACTAACAATTAATTATCGATTAATTAGCCGACTACACAGATTTTCAACAGTACCATAAGTGTCGTCCTTATAAATAGAGCTATAACGACAATTTTAGTCTCTATAGTCTTGCTGGTTTTTTCAATAAATAATAATATAAATTTTTTATTATATTCTATATATACTTAAAAAGCAATGTCGGTGGACACATTCTACGAAAATGTCGTTAAGCTTCTAATTAAAGTTATATTCTTTCTGGTTAACTTACAAAAAACTGAATAGATGGAAAGGTTTGTCCTTTTCTGTTTGAAAACGCGGGTCACATGTTCGAACCTATCGATCAAATCTTTATTTTTTCTTTATTTTTCTTTTCCCCTGTTCCAGGGATCTGAAACCGATGAGCACCTCCTTATCGGAATCAAAGCGACTCTCCGGTAGCTTATCTTCCTGAAATTATAATTGACTAAACATTACAAAATCTATTGAATCTTCTGTAAAATACGTATCAATGAATTACCTGACTAACATGAAAAAGACGATCAATAAAAGATGTTAAGCAGACATGCTCTGTTTCTACTCTTTGAGATGGTTAGTACCTTGCCCAAGTCGAGTCAATGAATCGTTTTTTTTTCCTACTTCTTTATTGGGTTTTTCATTTTACTTCATTCATATATTCTTTTTAATTTACTTTTCTTTTTTATTTAGCAGACTTTTTCCCTTTTAATGTTAGGTTTATTTACGTCGCAACGTTTTGAGCATAATACTCATTTTATCAACAATGTAACTTTGCAGGTTTCTTCTATATATTTAACTATTTAAATGACAGGTTTTAATCCTACTACCAAGTCGCAACACATGGGTTTCCTATCTTGCCATCATGCACTTCTATAGTCGATCCGTGTTTACTTTGTCTTTTTTTCTAATTATAGCGTCAAATCGCAGCACACGAGTTTTAATCATCACCCGCTACAACGTGCAGATTACTTGTATAACTTAAATACCAATGTCGGTTAATGTGACCATTCTTTTCTTTTATTTCTAGTGATATATATATATATAAAAGATTGGAGTTTAAATCAAAGAATGATTGTAGTTTGGTAGTTAAAACCTTTTACTTTACTATAAGCCTCAAATTCAATTCTTCTCTTATCGGGGTTTTCTTTTAATATGCTAATAAATTATTTTTTTTACATATTGTAAGTAACTTTTTACTTCTTTTAAGTTATCTACATAATTTTTTCCTCCTAGGTTTTAAAAGTTTTTTTTCTTTTGCTTTTAAATCAAAATCATGTTTATATTTTTCTTTTTTCTTGATGTTTTCAACTAGGGATGAAATTTTAATACCGAATACCGGTACCGGTAACGGTACTTGATTTTCTCATAAATCGGTATCGGTGCTAACCGGTACCGAAATATGCATACGTTTTATTTTGAATATGATTATTTATCAATTTAATGTTGTTAAAAAAATATTTAACATAATGCTTTAAACCTAATTATTGTTTTAATTATTAAATATAAAAAAATACTATAGAAATCCAAAAAAAGATACGTTCGTATTCTTCTATTTACATTTTTTAGTTTTGTAAATTTGATTTTTCTTATGATGTGTTACTTTGAAAGCTAATATTCTTTATCTTTATCCCAACAAAAATGTTTAAAAACGGCACAAAACCGGTAAAATACCGATACCGTTATCGGTGCTCACTTTTCGGAAACTTCGGTACCGGTATTTTTGGTATCGGGACCGGTACGGTACCGATCTCATCCGTATTTTCAACTTTTTAAAATAAGTAGAAGGAAAAAAACAAGTAAAAAACCTTGGTAGCATTGGTCAACAGTGACTTGGTATGTTAATCCATATTTTAACCTAATATCATATCTACATAAATAACAATGTCGGTAGAAAAAATTGACAGCTTAACTTCTCTTGATATATAATTTTTCTAGAACCCTTAACTTTTTTTTTGAACGAAAAACATATTATATTATTAAGACAAAAGTAAGATTATGCAAGAAGCTCAATCTACATATCGAGAGTTTAAAATTTTGCATTTAATCCACACCAAAAACTCCAGTCTATAAAGTTTGAGTTTGTTCTATTCTTTATTCAAATAAAAGAACATAATTTTATCTCCTTCATAACCTTCTCTAGGCTCCATTTGATTTTACTAAAAATATGATCATTTCTTGCTTTCCGTAAGATCCATATAGTCACTAGAATGATTGATTGTACCAATTTTTTTATATTTATTATCCCCTTTAAGTTGTTTGAAAATTGTAGAATACTTTGACTTTGGGTATCATGTTAACTCTTTTTTAATTTTTTTACAAGAACATGATGTTTTAATGACATTTCAATTGCTTTAGTTTTTCTTAAATTTTGTTTACAACAATGTAACTTATTAACGATATTCAAATATATTGTTGTAACGTGTTTTTAAAATAGAGTTTATGTTCTACAATTTATACTATCTTATTTTTCACAATAATTTTCTTCCATTATTCAACATTTTAATAGTGTTGTACAAGACACAATAGTTGTATATCTACAATTTATTTTTCTGGAATATATATGGTAAAATAATGTTTTCTATCTATGTTTTAATATTGATAACTAATTAGTCATAACTTCATGTGTTTTCTGTAATCAAACCACCATGTAGAAACCAATGAATTTTAGTTGTACCGTCCGCAGGCGGACAACTTTTCTTGTTGATTTTTAAATATTTAAGCTAAAGCAACGATATTTTGTACATAATTTAAAAATTGCGTCAATCCCCAAACTTAACAAATTGTGTGTAGCCAACTACGCATATTAAATATTGGATGATTTGAAAATTAATTTACTAAAATTGATTATTTGAAAAATATTTACTAAAATGGATGTTTTTATTTATTTCATTAATTTTAACTAATTTATTATAACTTTTTTAGTTCAATCATCATATTATCTTTTTTTTTTTCTATTTTTGCAATCAACCTCATTAATTTTTTTTATAACTTATTATAATACTTTTTATTTTATATTTTTTTCATAAATATTAAATACTACATAAATTGTCTAATAAACTTCAAAAACAAAAGTCGAATAAATTAAACAAATAATAAAACTTGACAGTCATAATATCAAATAAAAACTAAAATAAATTGTAAATAATTTTGACTTGAAGTGATATCAACATAATTACAAAAACAAAAAAAGTCAAAACAACTCAACTAGTTTGGCCATTTGTTTGTTTTTTGAAGCCTAAAAAACAAATGTCTAAACTAATTGAATTGTTTTTATATTTTTATTTGATTTTGTAATTGCTATTATTACTGCTTCAAATTTACTTTATTTAACGTTTTATTTTAATTGGTATTTGATATTACGACCGACGAGTTTTTTGTTTATTTTTTGTTGTCTTTTAGTTTCGTTTTTAAAATGTTCTTAAACAATTTTTTTTTTTGTATTTAATATGGTTGAAAAAAGAAAAATAAAAAGTATTATAATAAGTTATTTAAATAGAAAAATTAAAGTGAGTTGATTAAAACAACAAAGAAATGATAATATTTTGATTGAATTAAAAAAAATAAAAACTTATTTAAAAATATTAGATAAATATATAAATAAATGAAAAACCCTCATTTTGGTAAATATTTTCAAATCACTCATTTTAGTAAATAATTATTAAACCAACACATTTTGGGGAAATGATTGGCTAAAGTATACCAAGTGGATAGTGCAATGCTCAAATAATAAATCGCCCTTACAGCACCAAGATCAATTCACATTTTTTTCCGATTGTAATTGTTACATATGTAAAACATTTTCCTCTTTTATATGTATGTGTAAATTCAAGTTTGTTTAGAAACTAACATCGGTGTTAAGGATTTAGATTTACATAGTGTAAGTTTTTAGATAAAAAAATAATACCAATGTTAACTTTTAAACGAATATGAATATCCATATATGCAAATAAATATTATATGTGTGTAACAATAATATTCAAAATAAAACAAAGGTTTGGATAAATCCTGACATTTGATAATATATATATATATATATATATATTATATATATATATAGAGGGGGGTTCATAAGAAAACCACTCATTTCTTTGAAAACCAAGAAAACTAGGGCATTTGAGTAATCTTTACACCTCATTAATTTTGATAATTAAATTAGTTTTAATTCAAATTCCTTAAACCTCTCTTTCTCTCTCTTACTACTGATTTAGTGATTTGAACCAAAGAAGCCATCGAAAGAGAACGAATATCAAAGATCCATCACAAACCGTCATTTTCACCTCAAACTATCGCTTGTAACCCACCATATTTGACGATTTCCAGGAGAACTCACTTAATAATTATGATCAACCATCGTCTATTGTAGCTGTACGTGAGACCTTAGAGATTTCTCAAGCTTCTATCGTCACCGGTGATGGTTGTACTTCTGGTCAACCACCGTCCTTTGTAGATGTGAAGCCGTTGGAGATTTCTCAACTTTCTATCGACGCCGGTGATGACTGTACTTCCGGTCAACCACCGTCTATTGTAGATGTGAAGCCACTAGAGATTTCTCAACTTTCCAACGCCGCCGCCAATGAATGTGCTTCTGGTGATATGCAGGATCATGAACTTAGTGACCATTTGACTGATGAACTAACCAATTTTGGGGACAATTCGAATCTGGTTGCATCTCGAAATGCAGGTGGTGGTTCAAGGCACAAGCTAAGAATGATCATAGATCCAGATGATGAAGATTAGTGAAATTATATGTCATGCTCTTGTTAGTAAATGTGAGTTTGAAAACATGGTTTTATTTCTTAATTTAGAGATGGATCCTTTAATAGAAATGGTGTTTCTAATACACAAGCTTCATATTATTGCGAATCAAAGCTTATCTTTTTCTTTACAATTTATGTTATGATCATAAAAATTGTTTTTTTTAATGCTGTCAAAAAGTTAATGGTCTGATAATTAATGTAAGAATAAACTTGTTAAGTGTGAATCATTTGACATTATTGGCTATTAAGTAATATTATATTTATATAAACCATAGTTTAAAAGTATTTTTTGAGGGTTATAGAATAATTATTTTTTACGTAAATTACTTATAATAAGTTTAAAAAAATATATAAAATAATTCCCATATAATGTTGACGTGAGTAGTCTATTTTTTTCTTTTTTCGCTTTATTTATTTATTGAGGTAGGCCACTCGTTAGTTAATTGTTTGATTTTGATTGATTACATATACGTAATCAGGTTATATGCGCTTACACCAGGTGTTCTTCGTCATTTTCTTTACACTAGGCATGATTACATATATGCAATCATATTGTTTATGCGTTTGCTTTGATATGTGTTGTTAATTACATATACGTAATCAACTTACATATGTGCTTACATTGTTTAGTTTGATTGATTACATATACGTAATCAGCTTATATATGTGCTTACATTGTTTAATTTGATTGATTACATATACATAATCAGGTATATATGTAACCAGCTTACATATATGTAATTAGGTATATAAGTAACCGGATTACATATATAATCAAGTATATGTAACATCTAATATTACATTTTTTGCTCTTAATGTTCATTTTTTATGTTTTGACAAATAAGTTATATGATCACATACATGTAATCAAATGTATGAATGTTGATGGAACCTCATGAAACAAGGATGTTATTGTATGAACGTTGGGTATGCTCAACAAATCAGAATGTTTGAATTTTAATTTTTTAATTAAAAATCTACTTTCTTTAATTATTTGTACATTAATTAAGAGAGAGGAGAGAGAGACATTATATAAGAAATTGAATTAATTAAAGGAGTGAGAAATTATTTATTGTCTATTATACCATTTTATCATTTTAACTAAATCCTTTAATTTGCATTTATTTACAATCTTGCCCTAAATGATCTTAACCATCAATTACATTAATCAACGGTAGATTTTTTTTTTTTTTTGAACGGCAATACTATCTACTCTTAAATTACACCCAATTTCCCCCTTGCTTGGATTTGAACCCAAGACCTCCTTTCTAAGATGCAATGCCTCTACCAAGTGGGCTAGTCCCACATATATATATAGTTTCATATTGTTTTAAATTTCATTTATTAATGTTATGTCATGTTATGTTAGATATTTTAGTGTAATTGGGGTTAATTTTATCGATCAATATGAATTATGAAATAATTAAACAAGTTGGGTGTGGGGTGCACGCTTGTTTAATATTTTATAAATTCAATGGGGGTTCCAAGGGGGCAACGCCCCCTTGGCGGGGGTCCGGGGGCAGCGCCCCCGGTTAGCGGGGTCCAAGGGGCAGAACCCCTGGCTGGGGTCGATCTGCCAGGTCAGCTTGGAAAAATTTTTTCTAACCTAAGTTGTTATATTAAAAAATCAATAGAAAAATTGATTTTACGAATTTTACATAAAAATTTGTTTTTAAAACTTTAGTGTCGTTTTTATGAAAAATGGAAGTTGGAAAACTGCCTGGAGGCAGTTTCCACAGGAATGCGCCCAGATATTGATCGAATAAACAGATTGGTTCACATACGAAAATTAAACAGCGAATTCATACTGTTCTTGAGAAAAATCGAATTTTATCCGATCAAATATTTGTGTGAACCGCAAATAGTTTGATCTGAAAGTGTGTTCCACGACTTTCGATTCATCCGGTGTTCGTGTTTTTCTGGAATTCTCTACATGTTACATGTGTCAAAAGTTTTTTTTCTACGGGTATTAGTCGGAAATAGACAGAAGAAACCGATTCGAAACAATATATGGTCAAAGTTGTTGATAAACAATCTTTTTCATTTGGTATCTAGAGTTTGTTTCGATAGGTGATTTTTTTTATTTGTTTTTCAAAATTCTGTTGATTAAATATGTTTATGTAACAAAATTATGTATAGCTAATTTGTTAACCGGTTTATATATTTGTGAAACGTAATAGCAAAATCTGTATAGCAAATTGAACGAATACACCTAAAACTCGGATGAATTTTGTTCTACGAATTGGAAGAATTTTGTATCTACATATTATAATAAATGAGTATTTCAAGGAGATACCTGTCGTTTTTAGTGAAATTTGAAAATAATTCCCCGTCTCTCTATCCTAATATATATTTATAATTTTGTAATTAGTAATTAAATTATATAATTAAATATTAAAAAATATAAATCTTCTTATTCTAATATTTTACTAATTTATTATATAATTAAATAAATTATAAAAATTTTCACTGGATTTTTTTTGTACTAGATATATATATAGGGAAAATTCCCAAAGTATCCACGCCCACACACGTTTTTCCCAAAATGGCCACCGCCATGGGCGCCGACGCCCATGGCTCTCCGGGCGCCGCCCACCTCTGTCGACCAATTCGGTATCGCCACGTGTACTCTAGAGGCGCCCACGCCCATAAAAATGCTACGACGCCCGTAAAAAACACCCCCCGGTCACGGGCGGCGGGCCCACTCTGACACGCGTGTTACGGGCGTCCCGCCCATAGTCAATTTTTTTTTTTTTTTGTAGGCGTCGGCGACCAAGAGAACCGAACCACATTGTGGGCGCCCGAACCTAGCTACGGGCGTCCCGAACATAAATACGGGCGTCCCGCCCTTTTTTTTCGAAATTTTAAGCGGGAACCTGCTACGGGCGTCCCGCCCATTATGAAAATTCCACTACGGGCGTCCCGCCCACTAACACGATTTTTTAAAAAAAAAAAAATTTTTCCCACTTTACCTCATTACGGGCGTCCCGCCCATATACTATTTTCCACTACGGGCGTCCCGCCCAATAACTCGATTTTTTTATAAAAAAAAAATTTTTTTTGCCTATAAAAATCAATTTTTGTTAAAGTTTTTCACATTCATCAAAAAGACACAACTTACAAATTTCGTAAAATGGATAAACAATATTCTTCTCAACCCGTTGAGAAACCCTCGAAATGGATTCTTTCAAAATGGAGACGTCCCAATTTTCAAAACGAGACTTCACCAGATAATTGTAATGAAATGCAAGGCGAAGGAAGTCGCTTTAACGAGACGAAGCAGCCACAACAGATTAAAAAACGTAAATGGGCTATTCCAGATGACGAGTCAGAGAAATGGTTTAAAGATGTTATTGAATTTTTTAACAACGGAGATTCTCCATTTTGTTACTCAGCTGTTTTTTTTAATTCTGAAAAGCTTGATAAACGTTTTTGGGGAACGTTGTTAGGCTATTGTAATAATGGTTATCTAACACCAAATGTAAGGATACATATTTTAAATTTATTTAATTTATTTAATTTATTTAATAATTTATATATTAATTTATTTGTACAGCATATTAAAGGTTGGGCTGGAAGATTAATCAACTGGAGAAGCAGAGAAGTTCAACAGGGTCGAACGTTAAATTTGCGTTGGACAATTTTACCACCATCCTTTGTTGACAGTCTTTTAGACTCATGCAACAAAAACGCAATAAAATTTGCTAATGGAAAAGTTTCTCCTTTTCCTTCTTTTTTAGACATTGATTACGTTTATTTTCCGTTATGTTTTGGTTCTCAAGATTGGTCATTAATCATGATTGATTTGAATTCTTTGGATCTTATTATGTATAACCACAAATGTATATCTGGTGATAGATACAGAGAGCGTATTCATCCAATTTTGAAGAAGATAGCAGTATATTTTACGGCGTTGTTGGTGAACATTCGTTACTGGAAAGTTAAACGACGTCAAGAAAGCAATATCACATACGGAGCTAATGATGATTACATAAGACCCGAAAATGAAACATACGGCAACGAGGCTTTATACGTTTGTATGTTAATGGAACATTTAGTTACCGGAAAACCATTAGACTTAGCTGATGGATTCAAACAATGTTGTACGAATTATCGACTATTCATGGCCGAGCAAATTTATTTTTGGCGTTGTTTGCCTCGACCATGTAATGTATAACAAATTGTAATATTATATTTTTATTAATAGTCTGTCGTGTATAAGTAAGTTAAATAATTATAAACACACCCAAATTTAAACTTTACATAAATACTTAAAAACATAGATTAAATTAAAAAAATACATCATAATTTTCTCTAATCTGAATAACTATCGTTTTCATCTTCTCATGGGTTATGACAAGAATATAAAATCTCATACTCGTCCTGCCATGGATCACGAGGCACGTATTCGTCCTCGGGTCGGTTTTCATATTGCAAATGAAGATAATCTTGTGCAGGAAGGACATAGTCTTCATTTGGATCGTAGATATCTTCAGAACCTTCGTTTTCGCCAGCAACATTTGTTGGCAAAAACGTATCAAACGCCCAGTTCCAGAAGCGTTCTTCTTCATCTACACGGTTCTCTTCTTGTTGGTCGTTATTTGGGTTTTCTAATTTGTTTTCATCTTCCGGTTGTTCAACCAAGTTTGTTGTATCTTCAGCTTCTTTGTTTGTTGTGTTATCGAGCTTTAACGAATCGGACATTTTTTGTTTGTGGATTAAACTAGCAATTGTAATATCATTTATATGCCATAGTGGTCGTCCCGCCCAGAGCCACAATTTTATGTGGGCGCCACGCCCGTATACATGTTTTTTAAAATTTTTTTAACTTTTTTTTTTTACACCCATTGTGGGCGTCAAGCCCGGAGCCGCTATTTTATGTGGGCGCCACGCCCGTCTACGTTTTTTTTTTTAGATTTTTTAAATATTTTTTTTTTACACCCATTGTGGGCGTCACGCCCGGAACCGGTATTTTATGTGGGCGCCACGCCCGTATACCATTTTATTAAAAAAAAATTTTTTTTTTTTAATTAAATTATGCCCATTTGTATGTGGGCGCCCGGCCCGGTTAGAGAAAATTTTGTGGGCGCGCCGCCCACCTAGTTCCAGCCAAAAAAAAAAATCATTTTCCCTCCATTTTTTATCTTTTATACCGAAATTTGGGACCACATTCACACTTTGTCGGGCACATTCTGTCGGGTTTGGAGCAACTTTGTCGGGTTTCGAGCACCGGGTGGAATACTTGTCGGGTTTGGAGCACCGGGTCGAAAACGTTTCGGGTTTGGAGCACCGGGTCGAAAACGTTTCGGGTTTGGAGCGTCGGGTCGAAAACGTGTCGGGTTTGGAGCACCGGGTCGAAAACGTGTCGGTTTTAGAGCTGAGATAGTTGTGTACATGAGTATATCAGACAAAATGACAGAAGTGAGTTTTTTCTTCTTTTAAGAATATATTACCATTTTGTCCAAATGTTTATCATTTTTTTTTTCAAAAAAATATAGGCGCCCCTCATGTTGTATTTACTTATTCTATAACTATACCTAGGAGACATGAATTTTCTTTTTTAATTTGCACAAATAATATTTAATTTTTACTAACTTTATACCATATTTAATAGGCGGCTGAATGCAAAATGCGAGTTTCATGGAGAAACGTTGAGTTAGTTAAAACAATTATCTCAAGAAACGAGAATAGATTAAATTTATGGAGACAACAATGCTTCGGACCATGGTTAGATGTAAAAAGCACACAACAAGATGGTCAATTAATTCACTCCATTATGAAACTTCAACAAAATTTTAATATTGAACCAGAGTTTGACGGGATATATTATATTTTCAACAACAATTCCCCACCGTTACGTTTCGGACCCCGCGAATTTTGTGTTATTACCGGATTTTCATTTGGTGATAACACAAATAAAAATAAAGGAAGTTGTGCCTTTATTAACCGCGTCCTGTCCGACAATATTATTATTCCGTTTTCCGTAGACGGTTTAAAGTCGTTTTTGCAAGAAAACGAAAATAAATTTGATGACGCCGACATAGTGCGTCTATCATTGTTGTTGCTGTTATACTCTCTCTTTATGGGAGTTGAAAATGACAAAAGAGTAGAGAAAGAACACCTAATGCTTGTAGACGACTTTCAAGCATGGAACGAATTTAGCTGGGGTTCATATCTGTGGGGT
The DNA here is from genome assembly GCA_009363875.1 of Mikania micrantha. NCBI lineage: Eukaryota > Viridiplantae > Streptophyta > Magnoliopsida > Asterales > Asteraceae > Mikania > Mikania micrantha. Next base: position 63,815,044 of record CM018694.1, read on the forward strand.
CGGACATACCCGAGTTTATTAGATGTTCTTACGAAAAAAAAGATTGAACCGGGAAAAAAGTTGAATTATTCCATGACCGGTTTCATTTGGGCTTTTAAGGTACATTTTTTTTTTACTTGAGTTAAATTTTAAAAATATTTTGTTGTAATTTGGGCCTAATTTTTTTAACAGATTTGGATATACGAATCTTTCCCTTATATGAAAAAAGTTTGTACTTATTCTGAGGCCATACCACGTGCAATTGGATGGCAAAAGCTGAAAAAAAATAAATTGTCAACATTTGACAAAATTCTTAAGTTATCAAACCAGGTTTGATTATTACTAATTATATCCATTTATAACTAATATTTATAACCGATACTTGTTTAACTTATATTTTTTTTAATAATACAGCCAGAATTTTTACCAATAACCGTTCTACCCACACCTGAAGAGTTTAAAATGCAGTGGCTTAATGATAGTTTCGCTTACATTGGTCAGATGTTTCAGTTGAAACTAAAATTTGATACACCTCAACAAATGAGCATGGGTTTTGAGAATCCACCCCAAATGAGCATGGGTTTTGAGATTCCACCCCAAATGAGCATGGGTTTTCAGAACCCACCCCAAATGAACATGGGTTTTCAGAATCCACCCCAAATGAGCATGGGTTTTCAGAATCCACCCCAAATGAGCATGCCCCCACCCCAAATGTACATGCCCCCACCTCAAATGCCTTCTGTGGACGGGTATAAGCCGGCTCAAGACGATTTTTTTGGAGACATATACTTTGATGAAAATAATGAAATAAACTATTCGTTTGGAAGAACCAATGACGGTTCAAGTTCCGGCACCAGTAATTTAAATCAAGTTTTGGAAAAACTTGATTTAGTTATTAAGTCTCATGATACGCATCATCAGTATTATCAGGTATCAAATATAATTTAACTTCCTACGTAATATTTTTTTATATTGTAAAGTTATTTAAATAAATTTTAATACGTTTATTATTTTACACAGGGATATCTGAATGACAACATCAACCCATTCATTTCAAGGATGGATGTAATTTTTTATTACGGAGAAAATTATTGCAAGCTAATTTAATAATTAAAATGTATGTATTTTTTTTAATTTTTTTATTAAATGCAGAGATTTGCCTCAGGGAGTGAAAGTAAAGAAAAAGTGGTGGTAGAAGATGATGATGATGATGTTGCAAATGATGTGAAAATGTCTAAATTTAAAACCCCGTTATCACATATGCTTAGCTCGTGCAAAGACAAGGTCTATTTTGTAAATTTCTTGTATTTAATTTCTCTCTATCTTATTACACTTTATAAATTTGCAGTTCACCTCAATAAAGGGGCGGGGAAGAAGAATAAAGAAAAAATCAAAGCTGTTAAAGTCACCATTTCAAGAATTTGATTCTACACCTCGTGATAAAGAGGAAGAATTTTCTGAACAGTTAATTAATAACTTGATTGGTCGAAAAAACTATTGGGTATACACAGAATATCATCCCAATGTAGCTATGGATTCTGATTTTTGGAAAAAAGCAACCACTGGTTGGTTTGATACGCCAGTAAGTGTTGTTATACATTTAATTTTTAAATACTAATTAATTTATAATTTAATAATTAATCTAACTTATTTTTTTGTAGCATATGTCCTGCTGGATTAACAAGTTATTGTTGGAAAGAGATCCAGAGGCTGATTGGACCATTTTACCATCGTTTTTCTTGTCTTCTGTTAAGATGTTTGGAACGTGGTTTCATGATCTCGCAAGTGGTCAAATGTGGCCATTTCCGGCTATCGAACATGTTGATATTGTAAGTCTCAAACCTTATAAGTTGTGGTTCCTATTTATACATTATAATAACTAATGTTTAATTACCATACAGTTTTATGTACCGGTAAATATGGATAATCAACATTGGTGTCTTGCGGTCATAGACATTCCGAAGTGGTCAATGACTGTATATGATAGGTGATTATGAAATATATTTAAATTAATAATAATAGTATTTCTTATTTTTTCTTTTTGTTAAAATTCTAAATAACTTTTTATTGTTATAGTTATCCTGAAATTTGCTCGGCCGAAAGATCCGATATGTTAAACTTTCTGGATTATATGTTTACCACATAGTTGGCCTATAATAACTACGATATGGGACCTACTTTTCGGTATCCTCCATTTGAGCGAAGCTATCCGATTTCGGTTCCACATCAAAGTGGATCAGTAGGCGACTGTGGAGTTTGGGTTTGCATATTTTTACAGAGACTGACTTCTAATGAAGAATTGTACATTTCTAACGAAGACACCGCTAAAACGGCAAGAGAATTTCGTTGGAATTTTTGTAAACTGATGTACGAGAAAAAATTTAGGGTGCATATAACAAAGAGTGTTTAAACAAGAAATGTGTAAACGTTGTAATTATTAATATATTATCATTTTTGTTTCGTTCTTTTTTATTATTGTTAATATATAACCATTTTTAATTATCAATTTAATTATGCCAAAAAATTAAAAAAAAATAGTTTTCTTTTAAAACCAATATAGGCGCCGCCCACATCTTTTTTTTAATTTTTTTTTTTTACTTGAAAAATACCCATAGTGGGCGCCCGGCCCACATCCAAGATCCATTTTGGGCGCGCCGCCCACATCCCTTTATTTTAATTTTTTTTTTTTTTAACTTGAAGGATACCCATAGTGGGCGCCCGGCCCACATCCAAGATCCATTGTGGGCGCGCGCCGCCCACATCCCTTTTTTTTAATTTTTTTTTTTTTTTTACTTGAAGGATACCCATAGTGGGCGCCCGGCCCACATCCAATATCACATAGTGGGCGCGCCGCCCATATTGGTTTTTTAGGGAATTTTTTTTTTTTTTTCATTTCTTACTATAAATAGTTTGAAAGAAAAATTTTCGTTTGCATTTCAACACATTTGGTTAAACATGTTTGACTTACTAAAGTTTTTGGGGCTTAACAACTATTTTATAAAATGTTTTATAAAACCGAAAAATTGCAATTCTTATTGAGTTAAAACCACTTTGTTTTAATTCTTATTGAATTAAAACCACTTATATATATAAATATGTTTTTAATTATCTTTTATATAAACCCTTTTTGCTCGTAATGGACGATGGGTTTTAAAAAATTCCAACATGGGTTTGTGTGTAATACGATTTACACAATACTTAACGAGACGTAAATTGACTAATTTAACGTAAATTTGGTGGTGCCGAAATTTCGTCCTCGCACTCCTATAGCTAATCAGAAGGTAAATCGCGTGACTCAGGGAAAATTTGGTGGTGCCGCTCAAGTTTGTATAACTAGTTTGTACAAATTATTATTATGATGTAATTTTTACATTTTTTTTGTAACTTTTTGATTATTGTAATATGATCGTTTGTACAAATTTATTGATAATATTATGTTAATTTTTAATTAATGAGAAATAATAAGTGCTAATAATATCTTGACTACTATATTTAAAATTCATTCAAATCGTAACAGTAATTATTTTGGCCACTTATCCCTACTAAGAAATCACGAAAATTACCTGCGTCAACGTACTTTGTTGTTTCCTTATTTTTTCCATAAACTTTTGATGATGACGGAACTTGTGATGCCAATAGAGTTTTGCATTGATGACGCATATGTCCATTATGATGACATCTTGAACATATTGTTGGGCTTGTTTCTTCACCTCGAGATGGAATACGTTTATTTTCTCGTGGACGACCAGCTTGCCTTCGATCCATTTGAGGGGTTTCTAAAAATTCAATATCTTCTTCTACTTCCCATTCATATTCATCTGGAACCGTATTTACAGACTCAGCGTATGTGGCAACGTGAACCTCGTTTTTGAACCAGTCCATCGCCCAATGGGTACAATCAGATTGTTTCAAAAAAACAGATACATCTATCACATGACCACATGGCAAACCAGATAACTGCCATTTGCGACAACCACATTTTTTGTTGAAAACATCAACGATACATCGGTGAATTCCGTCGTCAACGTTAAAATGATACTCATCAACACCCCTTACTGTCCAAGTTTTGGATTTTTGTATTCTTTTGGATATTTTGTTTTCAGCCCACTTGGTTAAGTGATGGGCATTTTTTGCTGTTAGATAAAAAAAATTTAATTATTAAGAAATTTAAAAAAAAATAAAATTAAATAAATTATAATCAACCATTTCTAATATAATACTTACCACCAAGTTGTCGTCGTTCAAAAAACCATTTCTGTACCAATGAAACAAAAAAATCAATTAGTTTTGTGATTGGTAATTTTCTCGCGTTTCGAGACAATGCATTAATAGACTCTGCACTGTTCGAAGTCATTATGTTGAACCGTTGTACAGGGCAGTGCGACCGTGCCCATTTATGAAACCCAACTCTTGTTAGTGTCTCTCTGATTGCCGGCCGCATAGCACATAACGCATTGTAGTTAGTTTCAAAGTCACTGATTGTGTACGCTTTACATGTTGCCCACCATAAGCTTTCTTGCGCTTTACCCTTTAAACGTAAATTAACCATTAAATGTCGGCAACAAAGACCATGATATGCGAGCGGGTACACTGTTCTGATTGCCAAATCAATAAAAGACGCTCTGTCAGAAATAATAGCAAGTTCTGGATGATCCGCTATGCCATCTTTTAGTTTAGACAAAAACCAGGTCCAGGCATCACCGCTTTCAGTTTTCCCGACACCGAATGCAATTGGTAAAATTTGGTTATTTCCGTCCATACCAACTGCAAGAAACATGGTGCCTTTAAAAGTACCTTTCAGATGTGCCCCGTCTATTATTATGATAGGCCGCATACAATTAACAAAACTTCGGACCTGCAGTTAATATAAAAATAAAATATCCAACTTTTACGTTAGTGGATCGATTATATCTTCAAAATAAATAACTTACAGCTGCACCAATAGCAATAAAAACCATTTCAAAACGGTTAAACTCGTCCCTCAGAATGTGAGTAATTGTTCCAGGGTTAGCTAACTCAAGATTGTGACAGTATGCAGGGAGTTTGACAAAAGCCTCCTCGGCTGATCCGGACAAAAGCTGTTCTGCATAATGTTTTCCTCGCCATGCCTGTTTGTAAGATATATTAACCTTAAACCTTTGATTGATGTCCTTCACGATTTCTTTTCCCCGATAAACACGTCCACAGTCGGTAAGTTGATCTTTTATGATATGACCGATAACTTTTTTATTTGCATTTCTAATATTAGGATACGTCTGCGTTCTTGAACATGTGTGCTCGTTATTAAAAGAAGTGACATGAAAAGCATTAGTATCCTTATAAGTAGAAGCTCTTAATACCCACTCACAGTTATCACCACAACATTTCACAACAAACCTTTCTTTTGATGACTTTTGCACTTTGAATTCAAAACACTCATTTAAAGCCATCATTGATACTTCTAACTTTAATTCTTCTTTATCTTTAAAAACTTTGTTAACAATTGGATGTGTAGATGATAATAAAACATTGGAAATGTTTGTTTCGTAATTTTGAAAGGTTTCGTTGTTATCAATATACTGGTTGTTTGTGTCAAAATTATTAGGCTCATTACTAAAATCATTCATGTGGTTAAATGGAATGTTTAAATCCGGAACAACATCTTTTTTTTTAGAATTAGACCCATATGATGAGTCTTTTTTCCCAAGAGGTAGACGAACCGTAAAAGAGTCAACTACATAAAGATAACATATGTCTGTATGATTTTTCTCTAAAATTTTTAAAAACACAGACATATCGTTGTCATCGTATATGTCAACGGGATACACGTATGTTGAAAACTTATAAGATAAACGTCTTATATGTTGAATATTAAAACGAACCGAAATCAAATCAGTCAGCTCACCGTAGCTGACTTTAGAAGAAAAATATAAACCACGACGAATACAATCAACTGGAACATAATCGTATGTACCATCTTTATGTTTCCAGTTACCACCCATACAAACTACAACGTTGAACTCCATACTTTAAAAAGGTAAAAAACGAAATTTTGACGAAATTTGTAAGTTGTGTCTGTTTGAAAATGGATTTTTATAGGCAAAAAAATTTTTTTTTTATAAAAAAATCGAGTTAATGGGCGGGACGCCCGTAGTCGAAAATAGTATATGGGCGGGACGCCCGTAATGAGGTAAAGTGGAAAAAATTTTTTTGATTAATTTTGAAAAACTTTAACAAAAATTGATTTTTATAGGCAAAAAAATTTTTTTTTTTATAAAAAAATCGAGTTATTGGGCGGGACGCCCGTAGTGGAAAATAGTATATGGGCGGGACGCCCGTAATGAGGTAAAGTGGGAAATTTTTTTTTTTTTTTTTAAAAATCGTGTTAGTGGGCGGGACGCCCGTAGTGGAATTTTCATAATGGGCGGGACGCCCGTAGTGGGTTCCCGCTTAAAATTTCGAAAAAAAAGGGCGGGACGCCCGTATTTAGGTTCGGGACGCCCGTAGCTAGGTTCGGGCGCCCACAATGTGGTTCGGTTCTCTTGGTCGCCGACGCCTACAAAAAAAAAAAAAATTGACTATGGGCGGGACGCCCGTAACACGCGTGTCAGAGTGGGCCCGCCGCCAGTGACCGGGGGGTGTTTTTTACGGGCGTCGTAGCATTTTTATGGGCGTGGGCGCCTTTAGAGTACACGTGGCGATACCGAATTGGTCGACAGAGGTGGGCGGCGCCCGGAGAGCAATGGGCGTCGGCGCCCATGGCGATGGCCATTTTGGGAAAAACGTGTGTGGGCGTGGATACTTTGGGAATTTTCCCATATATATATGTATGTGTGTGTGTAGTTTTTTAATAAAAAATTTATTCGCACGATTTTAGAACAGCAAGTAGAATTTTTTTTTTAATCATAAAGTGCACAACTTGACTTTATTCGCGGAAAAAATTGGTCTTTGGGGCGATTGATCTACCGTACGACCATGGCATCAACCGTAGGACAGCCTTCGTGCATTTTGAGTGAGGATCCTTTATGGTCAATCTGTGAATCAGTATAGTACAACTCTGCAATAACTGAGGGTCCACTTTAGGTGCCATTTGGTTGTTGTAAGGGATGTAAACAAAGGATCTCCAATTATTTCAAATAAGACGTGGGGTTTGGACGTTTGGTGTAGTGGTAAGGTGTTTCTTTTTTTTGAACGAAAAAAAAAAAAAAAAAAAGGGTGTGGGTTTAAGTTTTGGTGGTGGCAAATTTATTTTAGATTATCTAGGTGTTTCCAAATTTATCCTAGGTTTTCTATGCGTTGCTGTTAAAAAAAAGTTATTTCAAAATTTGTATCTAAAAAATCTTATATTTGGATTTTTGGACTCTGATAAGGATAATTATTTTTGAAAATTTCAAAATATCTGAATCTGGATTTCGGATATCTGGATGTCTGAAATTTTAGATATGAGTTTGAATATTGAAATTTGAATGTTTGAAATTTCAACTCAATCATGATTTTACTAGATTTTTCAAAAAATACTGTTGTGGTGTCGGTCTAAACTTTCACCCAATTAAAATACCAGTTTTGACCCATTCAGGGCTCAGATGTCGACAAAAGTTAAATGCAAAAATTATTAAAAAGGATAAGTTTAATAATTTGTTTTAAAATGTGCATAAAACCTGGTTTAGTTTGTATATCTAGTGAACCTATCAGGTTAGATTGTAAGTCTAATAGACTTATCAGCCAAATTAGGCTTTGGATATATTGACTATTAATTTTAACTAAGTTAGGAGGGGTGCAAACAGGGCGACTCAACCATATTTGAGGCCGTAGGAGTAAAAAACTGATCGGACCTTTTATCACATGTCTTTATAAACAACTCTCACATAAGAAAATATCTATTAACTAAGCAAGTATGACTCAATTTAATACGTATCAAATTAACTAAATTAACACCTAACCAACAAAAAAGTTTGGCCCAAATTGAATTTCAAAGTGGAGAATTATAAATTAGAAATAAAAGATAGAATTAATATTATTAGAGTTAGAGGCCTCGAGTCTTACGAGGCCCTAGGCAAGATCCAAATTTTTATTCCTCACATGAAGCCGCCCCTTGGTACCAGCTAAGTCTTCTGCCTTGTTAGTTTGATAAGTCTCAAATAAAACTTTGCTCTTTATCAATCACCAAACATTTACTCTAAAAGTTTTTAAAACAATTTTAAACAAAACCATAATCAAGACGCTTATAGTGAAGGTAAGAAGACAATTACCAAACTAAGAGGTAAAAATATTATGCACATCATGTAGATAATTACATGCAATATCTAATTTAATATAACAATTTAAATTAACTATATAAATATAATACAATAAGAGCAAACTACATATACGAATAGAATATAAAAATATATAATATTATCTAAAAAATAAAAATCCTCTTCATTCAAGTATTGACAAGAGGCCCTTTCGAAAGGTCCAAGCAACGTTCGCCTTCAATGTTGGCATGGAGATTTTTGAGCCATTCATTGCTTGATTCTCTCCCACCAAACGCAAGATTTGATGAGGTATCTTCTTATCCATGATTGGTGATCATTTTGGATGCTATCAATCCCGGTCTTTTATGTTTTTTTTTTTTTTTTTTTTTTTACAATTTTATTGTCGATGATGAATTTTGATTGGTAGACCTTTAGGAAAGTCGAGATATGGATAAGCAAAAGCCTGGTCCGAATGGACCAATTTCCAGTGGTATTTTAGGACCAAATGGTGGATAAATATCGCCATCTCGAGTTTGGCTAGCTCGGAACCGGTGCATAGCCGGGGTCCTCCGCCAAATGGCATGAAGTTATTTGTTGATGTCAGGGTGCCACCGCTACCACTAGATGTTGTGACACATGTATGCTGTAACAAAAAAAAAATTTCTTAAATTTAAAGGATAAAATTATCATAACATGAAGTCCTACACTTGTAGGATTCAATCGCATACTCATTTGCTTGAAGAATACTTAGAAGTATATGTTTTTCTTTTTTAGGTTCAGAGATTCAAGTTTCTTTGAAACCGTATGAAACTATTAACCGAACCGTATATGTAACAAGAAAAAAAAATTGAATTGCTAATTTGGTTTTTGGTTTGGTTTCTGATTTCCATAGTTTTCTGAAATTGGTTTATACGGTTTAAACCATTTAAATCGAATTGGTATTTAAATAATATTAATTTTTATTATCTTTAACACCCTAAAAGCGAAAGTCCTAAATTCCTAAACCATTAGCCATAACCCTAATTGATTCTCTCTTCTCGTTCTATCCCAATTCTCATTAGCTATTCTCTCTTTTCGTTCTCTTTTTATTCTTAGTTGATGAGTGAAGTAGTGAAGCTGTTGATGCGTATATTGGGTGTCCGCTGTTGGTCGAATAATGTAGGATTAGTATAGGCTGAATTGTCACTTGTATGTATTTATATGTTGTTTCACGGGAAACTGAGCCATTCGCAGGGCATATGCGAATGGGTTTTATACATATGGGTCTATTCGTACGAATGGGTATTTAGATGGGATCATTCGTACGAATGTATATATGAAAGGGTTTGAGCAGGAGAGGGGGGAGAGATCATGCTCGATCTCTTCTGGACAACGACTATGTTCTTTTATGTGTATGGAGTCAAACATGTAATCGTTCATTTATTCAATGTTTAATTGATTATATTCCTATTGTTTATGTGTTCTTGCCCTAAACCTTCCGTCTAATACCAAAATATCTACCCTTAACGTTCAGACTGAAGCCCTGATGGAAGCAGCTCAAATTCGGCATGCGACGACATCTAATAGGTCATAAGTGCTCGATGGTTGATTCTCTCTTCTCTTTCTTTCCCAAAGCGGCTCAAATCCAGAACAACTCGTTCGGTCTCGTTTCTCTCCTACTCATTTCTTAATATGTTAAATCTTGGCAGATGAAATCAGGAAGAAGATATGTGTTGTTCACTTGTTTGTTATTTAAGTTTGCATATTTATTGTGTGTTTTCTTACATTTCATCTAACTTTGACCATAGTTGCTTGGATATGTGGTTATTTTGACCATAGCAAACACGCTACAAAAATTTGGAGAAAAAAATTATTTGGATGTATACAATTGAAATGGTTGAAATCGATTTGTTCGGTTATTAACCGAAACCAAACCATTTTAAATTCGGTTTGGATATCTTGATTCTGAATACGATAAGTTATCGGTTGGGCTAAAAATTTTTTTAAAATCATATAAGCTGAACCGAATAAACTTTAAAATCATAAAGCGAACGGTTGAACACCCCAAATAGATGAAGAGGAATATAATCTCTAAAAAAATAAAGAAAATAAATTTGACTCCATTATTATTTATTTTGTAAATTTTTTATTTTGAACAGCAAACGCTGGTCACCCGGGATCATCTTTTGTCAGAATAACAGAGTGTGATGACCTGACCCGTCTGCTTAGGAGGAAACATACAACCAGAAATACCCCATTGCTCAACTCAGAGCAATATTTGTTTTAAGTGATGTTTCAACCTAAGACCTATTATAAAAGAATTCAAAGAAAATACCAATAAGCTAGAACTAACTTTGGTATTTATTTGTAGACATGGATTATGGAGTGATAGATGCGTCTTTGAAAAGTAAATTGTCACATAATAGCGTAGAAGACAAATCAATAATTAGCAATTAAAGTCAGAGAATGCCATCCAAACGTCACTTGATAATCGAATTGATAAATTTGTTGTATTATAAATTGTCTTATTAAAAATTAATTGTTTTTTCAGATAGATTAATGTCCATATTTGTACTTATTCATGGCACGTAAACCAACATAATTGAGCTAATTGACACTTGCCCAAAATCTATGCCATTTGTTTTGTCATTTTATATTTAATTATTTATTAGAGTTACAAACGAGTCGACTTTAGGGCAAGTTTAGTAAGACTCAAACTCAGTTTATTTTTAATTTGACTTAAGGTAATAGCTTGAGCTTAGTTTTTTAAAGTTTTATTTTAAAAAAAGGAGCTTGATTTGCTTGACTAACGAGACATATTTTTGGACTTGCACTTAAGCTCTATTTGTTCGAGCTTTTACAACTTTGGTCTTGAGTTTTGACAAGAAGGTTTGATTCATTTACACCCTCTATGTTTACTATTTTGAATTTGAATCCTAATCTCTTACATTTTATCTCATAAAAAATTAACACACTATTTATTTTTCATATAAAATCTATGAAATTAAACTAAGATAAAAATCAAATGACCAAATTGCATCTCATCTTGTTGTAAGAAGATTTATAGATAAATTAATATATGTGTGAATTAGCCACTAAAAAAACAAAACTAACATATATAATTTTTAATTTAACAAAAAGTCTATATACTTGATTTTGATGTATCAAAGAATTTTTTTTGTTTATAATAAATGCTTAGAATGGTTTTGTCTTTTAAGGATAAATCTATGATCTATCTATCCTGTTGAAAATTATAAATTATTTCAATTTAAATTGGGTTAAATTCGTGATCTTTATATGCAAGAGGCAAAATATCTATAATATGAGCTAGTCTTGACAAACATAAAAAAAGTTACAAAACTAAATTTTTTATATTTAAGTTTCTAAATTTATATAAATTATAAGTAGTTTAAAAACTTCATTTTAAAAAAGTTGTTAATTTTCAAATAATCAATATATTACAGTATACTTTATTAAATTTAAGAAGTTAATATATAATAAGTCATAGTGCTTAGATCTAGGAACTTCTGTTCAGAAAATTAGTTTAGTAACATTTTTGAATATATTTTAGAAGTTGTAAAATATAAAAATCAGGTGGGAAACAATCTTGTCAGAATATATATATTCATTTGTTTTAATAATAATAATAACTAGGTTTATTCCACCCGCGCGCTGCGGCGGGATATCACAGTACGCTCTAGAGAATGGGTATTATATATCATCTGCAGAAGCATAAGTTACATAACAAAATCAAATCTTTCATCATGAACTGAACTCTAAGCACTAAAGCCTAAACCTAAACCCTAAACCAATAAAAACTCAAATATATAAGCAAGTCTCTCAAATTTAATAAAATCAAATATCTAAGCAAATATCTCAAATTTAATACTTTAATCTGTGTTTACTAATTTTCAAAGTTAAAAACACTACTTCTGGTCTAATTCTAAACTTTCAAAATGTCACTACATTGACCAGACACCTATTCAATATATTGCTATTACTATATATGTATAATATCATGAGACCTATATTCTATTTAATATTTATATTTTTATTATTTAATTTCATGACTTTTAATTATATATATAGTAATTAGTTGTGTACAAAGCAAATATAGCATAGGAATGGCTTCTGAGTTCTGTGCATGAGTTCTCATTATGTTTGACTGATTCTTAAACTAACTTGGTGATCAAATACAAAATACAAAATACAAAATACTAAAATTTTACTATTCCTTTTGTTTGGCTTTTAATATATAGTATAATAATAATAATAATAATAATAATAATAATAATAATAATAATAATAATAATAATAATAATAATAATAATAATAATAATCATAATAATAATCATAATAATAATAATAATTATAATTATAATAATAATAATAATAATAATAATAATAATAATAATAATAATAATAATAATAATAATAATAATAATAATAATAATAATAATAATAATAATAATAATAATAATAATAATAATAATTATTATTATTATTATTATTATTATTATTATTATTATTATTATTATTATTAAAAATAATAATGACCAAGGATGGTGAGTATGGCGAATGGAGGTGAATGAATGCACGTGCAAGTGCACGTGGGCCTTTTCTAATCATGAATTCCCCACACGCACGGAGTAGCAGTTAAAAACGTGGGCCCATCATCATCAACATTCCTTATTGGGCCCCTCACGCCGTACACGTGCGACCAATATTAGGCCTGCTTATTTTGGGCCCTAGTCATTATACGTCCATACCTTGACTTCCTACTCTCTCTCTTTTGGGCCCACCTCTCTTTCCTTTCGGCTCCTTTCTTCAAGTGCTCTTTTATTTATTTACTTACTTACTTATTTATTTATAAATACAAATTCAGCTCAAAATCTCTTTTTATAAGTCTTTTTATTAAATTATATTTTCATATATCATAAATTTTATTAAAATTATTTGTAATTTTAATTTTAGAAGCAATTTTCAAACATTTATGGGATATTTATGCCGGGACAAATGTTGTCCTACTTGTGTAAATACATTAATTATGAACATGACACCAAACCTTTTTTGGGGCTACAAATTATACGGACAATGAATTTAATATCATCGTCCTCCTCCACAAAAAGAATTGTCAGAAAATTTTTACAAAAAAAATAAAAATTAATGTGTAATTTTACAATTGCAAAACATCAATAACTTATACGGGTAGAATTTTTAGTTGGCCTGAAAGTTTTTAAAATCTTTGTTATTTTTCATAAAATTAATCACTTTGCAATTATTTTATCTAAACATTTATGACTAATAACAATTTTAATAATATATATTATATGATAAATAAAGGTTTTAATGTAACACATGGTAGTTTTATATAATATTTAAAAGTTGATTTTCGCATCTCTCTCTTATGTTAAATATTTACATGGCATCTTTTATTAGATTTTATTTTTACTCCTCTATCTTTTATTAAACAGTTATGGTTTATTTTGGTAAATAATATGACTAAAATATATCTCATATCCTTTAAATTTTTATGAAATTATAATTAAAAAATAATTTATTAAATATGTGTAATACACAAGTTTTTAACATATTCGATAACAAATTTCGAATACTAACCTGCCATCTCCAGGGATTAAAAAGATGAGGCTGGTCAAAATATGTAGGATCCAAATGCACGGCTGCAATAACTGGAAGCACTTTCCACCCACATGGAATGTCATAACCTTTTTTAAAGTCAAAATTAAAAAAATATATATACGTGTTCAATAAACTTTAATATAAAGATCAGGGGGCATTCTGTCTTTATGAAAAGAACAAAGGGTTATAGTGTAAGTTTGAACGGAACTGATATATTACCTTTATACCGCACATCTTTGATAGCCTTTCTATGGAGGAATCTCACCACATTCCCGAATCTTAGCGTCTCATTGATTACCTTCAATTACATAAATTATTTAGTTTTAAAAAATATATTTTTTGGGTTGGTTTGGTTTGGTTTGGCCCGCTATGCTTATTGTACTTTATGCATATTCGGATGTACAAACATAAACTTGCTAATAAATAAATAAATAAATAAATGAATGAATAAAGGTAAAAAAAGGCTTACACACTGAGTAAATTCCATCTTTTTGTAGTCATCCCAATTCAAATCCTTCTCTCCCAATCGTGCCTTTGTCTTGGCAATTTCTTCATGTTCTTCCTGATAGTCAAAATTAATCTTAATTTTTTTACATGTTTATTTTCATACCTTAATTATTTAGGGTTTACATGGTAAACAATATTAGAAGCTAGGTAGTATATCTCATTAAAATACCTCATATAGCCCAGATGAAATTCATCAGGGCTATATAAGGAGGATTGGCGATCATGTGCCAATCGTTCTTCGACTGTATAATTTTTTTTTTAATAATCTGATATACTTTTGATACTACGTCATTATATAGTGAATACTAATAAAAGAAAATTTAATCAGGGTCTTACTCTGAGTTGATGAACCGCGGTAGGACAAGCCTCCAAGAAGTAAATGGCTAAGGCTATAGAAACCGAAGAGGTTTCATGACCAGCAAAGAGTAAACTCAATACCAAGTCGAGTATTTGCTCTTTCGAGAGGTTCGAATTCTTTAGAACCCATCCGAGTAGATCGTCTTCTATTTTTTCTAAACCGTTTACTTTATCCATTTGTTTAATCCTCTCCTCCATTTTCATTTCAATGAACTTAAGAATTGTTGATCTAGACTGTTTGTTCAAAATGATAATTGAATAAAGATTCATGCATTTTTATGGGATTTTGTTTTTTTTAATGTTTTAATGTAGTAAAGTAAAATAATCAAGAATTAGGGTTACCTTTAAAGCTTTTCTGTATGCAGTTCCAGGGAAGTTTAGAGGGAGTGAAACCACACCTTTCATGAACGTTACATACTCTTTCTTGAGTTGCTCGGTCTCCGGTTCACCAGGGTCTAAACTCATGATATGTTTCGCCATTAAATTAAAAGTAAACTGAAAAAAAAAGATAACATAATGTAAAAAAGAACGATCTATCTTTTTACTCCATTTATTCATGAACAAAGATTATTAGTGTTTAACTAATTAATACAATCTCGGTAAAATGGGTTGCATGCGAAGCAACCCATTTTAACACGAACCTGTTTTGATCAGTTTTATTTACTACATAAAAATGATATGCATGAATTGAGAAAATAATTACCTTTTTGGCTTCATCTTGGGCACAAAATGGTGAGTTTTCTTTCCAAGAATCTAACACCCACAATGTGTTTTTTTCAACTTCTTTTAAAAGTTGAGTTTTGAGCCTAGCATTGGTCAAGAAGTTGAGTGAGATGAGCCTCATATCCCTATGCATGTCCCCAACCAAAACCAACATGGACCATTTACCAAGAATACCCCCTATGCTTCTTGGATAGCAACATTCAAATAACCTCCCTTCATTTTGCAATATGTACTTATTCAACCCTGGATCCGCAGAAACGACCGTCGGCTCACCAAACAAATTCGATTTGTATATCTTCCCAAACCTACATGTAAACAAAGTGAGTTATGAACGTCTATAAATAATAAATGTTCTTGAAACTTATGAATTATAACAAACAATCTAAGTGTTCTATCTCATGATATTATAAAAAGACATCTTATAAAGAAAAAAAATGTGAACCATATATATGAAACTTAATTACCTGGATATGTGTTGTTCCATAAACGACCCGATGGTAGTGGCCGAATACGGTCTGAGGTAGCCGATGGTTTCACCGATGAACGGCCAACCCATGTTCCCTGGTGGAAGATTAAGGGTTGAAACACCAACTGTTCTTCTTTTGACAAGATTCAAGATTAGAACAAGATTCAAGATTATGAAGGATACAAGGAGGAAGAACTCAAAATCGGACATTTTTGGGTTCTTGGTCAGGATTCTTGAACACACAGTTAACGTGTTTTAGTGTGTGTGTGTGGGGATTGAATGGCAAGTGAAGTAAATGAGATGAGCGTCTACCTTTATATAAGTACATGATGCTGGCAATGTTCCATCTGATGGAAAAGGAAATTTCAACTTTTTTGGAAGATTTATTAATTTTTTTTAAGGAGACTCTTTAGCTTTTTTGTAAATGGTGAGTTGGAACAAAAAGCAAAATTTAATGTTGGTTTTCAAATCAAACATTTTTTTTTCTTGTCTTTCGTTGCTCTCACTTTAATCACCCAACAACACCTGTTACCTAAATAAAAAAGTAAAATACATTGTTTATTTAATTTGTTCCATAAAAACTTTTGTTATTTAAATCATAGGAGAAATATCAAAAAAGAAGAGCTTTTGCATAATAATAGTAAAATTAATAACATTTTAACATATATCATGATACTTTAGGTATAACCTTATATTTTATGTACTAAATTTTTATTTTTTTGTACTATATTCTTTTTTTGTTTTATATTTTTCTTGTACTGGATTTTTGTGTTTTTGTACTATATTTTTTGTTTTTAACTACATTTTTATTTTTTTTGTACCGGATTTTAATTTTTTGCACTTAATTTTATTTTTTTATACAGTATTTTTATTTTTTTGTACTGGATTTTTATATGTAATGAATTTTTTTTGTACCGGATTATTATGATTTTTGTATTGTATTTTTGTTTTTTGTACTACATTTTTTATTTTTTATACTACATTTTTATTATTTTTTTTGTACATGATTTTTTTGTTGCACTAAATTATTTTTGTATAGGATTTTGTGTTTCTTATGTACTAGATTATGTTTTTTGTATTGGATTTATGTTTTTTCTATTTGTAGCTTGTCACATTTTAAATTTCTATCGATTGTTACTTTTTTTAAGCAAAAATCTATTCTTAGTGATCTAATCCATTAAATCATAACATGATTACTTATTAAACATGAGGATAAACAAACAAACAAACAAACATATTCAGTGAAATCACATATTATGAGGTCTGTGGTGGGAATATGAAATATATCTTATCCCTACCATAAAATGTGATAGAGATTTTATTTCGTAAGAGTCCCACGACTCAAGCAAATTTTTTATTTTTATTATTATACGGTTAAAAAAAATAATAATAACAAAATGGTTTTCTAGAACATCTTGTCGAAATAATTTTATTTTACATTAAATAAATATAGGATGTTTAAAACATAGATCGAGTCAGATAAACATAAGCAGGACAGTTTTGGGATTGGGTTATATCAAGATAAATAAGAGGAGCCAATTCGACCTCTTATAAATACGTGTTTAGATGTATTTTTGTTTTTCGATATTATTTATTTTAAATTATTAATTTAGGATTTGATTTTATTTTAACTTTTATAAGTTTTGCTTGATTCCAGGTAGCTTTTAGTTAGAGGATACCAAGTAGCTCACGATTGAATTATCTTGTTTAAATCCCTATCTGTAAAAACTAAAAAGTATTCTAAAGTATATTCAACATTTTCATCATTTCCTAGTTCAAGTACATTTTACATAATTGTTATGTAACAAATTATTTGGATATCCTTTTTGAAGCGATAAACACGTCATTATAGAGATTAATCAAGAATAATCCAAAAGCTTTCTAAAAATAGTAATTGTTAGGTATAAGAACCGATAATGCAAAAGTCTACTAATCACATATGATATTAACTAAGAGCATCTAACCTAATAGTTATCCCTTGACTTCCCTATAGGAGGTCTTGGGTTCGAATCTGGGTCGAGACTTATTTGACTGAGACAAGGTCAAAGGGTTTATCTAGTTGTGAGTTCCTCTTGAAGTGGGCTCGAGCGTACCCCCTATAGCGTCAAATCTAAGGGACCCTTGAAATCGCGTCTTAAGTGTCATTGTTTAAGTTGTTAAAAAAATGGTATAATGAAACAAAATCTATACACAATAACGTCAACGAATACAATACAATACAATAATCAATCATTTCATCATTTTTGCACTAAAAGTGGTATGTCACTTAGGTTTTCATGCCCTCGCACTTCTTCACAAAACAACAAAGCCGGACAGAAAATATCCATAAATAACATCATGGGTACTCTTCTTACTCATGTTTCTCTTCCCCCTACCTTTTGGCACCATGCTTTACAAATGGCCACTTATCAACTTAACATCCTTCCATCCATAACAACACTCCAATATTTCTCCGTTATCATGAAAGCCTTTCTTATACTCATCTTTGCACTTTTGGGTGCCTTTGTTACACGTTACTATCCTTCGCTTCTATTAACAAATTTCAAAATCAATCCTCCCTTTGTGTATTCCTTGGATACCCGTCTAATCATATGGGGTATATGTCAGGATCGGATCAGATCTGAATCTGAGATCTGATAATAACAATAAGCTATGATTTCGATTGATTACTAGGCGGAAACAGGCAATCAATCTAAGTTTAGTAACGATCTAAAATAACAAAACCCACAGTAATTAATATTCAAGACATATTTAATAAGAACAATTAAGAACAGATGATGATGAATATTAAAGGCAGTTATATTGATTTGTAGATCTGAAATTGCTCAGAGAATTACAGTGTGTAAAAGTGCGTGTGTTTGCTCAAAAGCGTACAGACTGATTCTATAAAGGTCCTATTTACAGAGACCTATTTCAGACCTACATAACTGCCCTAACGGATAACCGCTACCAAAATAACAATACAAACGTCACATCAGTTATACACGACATAACTGATGTCAGCAAAAACAAATAAACAACAAAATCTAAGTGTAGATTCTTCATCAGCATCAGCAATCTTGAACGTCAGCATTAGTAAGTTTGCATGTCAGCATTGCAAACTTACTTTCTTGTACTTGGCATATTTTCTTGATCAACATCATAACGGTTTGTCGTCAGCATTGCAATGTGACCAAGTATCAGTTCACTTCATGTCAGCATTACAATGTGTCATGAAGCTGTCAGCATTGAGGATTGGCTGTCAGCATTCAAGAGTTCAATGTCAGCATTACTGAATACTTGGCTCTCTTTGTAATCATCAGCACCACAACATATCCCATCAGCATCACACTTGGTCATCAGCATCACAAGATTTGTTCATAAGCACTGCAATATCCTTGGGATAACATCATCAGCAATGTACTTTGAATGTCAACTCTGCAACTTTAAGCTGTCAGCATTGAAGAATCCTTTGAGAACTTTTCAGCATCTCAATCTTCAATAAGTTGGCTTTCAGCATTATGACTTTGGTTGTCAGCACTGCAACATCCTTGGACAAATCCTGCAATTACTAAACACTTAAACATAAGAATCAATTAACAAATAATGATCTTATAAATAGAGAGGTTTAAGGTTTAGAGATGTGTACCATATGTGCTGTCTGTATTGTGTCTGTCAACACATCAACATATTATATGAATTTGAACTTTATTCAAATTATCAGCATATCAAATAAATCTGTATAAAATAGAAAAGCAGAAGTAAAGAGAGTTAGAATGTTGCCATCATTAAATGGACTTAATGAACCTGAAGCTTGCAGAAGGGTTGGTTAATTGTGGGCAGGGCACCATCTCATAAAGGAAACCTAACAATCTCCCCCAGAGATGATGCTTCCTACAATTAGCCCACCATAATCCATGAATACCTCTTTCATATGAGTAGAACCACATATATATCCAAAGCCTTGTCATCATCAGCATCTGTCATCTTCAAACATCCTCTTCTTCTTTGACTTGACTCATGTTGAAAGATAACATCAAGTGATGAATAATGCCCGCAAATTGAGTCATTGGAGCTCTCAAATCTTCTCTCATGTAATAAATAGGCATTTGATTTAATACAGATAAAGATTCGAAGTCCAACTCAGACAAGTCATCTTTATCAGTGAAGATGTATGATTTATCAAGACATTCCACCACAAGGTTTCCATCATTGTTAATGGAAACTCTTTGTGGTTTCTTCAAAGATTTCACTTTTTGTTCATTTCTTCTCAATTCATAACCAATGAACAAGTCTTCTGAATCTTTTCTCAACCTTCTGATCAGGTTCAAGAATTGAGAGAGGTTACGTCTGCCAAATGTCGAGATTGGTCTTTCAATGAATAGACTGTCCAAATACGTGAGATAGGAGTTCTCAAGGAGTCTAACTTCAGAATAGGCATATAGCCTTATATCAGTTGCACTGAAGACTCGATCTCGTCTGTGGATTACCAACTCCCATGATTTTTCATCATAAAACCACCCAGTGATTGGGTACTCCTTCATGTTTCCAACAATTTTCTTTTTCTTGATTTCAGGAGTTTAAGTTTTAGATTGTGCTCACTGTATTTCTTTTCATATTTCTTGAATTCAAGCAGGACTTTGTCTTGGTTCAAACCCCCATTGGGCAGTCTGTATATCTTAACACATTTTCTCAATGTTTCTTGAAAGGCTGCTGGTCTAGCATGGTTACTTCTGTTTACTAACCATAGACCAGCCAATTCAATTAGATCTTGATCAGAAAGGTTGAAAATTTGAAAGAATTGATAGAAACTTTCCACTGCACCTGTTTCTCTTTTGACTTGATAAGAGTCCCAGCTCCAATCATATTTCCATCCCATTATCTTTGACTTTTGTTTTATTAATTCTTGATCTTGAACTGTCAAAGTTTCTTGAAAAGTCATTCCATATATTGGGAGGAGTGAGAGGATTGCCTAGGAGCGGAGGACTGTGTGTAAGATGATTTTGCTTGAGATGCTGATAGAGATTGTGGAACAAATGACTTTGGCTTCTTAAAAATTGGACTGGTGGAGGCTATTCGGCTGATGACAGGCATGTTAGATTTATCAAGTTTGGCTTTCTTGCCTGCCTTCTCATCTGCCATAAAAAATTCTCTCACTCTTTTGATCAGAGTGTCCCTCTTCATTCTGATATACCTTCTAGAGAGGACCCCTCTGTCATGCAAGAAGTTTCTGAGTGCTTGATCATTCATGGAGTTGGGATCTGGTTGAACCATACCCTTTGCAATCTCAGAATCTGCTGCTTCTTGTTCCCTTCTCTTCTTCTCCTTTTCTTCTCTCTTCTTTTTATCAACTTCAGTTTCATTTTGTGGATCGAGGAGAGAGTCAATTTTATCAGATTCTGCTGACAACTGTTTAAACGGCATTAATTTGACGGTGTCAAAGTCCATACCACCATACTCCACAAGCTTCAGCACCAACTTCATATGAGTGTCAGCCATAGCATTGGCAGTGAATTGCGATGCAAAGCTTTCATCAAAAGAGATGTTTGGTTCCTCAAACTGTGGAGTGATTGTTGCTGAAAGAGTTTCAGTTTGAGGACCAGTGGAGGGTGTTGGTGCATGCATGCTGCTGTATTCTTGAATTTCTAACACTAGTTCTTCATTTGCAGCTAGTTCTGCATTTGTTAAATCACCAAGAATCCCAGCCAATGCTTTCACCTGTTTCTTATCAAACTTTGAAGAGGGCTTTGAGGATTTAGGAGCCTTTTTCTTGCCCTTTGCCTTTTCCAGGGCATTTTCTTGTCGTTTCCTCAAAGCCTCAAGGTGATTCCTGATTAAGCTTCTGTCGATTTCTGTTCCAGGAATCCCCCTTGAAAACTCTTCAAAGCTTGGAATGTTGACGCTTAACAGGTCTTCATTTGATTGATTTAGGAGGTCGAAGAATCCATATCGTTTGAAAATTGCAGCCTTGAATTTTGGATCTAAATCCCTGGCTGATGTTGCTTCTGTTTGAGTTTGGGGAGATGGAGATTTTGGCTTCTCCGGGGATTTTGGTGGTCTGGAAGATTTGAACCTTTTTGTTGTTTTAGCATTTCTGTCATGATCAAATTTCCTCTTCTCCCCCTTGGAGGAAGCATCATCTCCCCCTGAACTGTTGTCATCATCATCACTACTGACAACCTGTTTTGATTTTTGTAAATCTTCAACCTCATCCTCAAGTTCCTCAATTCTTTCTCTTAATATTTTATTGTCATTTTCAAGCTCTTCAATAGTATATTCAAGAGATTCAAAAGAGGTTTCTGCTCTCTTTGATTTTGAAATTATGGCATTAAGCCTTGTAATTTCTTTTGCAGCTTCATGCAGAGAATTTATCCTGTTCTGATCTGTTTGTTTTAGAGAATCAATCTCTTTCTGCAAGGCTTTTGATTTTGCTCTGACTGCTTTAATTGAAGATTTATCTTTTCAATTTCTTTTTCATAGGCCAGCTTACTCTTTTCTACTTGATCATTCAGCTGATTTATGTTTTCAGTGATTTTCTCACATTGAGCTTTTAATTCAACAATTTTATGCTCTCTTGAATTTATGGTATCTTTAAGTTCAGCAATGATCGCCTTTTGATCATTATCAGCCAGCCTACTAGCTACTGCAAGTTGATTTTTCAGATTTTGAATTTCAGTTTTGAGAATATCAACATGCTCCTTCATTTTATCTTGAGCTTTTTGAGCATAATTTACTTCATTTTGAGCATTGGTTAGCTTTTGGCTCAACTCAGTGGATTTCTCAATATGTCTTTCTCTTTGAGCAATGAAGTATTTCAAATCATTTTGTAGATCATTTACAAAGGCTTTTAAGTTTGCAATCTCTTCCACTTGCGAGTCCAGAGTGTTTGTGAATTGATTAACATAATCATCACTCTTTTGAACATAAATTTGAGCTTGAGCAGCTGCTTCACTTAGATCTTTGATGTGTGCATTCTGACTTTCAATGTATGCATTTTGAACCGCCAGATGATAGTCTTTCTGTTCAAGTTCAATCAGGAGTCTAGTGATTTCAGCATTCTGTTCATCAAGTGCATCTTGAAATTGGTTGTATTCAGTCAGATGTTCATCAAAATCATTTTCAATTTCAGCAGTTAGCTGATTGATTTCAGTCTCTCTGGCTTCAATTTGAGAGGCCATGTGATGCAGTAAAATTGGGACCATTCTTACTGCGGCTTATGGTGGAGGTTGAGCTTGAGGTTGTGGTTGTGAAGCTTGAATATCTTGAATAACAGATTGAATCTGTTCAGTATCAAGCACAGTTGCTGATTCATGTTGTTGTTGCTGCTGTTGTTGTTGTTGCTGTGTTGTTTGTTGCTCAGACGTTTGAAAGTTATCAATGTTTTGGTTATCAACTTCCAAAGGAGAATTTGGAGTTGATAAATTTTCTGTTGCTGTTTGGTTTGGAGAAGGAATGGGAGAAAGATCAAGATTTTGAGTAAAATCTTGATCATCAGGCCTTGCCTGTGATTCAACTGTTTGTGCTGGAGAGTGATGTGAAGGAGTTAAAATCTGTTCTTGAAATTGTTCATTATTATTATCACCATCATCATCATCATTGTCATCACTTTCATTACCATCACTATCATCACCATCATTATCATCATCATCATTGTTATCATTTTCACTGCTATCACTGCTAGGCACATCAGCATCAGAATCAATGTGATCTGATGGTGAAGTACTAGAATCATCATCCTCATTATCGGCAACAAACATCCCTTGTTCAATTAATGCATCTTGTAAATCAAAGAATATTTGGGGGAATTCTGCATCTCCTCCCTCAAATTTACCCCTGTTCATTGCTGGACATGTAAGATGATCATGATGTTTCAGCCCATGAATCTTTTCACCAAAGGGTTGCATGTCTGGGTGTTGATGGTTGATTATCAGCTGGATGAATCTTGGATACATCAAGAATTTTTTATTCCCTGCATTTACATTTGCTGTCATCCCATTAAAGATGGTTCTTGTGAAGTTGAATGGGGTTGACATCAGCAGGCTCATGAACATGGATGTTGTGCCAAGTGGAAGCTCAAACCATCCTGATCTCCTATTTGAGATGCAGTGTTGCAGAATGTGAGCTAACAATTTCCACTTTGGCCCCAATTTACCTTTGAGTATCTGTCTTCTGGGCATTTCGCAAGTATAACCAAGAAAATTTTGGAAGAAATCCAAAATTTCATCATCTGGTAACTCAGTGATATCGCATTCATCATTTCCTAATTGCAAAACATTTCTCACTGTTTGTTCAGTAATAACGACCTGTTGCCCCCCAACTGTTCCAACAATTGTTCGAATATCATTCTGTACTTCTTCAACTGATGTAATCCAAAACTCGTTGATCATTTGCCTGTACAAGGTTGGCCTTGCAGTTAGGGCAAACACCAAGTTTGATCTGTTTAAGAAACGAAGGGTTTCCCTAAACCCATGAGCTTTGGGATGATCTCGCGTTCAAGAAAGCACACACGTTGTGTTGGTCTGCAATTTCTAAAAGAGCCATATCTTTAAGATCAGTGAATGAGGGTTGTGAGTTTAAAGATGAAGAGTATTGATGATTCGATTGTAGTATAATGACGATTTTGCTGTGGTTTGAGGGTTCGAGTGAAGGGTTTTCACACAAGTGCAATAGAGTGCTGATAAGGGTTAGGGTTTACTTTTCAAGTTCCTTTTATAGATTAACTTTATTGAGTACGAGGTTGAAATCGTAACATTTGATTGACAAAATCTGGTGAAAAAGTGAAAATTTTAATTTTTTTTCACGTGATTTCATTTAAACGCTCACGTGCTCCCCCTTTTCAGATGATTTTACTCAAAAAAACTGCTAAGTGATTGAAACTTTGGTCATCAGCATTGGTGTGTTGACGAAGTAAAGTTTTAACTCATGATCATCAGCATTGATCATTTGTTCCGGAGTTATAATTACTTGGCCAAATTTTGAGATTTGTTGATTTTGAGTGTCAGCATTGATTAATTGGTTAGGCAACATGCTACTTGATCAAGTTGTGCATCAGCATTTGAGAATTTCTCATCAGCACTGAGAGTTTACTCATCAGCACTGATAATTACTCATCAGCACTAAGAGTTTACTCATCAGCACTGAGAATAACTTGGATTCATTTGTTAGACAGTCATGTTACTTAATCAATGCAAAGGGGTCAGCACTCGAAACAGAGTTTGCAGTCAATAAATGGTTACTTTTCAGCATTGGAGACTTGATTGTTTTACTTTTCGGCATTGTGGAAAACTTGCCTCACTTTGAAAGATTGATGATTGACACTGCATCAGCATAGCTGATTTAACTGTCAGCACTGAAACTTACTTCATCAGCATTAGAGAAGTAACCATCAGCACTGGAAGTTACTTGGGAATTCAAATGAATCTTACCTTTCAGCATTGGATCTTACCTGTCAGCAGTGTGATGTGATGGAATTCAAATGAAGTGATAACCTGATGATATTACCTATCAGTACTGGAACTTGATAAATGAATATTTGTCATCAGCATTCTTAAAATACATGTCAGCACTGCAGGTTACTTGGAACAAACAGATTTTCATTGTCAACTGTTGCAACTATTTGAAAATCAACTTACGAAACTCCTTTTTATTGAGATTAGCAAATTTCTAAATCCAATTTATTTTTTTTGTTTTCTGATGTTAAATTTTCTATTTTTTTTGGTTTGATTCAAACTTTGGTAAATCACAGTGATAATTAAAATTTGACAGGAATTGATATTTACATACTTAAATCTGATATGAATTTGATTCTTAAAATCATATCTGTTTTAGAACTTTCTGTATCAATAGAAATGTTCTGAAATATTATTGAAAATTCAAAAATGGTATTGTTTATCCACTTAAACCCTGCTGATATAATCATAAACCAGATTATGAGAACTTGTTCAATTAAGGTATCATTTAAATGTAACTTAGCAAGTTATTACAAACATAAAAAGGCACTGTTTGAAGTCGAATTGTAAAATATTTTAAGGATTTATGTAAGATCTCCGCTTGATTACCATTTTATAAGTAAATATTTTAATGAAAATTTGTTTTTCTTTTCTTTTCATCAATGACAAGCACTGTGTTCTATGAACACTTATTTGGTTGATGTGTGCTGTCAAATTAGAAAGTTTTTCTCTGTTTTTGTTCTTTTGAGACATTGCATTATACAGACTGCTGTGTATAACTACACTTATTTGGTTGATGGTGCAGCTGATAATGTAGTCTTTTATTTTTAATGTATATGTACTTTAAATGGTGGGAGATAGTCATAAATTCAACTTTCACTTCTTATATTCTAAATCAAAGAGATTTAATACCTTATCATGAGATAGATAAAATGCCTTACATAAGTTTCATTTTAATTTTGTTTCTCATTTTCCAGAATTGACTAGTTTTCAGCTGAGCCTACCAAAGCTTTGAGGATTTCAATATTCCTCCCTAAACCTTTGCTTCTTGATATATCCTTTTCCATCACAGATTCCTATCATTTTTCAAGAAATCAATATCATATATGCAGAAAAATATATACATAATTGAAATTCACATATTTTTGTATTTTTCATTGTTTTTCTAATGTTTTTGTATTTTTCTTTGTTTTTCTAATGTTTTTGTATTTTTGTTTTTTTTAAATATCACTGTAACTTAGGAAAATTTAATCAATTTTCATATTTCATCGTGCCTAGACGTTTTACCAGAAATTCAAATCTTTTTGGGTCTAATGCTTTGGTAAATAAGTCTGCAAGTTGAAATTCAGTATTTATGTACTTTAATTCTATCAATCCTTTTTCAGAGTTATCTCTAAGGAAATGATATCTTATTTCTACGTGCTTTGTTTTTTAATGTTGTACTAGATTTTTAGTTATGAAAATTGCTGCTTTATTATATATTTTTATTGGAGTTTTCAAAAAATTGAATCCAAAGTCAAGCATCTGGTTTTGAATCCAGAGAACTTGAGAGCAACACTTTGAAGCGGCTATATATTCAGCTTCTGCAGTTGATATGGACACATTCGTTTGCTTTTTGCATTGCCAAGATACCAGCTTGTTACCAAGGTATTGACAACCTCCTGACGTTGATTTTCTATCCCAATTATCTCCCCCAAAATCACTGTCAGTATAGGCAGTTAAATAAAAATCCTCATCTTTTGGATACATTAGTCCAAGATCAGGTTTTCCTTTGAGATATCTAAAAATTCTTTTGACAACAATTTAGTGGGATTCTTTGGGATCAGCTTGGTATCTGGCACATAAACAAACACTATACATGATATCAGGCCTGCTTGCAGTGAGATACATGAGGGAACCAATCATTGATCTGTAATAAGTTTGATTGACTGGCTTCCCTGTTGGATCTGGTTGTAGCTTGTCTCTTGGCTCTGCAGGTGTTGAAGCTGGCTTTGAATCAGTGAGGTCAAACTTCTTGAGGATATCTTTGACATACTTTGTTTGGCTGATAAAGATTCCATCAGGCATTTGCTTGACTTAAAGACCAAGAAAGAAAGTGAGTTCACCCATGGCACTCATTTGAAATTTCTTCTTCATCAAGGCTTTAAATTCCTCACATAGTGTCTTGTTTGTGGACCCAAATATTATGTCGTCCACATACACTTGAACTACTAAGAGTTCACCATTTACATGCTTCAAGAAGAGTGTTTGGTCTATCTGTCCTCTTTTAAAATGATTTTCAATGAGATAAGAGGACAAGGTTTCATACCATGCTCTAGGAGCTTGATGCAACCCATACAAAGCTTTGTCCAATTTGAACACTCTGTATGGATGATCTGGATGTTCAAAACCTGGTGGTTGTGCCACATAGACCTCTTCTTGAAGTTTGCCATACAGGATAGCAGATTTTACATCCAGTTGATAAACAGTAAACTTGAAGGCAGCTGCATAAGCTAGAAAGATTCTAATAACTTCAATTCTTGCAACTGGTGCAAACACTTCATCATAATCAATGCCTTTTTCCTGTGTGTAGCCTTGTGCTACAAGCCTTGCTTTGTTTTTGATCACAATCCCTCTATCATCTTTCTTGTTCCTGAATACCCATTTTGTGCCAATGGGTACTTGGTTTTCAGGTAGATCAACAAGAGTCCAAACTTCTTGTTTTCTAAATTACTGCAATTCTTCCTGCATTGCTTCTACCCAACTGTTATCTTTTAAAGCTTCTTTGATATTTTTGGGTTCATCTTGAGAAAGAAAGAAAGAAAACAGGCAAACATTTGCATATTCATGCATACTCCTTGTTGTCTTTGATGATAAATTGCCAATTATATTTGTGGCAGGATGGTTTATTTCAACAGTTCTGTATGTTGAACTTGTTGGAACCAAAGTATTGATATCTAAATTTGTGTCATTTAGATTAATATCATCATTTTCATCAGAGGGATTTGTGTCAGATGAATGGGTTGTGGGATTTGGTTGTGTTGCTGATGAATTGCTATTCAGAGGAGAATTTTGTGCATCAGCATCATCATATGATGAATGCTGATGAGTTGAATATGTTTCTGCAGATGAGTCTGATGACAACTGTGGATCTTGAGTATCAGCAATGATGGGTGGATTATCAGATAAAAGTGGTTTAATCCATCCTCCCCCATAGCTTGTTAACTCTGGATCATCGTCTTTTGTTCCACTTGAGCTTGCATCATCAGATGGGAAAATATCAAAGCTTTTCATAAAAGTGTCCATGTCAAATAGCCAATCAGGGCCTATACACTTTGTCTTGAAATTATGTTCAAAGAACACAACATCAGCAGTTTCTTGCAAAGTGTATGCAGTTTTGTTAAAGACCCTGTAAGCTTTTGACACACTGGAATATCCAACAAAATATCCCTCATCAGCTTTTGAATCAAATTTTAATAATCTGTCAGCTGTGTTCAAAATGGAGACTGGACATCCAAAAGCTTTGAGAAATTTTATTTGAGGTTTTCTGGAGAACATGATTTCATACGGAGTTTTGCTTTGTTCTTTGACAATAAAGGTTCTGTTTTGCACATAACAAGCAGTGTTGACAGCTTCTGCCCAAAATGATAGAGGAAGCTTTGAATCAGCAAGCATTGATCTTGCAGCTTCAATTAGGGACCTGTTTTTCCTTTCAGCAATACCATTTTGTTGAGGTGTTCTTGCTGCACTGAACTGTCTTGTTATTCCCTTTTCAAGACAAAAATTGTCCATTGTTTCATTTTTAAATTCAGAACCATTGTCACTCCTGAAACTTCTAACTGATTTTCCCATTTGATTCTCAATTCTTTTCACCATCTGAATTATCAAATCAGCAGTTTCATTTTTCTTGTTCAAGAAGAACACCCAAGAATATCTTGAATAATCATCCACCATCACAAGGCAATATTGTTTCTTTCCCAAACTCAACACATTTACAGGGCCAAATAAATCCATATGGATTAACTGTAATGTGGAGTTAATTACACTGGCTGTAATTGATTTGTGGGAAGATCTTTTCTGTTTACCTTTCAAACATGCAGCACAGTGGTCAAGACATAAAAATTCCTTTTGTGGTAAACCAATGACATGATTACCATTTACCAATTTGTTCATATATTTGAAATTTGCATGACCAAGTCTTCTGTGCCACAGTGTTGATTCATCATCAGTAGCCTTTGAAAGTAAACATGTTTCTTGTGATGTTGGTGGTGGTGATTCCATATTAAGAGTGTATACATGTTTCCTTCTTGGGGTTCTCATCACCACCCATTCATCAGGGATTTTAAAACCAGGCTTGACAATCACACATTCTTGCTTGGTGAAGAAGGTTGAGTAGTCTTTATCACAAATTTGTGAGACACTCAACAGATTATACTGAAGCTGCTGCACATAGCTCACGTTATCAAAGCTGAGATTTCTGCATTTTACTACTCCAGTGCCAGTGATCTTTCCCTTCTGTTCTCCTCCAAACGCAACAGAGATGCCATTGATATTTTGAAAATCATGAAGCAGGTTGGCATTACCTGTCATGTGCCTGGAACATCCACTGTCAACATACCAGATGTTGTCAGTTCTCCTTGGATGCCCCTGCAATCAATGAAACAAATTAAATAGACAATGGAACCCAAGCCTCCCAGGTCTTGGGTTTCCCGTTTTCAAAAGTTTGAAAAGTAACTTTCTGCATTTTTGATAAATCTGGCAAATCAGATTCATCATTTTGTTTGTTTTCAGAAGCAGCTTTTGGTTTCCAATTCTGAGTGGATTGTGATTCAAAGGATACTTTCTTTTGATTTATCTTTCCTTTCTCATTCTTGAGAGAGGAAGAAGAATCATATCCATTTGGTTTATTAACAGATTTCTTCAAAATTGGTTTGTGATCAGCATGATGACTGTTTGGATCTGATTCATAAAATGAATTTTCATGAAAAATATTTGATGCTTTTGTTTTGTGAAAATTATGTTTTCTGGTTTTAGGTGGAGTGAAATTGTATCCATAGTTGTCATCATTATAGTACTGTTGAGTACCAAAACTATGTGTGGGATGTTGATAACCACCAAACATAGTGTGCCATAGCTGATAGTTTTGAGGAGAAACTCTTGGTTACTGAGATGTTTGAATTTGTGACTGATAATAATCTTCAAACATTCTATTTTCAGATTGGTGTTGTCTGAATCTAGAATCTTTGGAATTTCTGGAATGATAGGCATTGTTTCCAGATTTGCCCTTTGTTTTGGCAACTTTACTATCAAGAAAAGGATAAGCTACATTTTTACTGTTCTGCATACACTCCAAACCAGGCTGATAATAGTAACAATCAACAAGGTCATGATTGTTTGTTCTACATATAGAACAGTACCTTGAAGTGTTTGCAGAAACTGGAGCATAGTTTTTACCCTGCAGTCTTTTCTTTTTCTCCACAAATTCAGACATTTTGTTAAAATGGTTCTTTGATTTGTATGTGCATTGTTTCCTTGTGTGAGACAAGCTCTTGCAAATTGTGCATTTTGTTGATGAATCTGAAGTTGATGACTTAGATCCATTTGTTTTCTCTAAATTCTGAGTTGAATTAGAGACCTTTTGTTTGACTTTTAATTTTGATTGATTTTCAGTTGTCACCAATTTTTCAGATTCATTTTCAATTGATGATTTTAAAGCATCAGAAGTTGTATTTTCAGCAAGTACAAAATTCTTAAAAGAAAGTGGATGTGAGTCATCAGCAATTGCACTTGTCTGATTTTGAGAATCAGAATTTTGGAATACCACTTTTGGGCTGGTCATTGACTCAGGCATGGGTGTATAGTTTTCATTATATGGAGGTGGAACCTCATGAAAACCCAACCCTGCCTTTGACTTTCCTTGAAGTTGACTGTTGAGCAAATCAGTCAAGTGTTTGGAAGAAGTTTCAAAATTTTCAACTTTCAGAGTTGCAGTGGATAAATCAGATAATGCTTTTGTTAATTTTGACAAGTTTTCATCATGTTCTTTTTGCAAAATTAATTTCTCAGTTTTAAGTTGTTCATTATCTTTTAAAAGAGAATTAATTTTATTTTCATGAGTTATTTTGTCATTTATCCACTGTTTCTCTTCAAACCTGCATTTGCTTAACTCTCTTTGCAAATCAGCTATGTGTTGTTTTGAAACTTCTTGCTTGATTTTACACTCATCAGAACATGGTCTGGTTACCTCATTTCCAAGTTCCATCAAAGCAAGGAGTGGTTCATCTGTGTTTTCTTGAAAATTTTGTGCAACAGCAATCATGGCTTGTGCAGGATCATATTCATCAGCATACTTGCTCCAATCAAAATCCTCTGAGTTGTTTGTTACCACAAGTGCTTTTGGCGTTGGTGGTTCAATGGCTTTCATTTGAACAGCAGGTGCAGATTGATTTGGTTGATGGTTTGGCTTATATCTGGAGGTGTCTTTGGGAGCTTTGCAATCCCGTGAGAAATGACCATAAAGATTGCAGTTGTAGCATCTGACTTTATCAAGATCAATACCCACTTTTGTTTTATCAGCTTCAAATTTCATGGGACCATACTTCTTCCAGAATTTTTTGTGCCTCAAGACAACCATGGCCATCTGCCATTTGATATCCATCTCCTCAACATCCTTTGGATCTATTTCTTCAAGATCATGTTGAGTAAATTGAGCTTTTGCAAGAGAGCTTGTAGCAAAACATTCAAAGCTTGCAACAAATGCTTTGCAAGCTTCTTGCTGCTCAACAGAATTGGTGTTTACAGAAAACTGTTGCTGAGAAAAATGTTGTTGAGAGTCATTTTGTGATTGATTTGCAGCAGCAGGTGCCTGTGGTGCTTGTGGTGTGGGAGTTGAATATACACCAAATCCAACATTTTCATTAGGAGAGTACTGAGAATTACTCCTCCCTTCTTCAACAACCAAGGCTTGAACACCAGCTTGAACACCAGCAGTCTTCACAAATTTGTATTGACCAACTTGAGCAGTAGATGCCCGTGCTTTGACATCCATGTCAATTGCTTCAAGTTTGGCAATCATCTCTTCAATTCTCACCTCATCAAGCTTTCTGGTTTCCTTGATCAATGTAACCTTCTCAGTCCAGCTCTCTAGAAGTGTGTTTAATAACTTAAGATTTAAGTCATAATTATCGACTTTGATTCCAAAGGTTTTTAGCTCATTGATCAATTGCACATAACGTTGGATTTGTTGGGTGACTGTTTCACCAGACATGTGTTTGAAGTTGTCAAACATCATTTTGAGGCTATCCCTCTTCATTCTCTTGATTTCTTCATTTCCAGCAAACATCACCTCCAACTGATCCCACAAGCTCTTTGCGGTTTCAAAATCTTTGACACATACCAAAACTCCATTGGTAAAGCAGATTTAAGTGTACCATAGGCTTTAATATCAACTTTGACCATTCTTTTCTCATCATCTCTCAGGTTGATTCCTCTGAGAGGTAAGCTTTTGTTGTGGTACTTCAATCTGTTTTCTTCACTCAAATCAGCAGGAACATATGGGCCGTCAACAATCGAGCACCACATCTCTGGATCAGTGCTATCGATATGGTTTTGAAACCTAACCTTCCATTGTTGGAAGTCAGCTGCATTCTTCAACACAGGAGGTTTAGCACTAGATGAACCTGATTCAGAATATACAGACACAGACGGTTGTGCAATTTGTTGATCTGTTATTTTTGTTAAAATTTACTTAGAATTTCTAATGAGTTGAAATTAATTCAGGATCTAATAACCTAGTCCGAATTCGTCCAAACAATTAGTTCAAATGATGGATTAGTTATCAGAAACAATTTTAAGTGAGTAACAAAAACAACAGGAATACTATTTTTAAAGATTTGCGATCTATTGAAGAAAATCGAACATCAATGGAACAGTAAAACCTGAAATAACCGCTTGACGCTTGAGACAGAAATCTGTGAATCGGCTCACAAAACTGCCCTACATAACCGCTTGACGCTTGTGACGTTTGTATCGTATACGCTTGATTGTTTTCACAATATTAAGCTATGAATCTGAAATCTCAAAACACACAGTTTCACCAAGAACACACACAGTAAAACAAATCGATCAATCCATGTTAATTAGTTTAACGAATTGATCCGATCTAATTTAGATGGTTCTAAACTATACGATTTCAAGCTAAAATCAGCTCTTGATCGTAGAAATCATAACTTCAGCTTTTGATTTTCAGGAAAATCAAAATATCGAGCTCTTGGCTCTGATACCAATTGTCAGGATCGGATCAGAATCTGAGATCTGATAATAACAATAAGCTATGATTTCGATTGATTACTAGGCGGAAACAGGCAATCAATCTAAGTTTAGTAACGATCTAAAATAACAAAACCCACAGTAATTAATATTCAAGACATATTTAATAAGAACAATTAAGAACAGATGATGATGAATATTAAAGGCAATTATATTGATTTGTAGATCTGAAATTGCTCAGAGAATTACAGTGTGTAAAAGTACGTGTGTTTGCTCAAAAGCGTAGACTGATTCTATAAAGGTCCTATTTACAGAGACCTATTTCAGACCTACATAACTGCCCTAACGGATAACCGCTACCAAAATAACAATACAAACGTCACATCAGTTATACACGACATAACTGATGTCAGCAAAAACAAATAAACAACAAAATCTAAGTGTAGATTCTTCATCAGCATCAGCAATCTTGAACGTCAGCATTAGTAAGTTTGCATGTCAGCATTGCAAACTTACTTTCTTGTACTTGGCATATTTTCTTGATCAGCATCATAACGGTTTGTCGTCAGCATTGCAATGTGACCAAGTATCAGTTCACTTCATGTCAGCATTACAATGTGTCATGAAGCTGTCAGCATTGAGGATTGGCTGTCAGCATTCAAGAGTTCAATGTCAGCATTACTGAATACTTGGCTCTCTTTGTAATCATCAGCACCACAACATATCCCATCAGCATCACACTTGGTCATCAGCATCACAAGATTTGTTCATCAGCACTGCAATATCTTTGGGATAACATCATCAGCAGTGTACTTTGAATGTCAGCACTGCAACTTTAAGCTGTCAGCATTGAAGAATCCTTTGAGAACTTTTCAGCATCTCAATCTTCAATAAGTTGGCTTTCAGCATTATGACTTTGGTCATCAGCACTGCAACATCCTTGGACAAATCCTGCAATTACTAAACACTTAAACATAAGAATCAATTAACAAATAATGATCTTATAAATAGAGAGGTTTAAGGTTTAGAGATGTGGACCATATGTGCTGTCTCTATTGTGCCTGTCAACACATCAACATATTATATGGATTTGAACTTTATTCAAATTATCAGCATATCAAATAAATCTGTATAAAATAGAAAAACAGAAGTAAAGAGAGAGTTAGAATGTTGCCATCATTAAATGGACTTAATGAACCTGAAGCTTGCAGAAGGGTTGGTTAATTGTGGGCAGGGCACCATCTCATAAAGGAAACCTAACAGTGTAGATGTTATGACATCTCCACCAGCAAAATCCTTATCTCATGTCATGTTGTCTTTGATGAGACCATCTTTCCATTTGCTAAACTCCATCTCACTCCTCATTCATATGATTTCCTACACTCTAATTTATCCACCTATATCCATCCATCCGTTTGGGCTTCGTTTCCACCTCTTCACCACCCGGTCTCAATCACCGATTATGGATACCGTTACTGTGGCCCATTCTCCCTTTTCCTCAACAGTGGTAAAAACCCACCGACCCAAAAACCCACCCACACCATTACAACTCGCAGCATGGACGACAAAGACAACCCCAAGTGCCAAGTGCCCTCTTAATAATCTTGCCACTACCTCCTTTACACCAATTCCCAGTATTCCAGCCGAAGCTTTAACCATACCAGGCTAGTCTCATGTTATGACTAATAAGTTTAATGCTGCTATTTATAATTATACGTGCGAGTTAGTACGTTGATATCTTGATATGAATCTCATTTGTTGTATGCGGAGTTTTAAATATAAAACTAAATCTGATGGGTTTCCTAGCGATATAAAGTGTGTTTGGTTTGTTATGGCTTGTCATTAAACGTTAAGCCAGGTTGTTAAATCGAAAACAATCTGTGCATCTTTGAGCATTACTTTATTTTATGGGTGGGACATCAATCAACTAGATGTCAAAAATACGTTTCTTCATGGCTCTCTAAATGAATCTTATTTATATGCTTCGTTCAATGGGATTTCGTCATCCCTCATATCCTTATCATGTGCGGAAACTAAATAAGTCTATATATGGGTTAAAACATACATCATGGGCATGGTATCAAAAATTCATGGATTTTGCTACCACATTGGGTTTTTGACATTCCTTATGTGATCATTCTTTGTTTATTTACAAGCGGTGCAATAACACTGCATATTAACTACTTTAGATTGATGATATTGTGCTTACACCCTAATCTCATAATCTAAAGAAACAAATATTATCTAGTTAATCTCCAGAATTAGCAATGAAAGATTTGGGCCACCTACATTATTTCCTTGGTATTTTGGTCACTCTATATAAGAATGTTATGTTTCTTTCACAACATAAGTACGCTGAAGATATTTTAGTTAGGGCAAGGATGAATGATTGTAACCCGAGATATACACCAGTTGATAAATCAGGAAAATTGAGTTCTAATGTTGGTGATCTCCTTTCTGGCCCAATTGTAGTCTTGTCGGAGCCCTACAATGTCACACCCATGTGCCGCGTGCGGAATCCACGGCGCGGTGACGGCTAATCGAATGATCAGTTGATTCATGCACAAGATTAATGAAGAACAACCACAATGAATTACTAGGTTTCATATGATTAAAGTAATGTTTACAAACCATGTCTAACTACCAAAAGAATATAACTAACTGACCTCAAAAATAATGTTTACAAAATAAGAACAGACAAGATAATTAAACAACAATGATTTAAATGCGTTTCTAATCCATCCTAGCTTGTTTCTTGATCTTATTCTATCTTAGACTAGGTCGCCTTAGTTGTCCATGTCCTGTGCCTACCTTTGATCACCTGAAACTTGTGAAGAAAATCTGTCAACTACAAATAGTAGTTGGTGAGATACATAGGTTTAAGTATATAAAAATATATAATTTATGAATATCAAAATATAAGTTCAAAAAGGTAACCAATTGAAAACCTGTGAGTGTAACATGTATAAATCCAGAATTTGACAACCAATGAATCATTGTACAACACTTACTGTGTATATATATATATATATATATATATATATATATATATATATATATTGTATATGTATAACATGTAAGAGTAGTAACATGCTGATGTAACACAAGCTATCATCAAGTATATCCTAATGTCATCTTAAATCCAAGTCCCAAACTACGTTTGGAGTTAGGCAAAGACTGACAATTTGTCACACCCCGAGAAATCCCGTCCCTTCCCGAAGGACGCGACTGGACTGTCTGGATCGCAGTCTCCGGTCACACAGTTGCGAGACCTACATGTCTGGTTGCATACGTACATCCAATAACTTGGAAAAATAGTTTTGTAAAATCAGAGTTGCGGAAGTAAGTGTTTTTTATTTTTTTATTTATTTTTTATTTTTTTACAGTAGTTTAAATACAAAAGTTGCGGAAGCATTAATAGAATAGTTTTCAAAATATCATAAGATTAAAGTTTGCGGAAGCGGTTTAAGTAGTTATCAATACATATCAAAATGAAACGATAAATGTTCTCAATATCCTAAGACACTTAAGCAGATGCATGCGACTCCAGCCTAGCATCCTAATCCTTGTGCGCGTGCCTTAGTTACCTGAGAAAACATGCGAGAAAAAGGTCAACACAAAAGTTGGTGAGAGCACATGTTTGTATTCAGCAGTAAACATCAAAATGTTTAAAGAAAGTGTTTTGCAGGTCTACATTTCAATACAATGCAATATCCATTGATAGCTAGTCAATATGAGTTATACCATATGCAGGTTCGCAACCGAAGCTAACATGCTGCCTCCCACCATATCCATCCAACAAGATATGGCAATGTTGTTTGGTCAATTATGCACTGTTCAGACCTCCAGTCGGGGTGGCCATACGGCGCGCAACAGTGGGCCTTTTCAATAGTACTATTCAGAATTACCACGCTAAGCGCCACGCGCTATTAACGGTTCGAGATGTGTTTAATGAGGACTTATCAGTTTTGTGGATGAGTGCCACACATATGCATATACGTGATATTAGCATGTACAAATGTAACCAAAAAGTATGTTTGTTGTTCAAAAACAGTTGTATGCAATGTTTTCTCCCCCAAAGGTAGAAAATAGAAAAAGGGGCCGTGAACTCACCTGGTAAAGCAGTTCCGGTTTATGTATTGTTCGCTACCTGCGAATGCTAGCAATCCTGCTAGTAGGTACCTATAACCATATAGGTGTGAGTATGTGTTTTGTGGTGTGTTGTATCCCATAAAACTCCAAGTGTCGGTGTGCTCAACCGAATGTGCGTGTGTTGAATGGTGTTGACTCGACGAATTGTTGGTGACACGCTGGTTACGTTTAGCTTGCTTGTGTGTCATAAAGCTAATACCATTAGTATGTTTATAGAAATGCGTTTAAACACTTAAAGTATATCGTTTGCGCATAAATTGCCATTTATGGCGTTTTTCCCAAATAAAGTTTCCTTATTTGGAAAGTATCCGTTTAAAAGCTCGTTTTCACAAAACAAAGTTTCCAAATATGTTAAAAACCATTTCTAAACATATTCCAATAATCAAAGTTTACTAAAACACCTTAAAACATCAAAAGCCCTCTTTTGATTTACAAAAGTTTCCTTATTTAGTAAGTTCTTACAAAATCATGTTTTTGACAAAACCAAATACTCAAATGTGTTTCTAAACACTTCAATATACATTTGACAACATCTAGACATGTCTAAAATGTCTAGATCATCATAAATCTATGACATGCAACATAAAAGTTTCCTTTTATGGCAAGTTCTACTAAATCATCATTAAATCAACAATAATTCATCCAAACTCAAATCCAACATTTCTAAACTCTAAAATCAGCAGATTCATATCAATATCACACAAAATCACCAACAAATTCGTGCATAATAGCCACATGGAGTTGCATGTGGGTGGATGTTCATGCATGTGGGTTTTCACCCATTGCATGTTCGATCTAACCAAAGATTAACATAGGAAACTACCTTAGAGCTACAGATCCAAGCTAGAACAGCTCCTGATGATGACAATCTACTGGTTTGATGGTTGTTCCAAGCTCTTTAGCTTCTTCTCCAAGCTTCAAGGGCTCCAAGATCACCAAGGATAAGGGAAATACCTCCAAGAGTGTTACCAAAGGTTTGGAATAGGTTTGACAGAGGTTTTGGTCGAGAATGAGTGAGGGAGTTCGGAGAAAATGGAGAGAAACCGGATGGGAAATGAATGGGGTTGGTTTTTATAATTTTTTTGATCTGCATGGCCTTCGCGTACCGCCAAGGAATTCGGGAGTCCCGACTCCCGCTTCGCTTCGCGTACCACCAAGCCCTTCGCCAAGGGCCTTGGCGTACCACGAAGGATCTATTTTTCAGTTTTACGATTTCTTCGATTCGATTTCGCTCGTGTTTGATTCCCAACGTTTATCCTAAACGTCTAATGCATGTTTAGCACATAATCTTATAATAACACATAAGTTTGATTACTATTTGATCACCAACGTTCGTGAGACTCGTGTGTGCGTTTCGATAATTCCCAGAATTATCTTTGATAGTTTGTATTCGTTGTTACGAACCATTTGCATGCTTGATTAACCATAATCAACATTTATTGCACAATCCAATAATTCCTCGAATTATTGTTTTGCGTTTATGCTTGTGTTCGCCACACTTGGTTTCCAAAACCAATGTGCGATGTACGATCCGATAGTTCCTCGAACTATCGTTTCGCATTTGTTTGTGTATAACTCATCTAATTAACAAAATTATATAAAATGCAACAAGTATGAATGTGAAATACAAAATTGTAAGAGTGGCAATTTACCTGAAATTGTCGGGTGTCACACAATTAACCAACACAGCCAATGGTAATAAAATTAATTAAAACCAACTCTGTGTTACTGAGATTGTTTCCAATATGATCTAGGTTGTTAAAATTAATTAACAGCTAACTCATATTGCTATGTCTACACCAATACATCTTTGGCTATAAAGTTAATTAAAGCCAACCCTGACCTTAGTGTAGAACCCGCTTTCCCTTGTTGTGATCATCCAGTTGTGACACCCCGTAATTTCCAGGTCAGCTTCTGTTTTAATTAAATGTTTATTTAATTGATAATTGCTAACATGGCACGACAGTACAAATACTGACACAGACACGATGATTCGGTGAATTATCGCAACACGCACACACGTGTCTAAGAAAATACGAACGTTGGTGAACATTTAACGAATCGTGTAACTAAACACTAGAAACATCACGAAACGCTCAAACATTGAACTTGATAGTTGAAATAGTGCCGAACAATGTTCCATAAGCGAGAAAACGTCGAAAACAAGCCAAACCATCGAAAATGGTCGAATTTGTGCTCAACCATGACCCTTCGCGGTACGCTAAGGACTCCGGAGAGATCCCTGGCGGTACGCGATGGATGGACGGGGATTTTGAATCCCGAAATTCATTACGGTACGCCAAGCCCATAGGGAACCCCCATGGCGGTACGTGATGACATCCAGACGCCAAATCTTTATAAAACCAAGACAATCATTGTTATCCTACTCCTTTTCATCATTTTAAGCGACCTCACACTCAACCCTTCGGCCATTTCTCTTCCCAATCCCCTGTTACAGCATTATTTCACTCCTTGGAAGCCATTTTACAAGCTTGGAGGCTACTTGAAGGACTTGGAGCAAGAAAAGAGGATTGTAGAACCTTGAAGCCATCACCATCATTTTGATTCGGCTCTACACATCTGTCTAGGAGCTTGGGGGGCTGATAACATCACCATTCACATCTTTTGAGCTTCTTGAAGGTAATTCCATGGCCATCTCACACACCTAACACCATAAAACCCACATGCAACACTTGAAACCCACATGCACACATTGAAACCTTGCATGAATGAACTTTAGGTATCATATGATCTGGGTTTGATGATGTTACTACTGATATTGATGATCTAGAAAGATTTAATGGTATATTTTGATGATCCATAATGATCTATGATGTTGTAGATGTGCCATAAGGCTTAACTTGTTCATAGATGTTGAAATACTTACATGAATGCATGAACTAAAGTGTTTTAGATGACCTTGGTTATTGAAAAATGATTTTTAATAATGTTTAAGTACATTTGCAAGGTTTAATATGATGTAGATAGTCAAAAATGGGTTATTTGATGATCTTGCTAATTATAGTAACTTTTGTAACTCAAATCTTGTTAGATGATGATTAATGTGAAATGGACATGTTTATATGATGATCTATGTTGTGTTGAGATGATATTTAGTATAAAAATGGAATAGAAATGATTAAGAATGATAGATTTGTTCATTTGATGAACCTTTAGTCATGGTTACTATTTATAGTAACTTTATTTTGTGAAAACTTGATATAGAAATGCAATACATGTTTTGTACATGCTAAATGGATTAACATTATATGAAATGATCACTGTGTTGATAGTTATGTGATTGTTAATGTTGAACATGTCAAAACCTAGAAACTTTACATATTAGGAAACTTTAATGACTAAAAACGAACTATGTGTTTATTGAATCGCATATGACAACATGCTATGTGCTAACATGATCACATAGGACTAATGAGCATGCTAGAATCTTTAAAACGACAAGTGTTGTGGAACTTGCTAAAAATGGAAACTTACTATAAACGCGATTTGAGTGTTTTGAACACAAAGAGCATGATCAGAATGTTACACGGATCACAACCAACACACGGTTCACCATCGGGTCGTTGACTTGACACGGTCAAACATGGTCAAACACGGACAAGCACGGTCAATGAGGACCGACATGGACTAACATAACAACCGAGAGTTGTTGAGCACAAACACGAGCACGGACACGAACACGGTCACTTACACAAACTCACGTAAGCTATACGATATAGGTAGCCGGTGACCGACTCGAAGTAGGAGCTTACGCTATCATTTTTCAATTATCACTAAGGTGAGTTTACGGCCCCTCTTTAACTCTTTCACAAACTTTTCAAATAAGGGGAGAATACTTGTTGAATCGAGTCAAACATTTATACTTATACAAACATATTGTGTATGCTGGTTTATTAGACAAACATAAGTGTTGTAATCGTAACAAGCCCTCGCAAAGTCTTACCGTAAATGTACAAACAACGAGGTGTGTTTGAATAGATCTGTTTGGGTGTGACGAACCCCATGTGGCACAATACTGACTGGAGGTCGGGACACGTGAAATCTCGACCTATCTTGCCATTGTTATTACGAGACATGGGGGAGGTAAGGACTAACAAGTCTAGTTCGGTAGTGACGCATTGACACTTGGAGCCTAGCGCTCAGGACTAACATTTGATAAACATCATGACACGTGACAATCATTTTTTATTATTATATATGTATATCAAAACCTGTGAACTCACCAACCTATGTGTTGACATTTTTTCTTAAACATGTATTCTCAGGTAACTAGCCGATTTGCACATGGGCATGGATGCACCTAAGGGAATGAGCACAGGATTTGCATGTATTCATTTCATGTCATTTAAACAAACAATTTCATTTATGTTATGTACTAAAACAATGTAGTGTCTGACAGTTTATTTCCGCTGCATTTTAAACTTATTACTTTCCGTTGCACAAACATTGTATTTCCGCTGCAAACTATTTGAACAGTTGATTAACTCTTATGATTACAAACTTTGTGTTTTCAAACACATATAGAGTGGTTCTATATGACCATGAGCTGTGATTCTGGCCACGTCACACCCATGTGGACTGACACCACATGTGGGAATTTGGGGGTGTGACAACAGTACTAGCGATAAACGATTGCATGATGTTAATATCGATGCCCAAACCCGCCCCAAACCCCGTGGACCATCGTTCCTATTAATGTCGAAGGAAGCTTGGTCGATATTGTGGCCTATCGATAATAGCTTGCCCAGTTTGTCCAGCTTTGACATTAATCCTCAGCCCCTTCCACGACTTCCCTAGCCTTCCAAACTCCAAGGAGGATAGTTCCAAGTGTTTAGTATCCAATGATGGTTTATTTCCACAAGGTTTGGTCGATCCTAATTTGGGTTTTTAGTTCAAACTCCCGGTTTTGATAAAAACCCTAAAACCCGTAACTTCAAGCGCAAACCTGGATTGATTCGAATGTTTTCATTTCCGATCCCTTGTACTAATGCAATGCAGACCTCGTGAGCATTCCATGGACACCAAGATCTCTTGATTTCGTCAAGAAATGAGTGAGATCTCCTTGTGCTCTTCTAGAGAGAGAGTATAGAGAGAAAGCTCCAAAATTTCTAGAGAGAGAGTAATTTTCTAGTAGGAGATGCCAAAAATGAGGTGTTTTATGGCTTAAATACCCCGAGTGGTTTCCTGCGTGTTCGGGCTCGTTCGGTTTCGCGTTTCGTTACGTAAGGTACGTAATCGTTGCGTTTTCATTAAAAATAGTTTTGTTTTATCATTTTGGGTTTTATTTGATGAGTATCAAAATTGTAAAAATAAATAATAATATTTTATGCATTTTGTAATATTCGTCCGTTTCGAACCATAACGAATACATTTACGTGCATGCCCGTAAGTATATGCGTTTCTGATTGTTTCTTGTATTTATTAGAGTTTACTCGCAATTATAAGTTCTACATAGATATCTTTATGGATCGTCACCCATAATGATACCGAGTCTCGCTTACGTGTTACGATTTTGTTTAAATAGTTTATTTGTTTTACTATTCGTCTGTACACTGCGCAGTAACACTATCCCAATATACCGAACACAGTTTATGTATAGGGCATACGTAGAGTCCGGCCACCTGCCTTATCATCCGCCAGCCCACCACTGTTTCGATATACTACAATAGTGTTATTACGTACCGTATTTGACAATAAATAAATAATGAATGTATACATAATCACTCACGATAAAATCCCTAAAATCTACAAACGACTGTACAATGATACCATGATTGTTTGCATACATGAACAATGATTTCATAACATGAATGATTACATTGTGAATATGTACAGATGTTACATACAATATCTCACATTCACCAGCTTGATATTTCCTATGCAGTTTAGAAAGTCTTCATGCACATGCACGCCCGACGCTCTTGTCAAGTGAATGCTCTTGAATGTGTTTTACGTTATGTCAAAGGTGCATAGAATATGGGAATTTACATGAGAAGTCCCATCACATCTCTCATCTCTTATATCGATATTGACTAGGCAGGGTGTCCTGGCGCTTGTCGCTTCACATCAGATTATTGTGTTTTCTTGGGTGGCAATCTTATCAAATGGTCTTCTAAAAGACAAATTACCATATTTAGATCAAGCGTAGAAGCCGAATACCACGGAGTTGCCAATGCTCCCGTGTAGCTTTGTTGGCTTCCAAACCTCTTCCTTGAACTTGGTCATCCTACTACAAGCCTCTCTTGCATCTGTGACAATGTTAGTGCTATTTATATGTCCGGAAATCACATTCAACATTAACGAACCAAACATATTGAGATTGATATTCATTTCATTCGAGACAAAGCTCAAGTCGGTCAAGTCCATTTCTTCATGCTCCTTCTCGTTATCAGCTCGCAAACATCACAAAG
This sequence comes from Mikania micrantha, assembly GCA_009363875.1. Classification (NCBI taxonomy): domain Eukaryota; kingdom Viridiplantae; phylum Streptophyta; class Magnoliopsida; order Asterales; family Asteraceae; genus Mikania; species Mikania micrantha. The sequence goes on from CM018694.1 coordinate 63,859,166, forward strand.
GGACTTCGTCATGTTTTGTTTCTTGAATTTAGAACTAGTCTAGGCATTCTTGATTATCCTCTTTAGGCTGAGAGAGTGAGAGGGTATATTAGACTACACATAGTTATATTTATAATATTTGTATAGTATAGTGTGGTCAATTGTTATTTATGTAAATTTATATACACATCACGTATGAACGAGAACGATTCACGTTCTATTAGCAATACCTTAATTAAGATTAAAATAAATATAACTTTTTGACAAACTTTACAATTTTATATAGATGTTTTAATTATATATTTTTTAACTTGATGAAAATTGAAGATTAAAAACCTTGATTAAATGATCTAACTCATTTAAATTTTGACATTTGATTTATCACTTTTCTTTTTCATATATTTATATTTAATTTTTGGCATTATAAGATATTTTTTATTTGATAAATTCAAGGTCTCAATCATTTGTCAAATTTCATAAATGATATGATAGCAAATATTGAGGAAAAAACTACACAAGATCAACTTGGTTACTTCTACAAACCACCACCACCAATATACAAAACAAGCTAAAGGTCAAAAGCTATATTATTTTATACATGATCCTAAAAAAGATAAGATTAGGTTTTATATGGTTCATGAATTGCAAGCGTAAAAGCAGGACCGTAAATAAAAATAAAATAAAATAAAAAAATTTAAATTGATACTTGACACCAAACTAGGTTTTTTCCCACTATGAGTTGCCGCGGGTTATCACGGTACATTCTTAATTACATGTATTATATATTATTTGCAAAAAAAGTTACATAACAAAATTAAATCTCTTATAGCGAACTCTATACAAATTTCTCATAAAACATGCAAAATCCATACAAATATTTTACGAAAATAATAGAAAAAATTACTTACAAAATCCTTCTCACCGACAACTAATTGGTTGAGTTAAAAAAAAATCCAAATCTCTAAGAAATATTCAATTTTATATGAGAACAAATAAATCACCGGTATCTTCTCCGAATACCGCCAAAACCCTATAAAGTACCACATTTTTTTCACTTTATATATACACACACATATAAACATATAATATATATATATATAATGATTAATAAAATATATAATTATATATATGTACTATTTTAATATAATATACATATATTTACTATTTATTTTCATGAAATTTAATATATATAACAATAACATGTGAATACAACATCGGATAGAGGTGTTCAAAAAAAAAACCGGTATCCGAATCCGAAATATCCAAAAAATTCGGATAACCAGAAGTTAGGATATCTGAAAGTTCAGATACACGGAAATTCAGATTCAGATACTTATTTTGATAATTTTTGGATAGTTTGGATATTCGATATCCGAATTAGGAATCAATTTCTTAATAAGGACAAACATAATTTTCATCATATTGATAAACCATCCGTTTGTCGTCTCATTTGTGGTGCACTCATATAATGTATATATGTTTGGGTCCTTCAAAGAATAAAAGTAAAACTACACTGATTTTAACATTATTTTACTTCTTTTTATGAAAATAACTTTAGAAGCTTTGGGATGATTAACTTCAAATGATAACTTTGAGCCGTAGACTCTCTCGGAACAACATCTCTATCCCAATTGGGATAGGGGTAAGGCTTGTCTTCATCTTTCCCCCAGACTCTCCTAAAAAGTAATATACTTGGTAAGTTTGTTTGTTTGATTAATTGTCTGACCTTCATCTTCCATAATCATAAATGTAATATTGCATGCGTAAAATGTGATCCTTATTTTTTGGGATGTCCATGCTCGTGAGATATTTGACTATGTGCTTAACTGTTTAAAAACACCAAATACTTGTTTCGCATCATTCCTTACCATTTCTTTAACATGTTAAAACCTTTTTTTATGATCAGCTAACAAACATGCAAATGATTTAACAAATGCATAATAATCAGGGTATGTACTATCAACAAGATAAGTTCACGTTTGTATTGGACTATTAACTTCAAATGAAGACTTGGGGTGCTATACTCCATTTATGATGTCACCAAATAGCGTTGAATAGTCAACAAAATTTATGTCACTATTGGAACCAACGACATCTAGAATGCATGACTATAGATATCGTGACGTCATTACTTCTAACATGTATATCATCATGTGCGGATGATCACTTCACACTTTTTTGGATTGATAAGGGTCTCGTCGTGCTACCTCCAGTTATCCTGTCGGTTGGTAATTAAGATCGATTCTTAGATCGCCGACAGTGAGACCGTACCACATGATGCGTGAGAACCTTGTGGAATAGGTAAACCCTCACCCCCCATTGGCTCAGAATCCGAGATTAAGATCAATATTGCTCCCTTTACCTGGTATCTATTAAAATGTCACCAGTGAGGCTTGAACCCTGGTGTTCAAGGAGTAAAACTTGAACCATTAAAGCGTTAAACACTAGTCTAAATTTGCTGGATTGATCATTTCACATGTAGTGATCTCTTTATGCTTTAGAGTAATTTGCCCACTTCTAGTGAATGTAATTAATGCTACATGCATGTATGAAAAGTCATGTCTCACTTCATGAGTCTTGTGTGACTCAATTTCACTCAAAACTAATGTACGACTATAAAGAAGTGTAATCTTGTAGAAATCCCTCAAACTTTTATCAATATATAGTGTGATGCCGTTGAGAAGGGGGATGTTTTCATTAACCATTGTTGGCCGCCATGTGCGGCCCGGGGGAGGGGTAAACCCGACCCCCGTCTCGGGCCCATTTTTTTGGGGCACAAAAAGTTTTATATATGCGTATATATAGAAATTCAATCAAATAAGAATTAATAAGACGAATCGAACTAAAAAGAAACATTTATAAACACATTATTTAATGGGTGCAAAAACTCATTTTTTTTTAAGTATAGAAAGTTACTTTCATGCCCTTTAAACTAAATATTCAATTGGTTCGGTTAACGGTTTATTCGATCTGGTTTAATTGGTTTTCAATTTTTTCCCTATCAAAAAACCGAACCGAATTCGAGAAGTAGTTCGTTTCTAATTTCGGTTAAAACCAAATAAACATATTGCAAGCCAAATAAACCGCTTAAAAGTCGAATAATTCGATCCAAATCAACTGAATTCAATCGAATAAACCGATCAGAATAAACCGAATTCAACCGAGTAAACCGAATTCAATCTTATATATTATTAATAAGATAATAAATTTGAATTTGAATTCGGTTTAATTGGTTAACCAAATAAACCAAATTTATAAAAAAATTGGAATTAAAAACCGAAATTCTGATATGGTTAGGTACCGAACTGAAAACCGAGTTTGGAATTTGGATACAGCTAGAACCAAAACGAAAACCAAATTCAGAATTCGGTTCTCTTTTTTCAGTTACGAATACGTTTCGGTTTTCTGTATTAAACGGTTTTTTGGTTTTTTGAATACATTGACTTTAATATTTGAATTCGCTAGGGGGCCTTTTTTTTCCCGGCTCGTTCTGGGTACGTCAATTCTCAGGGCCGCCCTGTTGGCCACCTCCGCTCCCTTACAATGTGCAAGGCAATGATGAAGGATAATCGCCCCATCCCCCTTCTTTTTTTCCATCTGTGGTGTTAATTTTTCAACCGAAATGTCATTTTTTATTTTAAGCATCGGTTTCACCTTCCTTCGCTTCAAAAAATTAACATGTGTTGTAGGTTTCGTAAATTTATGCCCCCCTTTTAGAATGTTAATCCTCATCACTGGTACTGTGAGACACTCATAACATCAGCCTAAAGGATTAAAACTCTAAACTCTAAGTAAATAACTAATTTATCAACAAATCAATAGATAGAACATTTCATCCTTGTTGCCTCATAGATTTAGCATCCTTGTTTCGTTCGGAAACAAACTCAAAAGAAAACTTGTAACATTCCTGTAACCTATGATAAACAATCTTATTTATTAACTAATTTACGACGTCGTTTGAAAAATTTTAATGTATGAGATTATAGTTATACAAATATCTATATATATACATATGTATGTATGTATGTACATAAGAGAAAACAAATTTAAACATTTCTTTTAAAATACCCACATATGTAATTAAATGTGTATATGTAATTATTTAAAATTACACAAATTAAAGATATAAAAGCAAAAATATATTTTCTTAAGTTTTTTTGTTAACTTATTATGGGTTTTATAAGATTTCGAAGATTTTTATAAATTTTAATTACAATTATAAAATTTTAGTAATCACAAAACGTTTTATGATAAATAAGTTAAATATTTATTCATAATTAATTTCATAAACTTTAAATAAATATTACAAATAACTTTATTTTAAGAATATTGAATTTAAAACGTTATAAAAATATAACTAATTTAGTTATATTAGTTTTATGGAATTTACATAATTTATAAAAACTAGGTTTATACCCGCCGCGCGTTGCGGCGGGTCATCACAGTACACTCATGACAACGGGTATTATATGTCATTTGCAGAAACATAAGTTACATAGCAAAATCAAATCTATTATCATGAACTCTATACAAATTTCTTCTAAAAACATAAAATCATACAAAATCCATACAAATATGTTACGAAAATAATTAAAAAAAACTGGCAATATCCTTCTCATCTGCAACCAATTGGTTGAATTAAAAAAACCCCAAATCCCTAAGCACACATCGATTTTCTATGAAAACAAACAAATGACAACTACTTTTTTCGAACACCACCAAAACCGTAGAAATGACCACATTTTCTCACTAATCATAGAGAAAAAAACCCCTAAACCCTATTTGGGTCGTCGATTTCGAATCTTGAAAATAAATACGTGGTTCACATTAACCCACATTAAAACTGATTTGTTTATTCAAAACCAATTTTTTATTCATATTCAATGCGCACCACATTTTTATTTTCAGAATTCCAAATCAATGGTACAGATAAAGTCTAGGTGACCCATTTTACTATTCCCCTTATCTCTTTTAATAATATACCAGTATATATAATATAATATGTGGAAGTGGGTGTATATATAATATGTGGGAGTGTGTGTAAGAGAAAAAAAAAAAAAAGGTGAGGCCCACTGTTACATTGTTTTGTAAAACTAAGGGGTTATTTTTGTCAATTTTGAAACTGTTAATAAATAGAAAAACAAGGAGGGACTGAAGTTGTCATCCCCTTATAGTTTCTCTTCCCTTTCACCCAAACATCAACCCATCCGACCCATTTGCCCATCTTCGACCCGGATTCCACACTATGCGTTTACAGCCTAAATCCAGCTCATCAAAGTTCGAAATAGGCAAGGATTCAAACGTACTACTAATTGCAAACACGAATTAATGCCATTAACCCCGTTCACGCGTGAAAATCATTTCCTAAAATGTCTCAAACGACCGAGAGCTTGAACTTGGTTAAAGTCTATATAAGAAACCAAATTAATCCATCATGCTTATTCCTTTGACATTGTCGAACCTATCTGAGCAATATTAACACGCACACAAACACATCAGATCAAGATTTGAAGACTACACAGTCGTGTTGTCCGACTCTTGAACGCGTGCTCACAAACCAGCAATATATAACAACAAGTAAGTGATTTCGATCTCATTAGACTCTGTTTTAGGTCTTGAACAAAAGCCCCATGATTTCGGTTGTGATCAAGCTTGCAATAGAACGAATTTGATAGGGAATGGATCTAGGGTTCGAATAGTATCTGTTAAGAATTTGGGGAAATTGAGTCTGTTTTTTCCTCTTTTCGGATGGTAAATATTTCTCAGAACATGGAGTGTGAATCAAACATAAATTATGAAAAATTTATAAAGAAAGTAAGAAAAAATAAGAGAAATTTCTTACGAATAGTGTCCTCTAATGATGAACAAGTATGGGCACATTCGCTCATAGAAAATGGCATTAAGGTAATGTTAAATCTATTTCAAAAGGATTGATTTTGCAAGCCAAGCTTTAGTTCAACCGGCTAAACTTAGATGGTTTCAAAGAGATGGTCATGGGTTCAAACCGGGTCTGCACCGGTTTTGAACCATTTTTACTTATTTTTATATTATAACTTTTTACTTGTAATTGTTTTATACATATATTAAAATAAATATTTTTTAAAAAAAAATGTTAATCATGTTATATGAAATAAATTTTAATAATTTATTTAAACAAATGTTTAGAATTTTATAAAAAACCTTCTTAAACATTTTATAAACATATATGTTCACATTTATAGCCTCTGAATTAATTTTAAACCTTTATTTAAAATTTTGTAAATTATAATTTCATTTTCTTTCCTATTTATAAAATCTTTTTCTTTTATTTTATATAAAAGATCTAAATGTTTACTTATTTTTAAACTTATCTTTTATTATTAAACTCGATAAATCTTTTATTGATTGTTTAACTTAAAACCACTATAGGATTATTATTTTTTTTTTAATAAACTTTGTTTTAAAACATTTACATGGTTTACATTATAAAGATTTTAAAACTTTACAAATGCTAGTTGATATTTAAATGAAAAACATTTACAATAAAACCAAATAAGATTTTACTTATCGCTTGAACAAAATGATTGAACAGCACTACAAAACAAAAATCGAACTCGTTGACGTATTTAGATGCTAAGTGTTCCATAGATGTCAAATCTATTCGAATTTACATTAAGGGAACTATATAGGTTGACATTGAACTTATTGGACAACTTGAGCTACTAGTTGATTACTTATCGCAAAGCTATCAAACTCATCAAAAGGTGAGTCTTCATAGCCCCTCTTTTACTTGTTTTGAACTTTTGGGGTAAAAATGCTATCTTTGAACATATCTTAACTTCTAAACATTTTCATGTGAACTTAGCTAATGGCCTTATAGTTTGTGAACTTTAGTTAAGGATAGGCATTGATCACACACATTTAGTGACTATGATAGATCTATTGGACTGACCATCCCACCAATGTTTGATTTACCCTTTTGGGGAAGCCCGTGGTGATAGTTTACTAGCTTGAGCATTGTTTGTAGTGCTAAACATTGGTCAAACATCATTTGTTAACATCAGTTGATCTACTTTACTTGCTAGTTCATTTTAACTATGTTCATTATGCTTTGTGTTCACATATGACATCATTTATAACATTTTTGTAAACATATTATGGTGTGAGTATTCAAACCTATGAAACTCATCAACTATTCGTAGTTGATACTTGATTTTAAACATGTTTCAGGTGGAAATGACAAGTTAGCTATATTAACGAGCTTGGATTAGCTTACATTTAATTTGTGTTTAATGTATTAGAATTGAAACGATGTAACGGTTAGGGTTTGAGAATTTAAAGCAATGTAATAAATGTTTGAGTTTAATGTTTGAACAATTTACAACTTTAAACGAGCCGAGCCTAAACGAGCCCGAGCCCAAATATAGGGCTCGTTTAGTTTTCAAGCCCGAGTTGAGCTTTACATACCGAACTCGATCCAGCTCACAAGCCTAAACGAGCTTTTTTTTATTTTTATAACTTTTATTTATTATATTAGGTATATATTTATAAAATTAATTATTTTTATATATAAAATTATGATAAATATATTTAAATGTTAGATTTTTGTTAAATTTGGAAAGTAAAATTATCAATATATATTAAATTAGTAATTAAAGTAAATAAATAAATTAATTAAAATATAAATGATGAGCCGAGCTGAGTTCGAGGCCCATTTTGTCTAAATGAGCCAAGTTCGAGCCTTAATGAGCTCGGGATCGACTCGGCTCGTTTACACCCCTTCACATATTTCATGCGCATACACAACACTTCAATATTAGATTTTTGTTAAATTTGGAAAGTAAAATTATAAATATATATTAAATTAGTAATTAAAGTAAATAAATTAATTAATTAAAATATAAATGAGCCGAGTCGAGCCTCAACGAGCTCGGGATCGGCTCGGCCTGTTTACGCCTCTTCACATATTTCATGCGCATACACAACAACACTTAAATTATATTTTGTGTTGCTAACTAATATACAGTAGACAGGTTCCATTTGTAGAAAATTAGGCAAAGGCTTAAAGCCTTATATTTTGGGGGTCTTAATTTAAAATATATTTTGGATTATTATGATATGATTTTGGGTTTTTGGGTCTCATAAAGAAAGACTGAAAAATAATCGAAAATCTTATTTCTATTATGAAGCGAAGAATTTATGTTTAGGCAAGCAATATAGGAGAGTGAAGCCATAAAGTAATGAAGATATATTTTATTTGGTACATGGTTTTTATCATCAAGATTCCCTGAGTTTTAGCCACATTTTTGGTTTCCTTGTTTGAGTATTGTTTGGTCTTTTTATTTGAATGTACATTTTTCTTTTTAGTGTTGAATAATAATAACCGTGAAGGCATTCGATCTATGTTAAAATTCTTCATGGTATCAGAGCAGGTTAGCACTGCTCTAAGGATTGGTCGACTCTCAAAGAAATAAAAGAATTTCTTGAAAACATCAACCAGCCCCAAAATTCCTATTGTTGCCGTTCAGCCGTAACCTTGCTTGTTGCCGTCAACAACCAACACAAAATTCCTATTTTTCCCGTCCCGTCATTTGACCGACAAAACTCCAATCAATAAAACCGATGGGACTATGGCCATGAAATACAAGGATATGTCAGATTTTGTTCTGGGTGGAGAAAATCCTATGCCAGGCTTGAGCAGTGAGCAATACCAACATTTCTTGGATATGTTTGCAAGAGAGATTGCTAAAAATAATGATAGCATCCCACCAATCGCTAATATGGGAGGTAAACTCTATCAAGGAAACCAATGGATTATTGACTCGGGTGCCACGGATCACATAACCTACAAATCATATTTGCTTAAAAATAAAATAAGAGCAACACATGAGTTGCCTGTAACTATACCGAATGGAGAGTCCATACCCATTGAAGGGAAATGGGTATGTATTTTACGTAATGGAATGGAAATCAAGGATGTCCTACATGTTCCCAAGTTTACATGTAATCTTTTATCTGTTAGTCGATTGGCGAAAGATTTACGATGTGCCGTAACATTTTTCTCTGATTTTTGTGTTATACAAAATTTAGACTCAAAAAGATTGATTGGAGTAGGTAAATGTGAACAAGGGCTCTATCGGATGAATATGGTGGGAAGAGAGAGGAAGGCCATGTTGACTACTATTGATGTATGGCATAAGCGGTTGGGACATGCTTCGCATGACAAGCTTTCTCGTCTCGACTTTGTCATTAATGCTTCTTCAAAGACATGTGATTTGATTTGTGATTCTTGCTCTAATGCTAAACACACCAGGTTACCCTTTCCAACTTGTTCAATTAAAACTAAAGATTGTTTTGAACTCGTACACTGTGACATTTGGGGGAAGTACAAAACACCTTCACTCACACATGCAAATTATTTTTTAACCATGGTTGATGATTACAGTCGCTCAGTTTGGGTCTTCCTTTTAAAACACAAACATGAAGAGAGTGAATGTTTGATCAAGTTTCATAAAATGGTTAAAACTCAATTTGACAAAAGTATCAAAAGAATTCGGTGTGACAATGGTGGAGAGTTCACCTCAAACCATATGATTAATTTTTACACCGAACAAGGAATCTTACTTGAAACCACATGTCCACACACACCACAACAAAATGGTGTGGTGGAGCGAAAACATCGTCACTTGCTCGAAACCGCGAGGGCTTTAAAATTTGAAGCTAAATTATCTTCACGTTTTTGGGGGGAATGCGTTTTGACAGCCGCATATGTCATTAACCGATTACCCTAAAAAACAATTGGGAATAAGTCTCCATATGACATCATTTTTAATCAAATCCCCGATTATGAGCACATGAAAATTTTTGGTTGCCTCGCATACTATCGTAACACTGAAACGGGAGGGGATAAGTTCGAAGAGAGGGGGAAGCCTGGAATATTTTTGGGTTACCCTTAAGGAACCAAAGGTTTTAAAATTTTTGATGCCAACAAAAATAAAATCATTGTTTCTAGAGACGTTCGATTTGTGGAGAATGTTTTTCCAAGTGAGTCGAACAAAGTGCTTGATTGCAATGAGGAACCAAAATTATTTGAATTTCCACATTGGTATTATGATACAAATGAAAGTCAAACTCAAGATGTTAATCAGAATGAAGAAATAAATGAAGATAATGGCATGGAAGAAAAGGAAGGCATGGAAAATCAAACCAAATCAACTGAAAGTCAAAGCCCACTACAAAGTCTTGTTGAGCCATAACAACTCAACACAGAAACAACCGGAAACCAATTTCAACAAAATGAGGAAACCGTCAACAGTTGTTCTCATCCTATCATCGAAACCAATAACAGTATGCCACCAGGGAAAAGAGAGACCGAATTCAATCCAAACGTCTTAATGGTTATGAAGTAAAGCTCCCACCATCCATCGACCACGCGTTATCCTCCTTCAACACAGACTCCTCGACGATACATTCTTTCGCAAATTACATTTGTTATAACAAATTCTCCAAATCTCACAAAGCTTTTATATCGGCTGGCTATCACTTCACATGATGAGCCAAGAACTTTTAAACAAGTTGCGCAGGATGAAAATTGGAGAAAAGCTATGAAAAGAGAAATAAAGGCTCTTGAATTAAATGGCACTTGGACTCTCGAGAAGCTTCCCGAAGGAAAAAGAGCCATCGATTCTAAATGGGTCTATAAAGTCAACTACAAACCAAATGGAGATGTGGAAAGGTTAAAGCGAGATTAGTAGCGAAAGGCTTTACACAATTGGAAGGTATCGACTTCCATGACACTTTTGCCCCGGTAGCAAAATTAGTCACCGTTCGAACATTACTAGCGACCGCCACCAAGAAAAGTTGGGCAATCCACCAACTTGATGTCAATAATGCTTTCTTACATGGAGACTTGAATGAAGAAATTTATATGAAGATTCCTCAAGGCTTTGAAAAGGGAAAAGAAAATAAAGTTTGCCGACTCAAAAAGTCTCTTTATGGCTTAAAGCAAGCTTCTAGGAATTGGTACCAAAAATTTACTTCAGCTCTTCTTGATGTTGGTTTCAAGCAATCAAAGGCGGATCATTCTCTTTTCATTTTTAAAGATAGAGATGTCTTCCTAGCGGCTCTCATATATGTCGACGATGTCATTATTGTAGGTAATGACACCAAAAGGATTGAAGAAACTAAGGGTTTTCTTAATGACAGGTTCAGCATAAAAGACCTTGGAGTCCTAAAGTATTTCCTTGGCATTAAAGTCGCTCGAACTAGAGAAGGTTTGGTTCTCAGTCAAAGAAAGTATGTTCTTGATATTCTTGAGGATGCTGGGATGCTAGGTTGTCGACCTAGTGCATTCCCAATGGAACAAAGCTTGAAGCTTAGCAAGGGAGATGATGAAGAACGAGTAGATGCAGGCCAGCATCGTCGACTAATTGGAAGATTACTTTACCTACAAGCGACCAGACCCGATATTGCTCACTCAGTAAATGTTACAAGTCAGTTTGTTGCAGACCCTCGACAAAATCACATGGAGGCTGTCAAGAGAGTGTTGTGTTACCTAAAAACTACTCCAGGACAAGGCATTCTTCTTCCAAAATCAGGCGGAACAAACCTAACGGCATACTCTGATTCTGACTGGCTTGGATGTCCTGACACTAGGAGATCCAGAAACGGCTACTTACTACTGATTGGGGGAGCACCGGTCTCTTGGAAATCAAAGAAGCAGTCTGTGGTCTCACGATCTTCAGCAGAATCCGAATAGAGAGCAATGGCCGCCACCGTAAGTGAAATTTTATGGATGCGATGGCTCTTACGAGAATTAGGAGTCATTCAAACTAGTCCAACCACTCTTTTCAGTGACAACCTAGCAGTCAAACACATTGCCAACAATCCAGTCTTTCATGAGCGAACAAAACACGTGAGATGGATTGTTACTTCGTTAGAGAACAGGTTGAATCAGGAGACATAAAGCCGATATACATTGATACAAAACTACAAGTGGCTGATTTGTTTACTAAAGCATTGGGATCGCAAAAACTACAATCTCTACTTGGCAAGTTAGGCATTTGTAACCTCCATGCTCCAACTTGAGGGGGAATAATGAAGATATATTTTATTTGGTACATGATTTTTTTCTCATCAAGATTCCCTGAGTTTTAGCCACCTTTTTGGTTTCCTTGTTTGAGTATTGTTTGGTCTTTTTATTTGACTGTAGATCTTTCTTTTTAGTGTTGAATAATAATAAAGTGAATGCAATCGATCTATGTTAAAATTCTTCATAAAGGGTCGCATAAATTGGCAAGGTACCGAAGGAATCAAATGGATAAACAGTTGAATGTCGGTTTTCTAAGGGGATGAAAGACTTCGTATTTTAAATCTGCCTAGGGCCGTCAAATCGGTTGAACCGTCCCTTGTTGTAGATATGGATTTTTTTTTCGATTCTTCGTTTTTGTACAAATTGACACAATTAATTCCCTTCTAATGTACTCATTGCCGATGTGAAATATAAGCCCTAATATTCTCCTTATCGCTATGGAGTTTATTAAGAATGAAAGATAAGCACTAATATAAATATTGCCGTTATGAAGATCATTTGAGTTCACACCTAATGAACTTAAGTGTAACACCCCGACCGATGGCGGAAACATCGGGGTGACACGAAGTGTAGATTATTCATAGCTTAGGGTATAAAGATGTAAATAATAATAACTAATCATTCAATAAAATTAAATCCATCATTCATTACAAAGTCAAATAAATAAATTCAACCCTAGCTATTACAACGTTTCAAATTCAAATTCATAATTCAAAGACATAAAATAAATAATTAAAGCTAAATCCAAGCTCAATAATGCTAGTTTCCATTTCCACCTGAAACATGTTAAAATCAAGTGTCAACTCAAAGAGTTGGCGAGTTTCATAGGTTTTGACACTCAAACCAAAAAGGTTTAATGAAAATGATATAGATAATGATATATGTGAACTCTAAGCATAATGATCATAGTCAAAATGAACTAGCAAGTAAAGCAGATCAACAAATGATAACAAATGATGATTGACCTATGATTAGCATTACAAAAATGCTCAAGTAGTAAACTATCACCGCGGGCCTCCCCCGAAGGGTAAATCAAACAACGGTCGGATGGTCGGTCCAATAGATCTATCATAGTCACTAAAATGAATGTGATCAATGCCTATGCTTAGCTAAAGTTCACTAACTATAAGGCCATTAGCTAAGTTCACAAGTAAATGAAATAAATATGTTGCATGTTTCACCCCTAAAACAAAAATAGTAAAAGAGGGGCTATGAAGACTCACCTTAGTGTGTGAGCTAGCCTTTGCAATGTCTTGTCAAATATAGTTCAAATATGTCCAACACAAATTCAATGTTCACCTAAATAGTTCAATAGGCATATGTTTAACAAAACTATGTCATTCTATGGATCTAAGTTCTAAAAGGATCAACGGGTTCGATTTATTTTGAATAAACACAATTAGGTTTATTATGATTTAAATGAAAATAATAAAATATCTAAATTACAAATGTTGACTTTAAAATATTTATTTAAAATTTTAAATATTTATTTAAAACAATTTATTTTTGATAATTCTTGTATAAACATATTTAAGTATTATGTTTATAACATTTATCGTAAATAAATAAGAATAGGTTTTATAAGTAGAAATAAATAATTAAATAAATAAATGAGATAAAGAGTTGTTAGTAAATAAATGAATAAATAAATAACTAAATAAATGAGATAAAATAGTTTTAGATAAATAAATAAGTAATAAATAATTAACTAAATAAATGAGATAACGAATTGAAATTTAAATAAATAAATAACTAAATAAATGAGATAAATAGTTTTAGGTAAATAAATAAGTAAATAAATAATTAACTAAATAAATGAGATAACGTGTTGTAATTAAATAAATAAATAAATAAATAAATGAGATAAATAGTTTTAGATAAATAAATAAATAAATAAATAATTCAATAATTATATAAATGAATACATAAATTAAATGATCTAAGAAGTTATAAGTTTATAAAATTGTTTATTTATGTAAATAATTAAAATAAGTAATTACATATTAATTTATTTTAAATAAGTAAAATAAATAAATAATTGATAATAAAAGTTATAATTAAAATTTAAGTATATAACATTTTATTATTTATTTCAGATTAATATTTTATTTATAAAAATATTTTCTGAATAATTAAAATATTTAAAAATGAGTTTAATATAAGAAAAATGGAAAAAATCGGTTTTTAACCCGGTTGAAGGGATTCGAACCCGCGACCACTCAAACAGAACCCACGCCCCTTTACCGGTCGAACTAAGGCACTAGGCCGCGACAAATCCGGTTTCTTATTATATTTAATAAATTCCAGGTGCTGATCCTCCAATCATATCATAATCAGAAGAAGAGGATTCGAGCCCTAGTTTCTTTATAGTCGAAATTCGTTTGAATCAGTTCACGATTAAGAACCGAATGATGGGGTTATTGTTTGTGATTGAAAACCGATTGGAATGGTGTAAGAAATACCAACCTTTAATTGATTTTCAATTGATTTCGACTGAGAGAAGAGGTGCGCACGAACCGAGCTTTCTGGGTCTTGATTCCTTGACTTAGAACGCTTGTGAGAGTGTTTTCGTTTCACAGAGAGTTTCGTGATGTTCAGAGAAATGTCTGGGTCGAGCGAATTGGGTTTTTATACACGAGTTTGATGAATTTGAATTTCGGTCGTTTGTATGCATTTTTGGAGACGATTTGCGTTTTAAAGGCTGTTAATAGCCATTAAAAGTGATTGGGAACGATTACGCGTATCATATACATTCCAAATATACCTTTGATTAGCTGTCATCGCATTGGAATCGTTTGAATTGAAACCGGGTTGAGAATGGGTCGAACGATGGTGTTGGGTCGGGTGTGGGAATGAACCGGGTAGGGGAGGAGAAGAACTATGGGTTATTTGCAGTTTTGGTCCCTCCACTGTTTTCTTTAAAAAAACAACTTTCTGAATTGACACTTTTAACCCTAAACCTTTAAAAATCATTTTTTTTAAATTGTTATAAATTATTTAAAAATTTTCACACTTCACAATTAATATAAATTTATTATATTTATATAAAAACATTATTTTGTGTTATACTATAAAATTTTAAAACATGTTACTTGTTATTATTTAATTTAGTTATGAAATAAAGTTTATAAAGATTTATAAGAAAAATTTATTTGTTTATTTTATAAAATTGTAAATAATTTCTAAACTTTGTAATAAATATAATTAATAAAAATAATAAAATCCCATTGACGTCATAATCGCTTTATTAAATTTAAATGATTATTACAAATTTCGTAAACGTTACAGTCTCCCCTACTTTTAGAAATTTCGTCCCGAAATTAAGAAGAAACTGTAGAAAATAAATGAGGGTACTTGGCTTTCATTTGATCTTCGCGTTCCCAAGTGAACTCTCGACCATGCTTTGACTCCCAACGGACATGAACAATAGGAATTCTGCTTCGTCTGAATTGCTTGACGTGTCGGTCTATGATCTCTACCGGCTTCTCAATAATCCGCATCGAAGCATCAATGTGAATATCATCAAGAGGCACATGTAAATTCTCATCGGACAAACACTTCTTCAGGTTCGACACGTGAAAGGTCGGATGGATGTTACTAAGTTCAGAAGGTAGATTAAGTTTGTAAGCCACTTTCCCGATTCTTTCAAGAACCTTAAAAGGAACAACGTAGCGAGGTGCAAGTTTACCTTTCTTCCCAAAACGAATCACTCCTTTCCAAGGTGAAACTTTCAGGAGTACCATGTCACCGACTTGAAATTCCAAAGGCTTACGACGTTTATCAGCATAGCTCTTTTGTCGGCTTCGAGCAGCTAATAAGTTGTCGCGAATCTGATGAATCTTGTCGGTCGTTTCTTGAATCAGTTCAGGTCCGGTGATTTGAACTTCTCCAATCTCAGTCCAAGAAATAGGCGATCGACACTTACGACCGTATAGAGCTTCGAAAGGCGCCATGCCGATACTCGCGTGATAACTATTGTTATACGAGAACTCGACTAGCGGTAGTGATTATCCCAATTGCCACCAAAGTCAATGACACAAGCTCTAAGCATGTCTTCAAGAGTTTGAATCGTGCGCTCGGTTTGACAATCCGTTTGAGGATGATAAGCCGTGCTAAGGTCCAAACGAGTACCGAATGATTCGTGAAGCGACTCCCAAAAACGAGCCGTGAAACGAGCATCACGATCAGAGATGATGCTAAGAGGTATGCCATGTCGACTTACTATTTCATTAACGTAGATGCGAGCTAACTTTCGCACAGGATAGTTCTCGTGAATCGGTAAGAAATGAGCTGATTTTGTCAAACGGTCAATGATTACCCATATACTATCATGACCAGTAAGTGTTTTTGGGAGTTTAGTGATGAAGTCCATAGAAATGTTTTCCCATTTCCACATGGGAATTTCGGGTTGAACAAGCAAACCCGAAGGTCGTTGGTGCTCGGCTTTGACCTTAGAACAGGTCAAACACTTTGCTACATACTCGGCAATGTCTTTCTTCATGCCAGGCCACCAATAATGGACTCGAAGATCTTGATACATTTTATCCGCACCGGGATGAATGGAATATCGAGTCTTGTGTGACTCGTTCATAATAGTGAGTCAAAGGTCGTTGCGATTAGGAATCCAAATACGGTTCAAGAAATAAAGCAAACCATCAGACTTGGTTTCTAATTGAAGTTCAACACCACAAGACATTTCATCATACAAATTGCCTTGGTTCAAAGATGTTTGTTGAGCTACAAAGATGTCATTATGAAGATTGGTTTGAATTCGAATGCTATGAAGTTGGACATGGCTTTTACGACTGAGTGCATCGGCTACAACATTTGCCTTGCCGGGATGATAACGAATTTCACAATCGTAATCATTTAGGAGTTCAACCCAACGTCGTTGCCTCATGTTGAGTTCCTTTTGGTTTAGAATATGTTGAAGGCTTTTATGATCAGTGAAAACCACACATTTGGTGCCATAGAGATAGTGCCTCCAAATCTTTAAGGCAAAAACGACCGCACCAAGTTCAAGGTCATGAGTGGTATAGTTCTTTTCGTGAACCTTTAATTGTCTTGACGCGTAGGCAATGACTTTACCACGTTGCATAAGAACACAACCAAGCCCTTGATTTGACGCGTCACAATAGACCACAAAATCATCATTACCATCTGGAAGAGTCAAGATAGGTGCATCACAAAGCTTTTGCTTTAGCAACTGAAAAGCTTCGTCTTGCTTTGGCCCCCATTCATAAGGTTTATCCTTATGAGTCAAAGCAGTGAGTGGAACGGCGATCTTAGAGAAATTTGAAATGAACCGTCGATAGTAACCGGCAAGTCCAAGAAATGAACGGATTTCAGTTGGAGTCTTTGGTGTACTCCAATTTTTAACAGCTTCAATCTTCGCGGGGTCCACGTGAACACCTTTTTCATTGACAATGTGTCCTAAGAATTGAACTTCCTTAAGCCAAAATTCACATTTAGAGAATTTGGCATATAGTTGTTCTTTTCTTAAAAGCTCCAAAACCAACTTAAGGTGTTTTTCATGGTCCGATTTGCTCTTGGAATAGATCAAAATATCATCTATGAATACGATCACGAACTTGTCCAAGTATGGTTTACACACTCGGTTCATAAGATCCATGAAGACCGCAGGTGCATTGGTTAGTCCAAATGGCATAACCAAAAATTCATAGTGACCATAACGAGTTCGAAAGGCGGTTTTTGGAATGTCATCCTCATGTATACGCAACTGATGATAACCAGAACGAAGGTCGATCTTAGAAAACC
The DNA here is from genome assembly GCA_009363875.1 of Mikania micrantha. Classification (NCBI taxonomy): domain Eukaryota; kingdom Viridiplantae; phylum Streptophyta; class Magnoliopsida; order Asterales; family Asteraceae; genus Mikania; species Mikania micrantha. Next base: position 63,876,993 of record CM018694.1, read on the forward strand.
AAACCGAACCTTGAAGTTGATCAAAGAGATCATCGATACGAGGCAAAGGGTATCGATTCTTGATGGTGAGTTTATTGAGTTCGCGATAATCAATGCACATATGAAATGAACCGTCTTTCTTTTTGACAAAAAGAACCGGTGCACCCCAAGGTGAATGACTTGGACGAATGAAACCCTTATCAGATAATTCTTGAAGTTGGCTCGCGAGTTCTTGCATTTCAGAAGGTGCAAGACGATAAGGAGATTTTGCAATTGGATTTGCACCGGGCACAAGATCAATACGAAACTCGACTTGTCGAACCGGTGGAACTCCCGGCAGGTCGTCGGAAAAAACTTCAGGATAGTCGCGAATGATTGGAATATCTCCAACACTTTTGCCCTTTTCTTTCTTTTCCACAATATGGGCCAGAAAGGCTACGTATTTCTTACGTAGGTATTTTTGGGCCTTTGAGCAAGACATAAGTTTAAGTCCACTACTAGGTGTCTCTCCAAAGATTCTTAGAGTTTCACCCGATAATAGTGGAATACGAATGTACTTTTCAAAACAAACGATCTCGGCTCGATGAGTGGCTAACCAGTCCATGCCTATAATAACATCAAAACTTCCAAGGTGCATGGGAATAAAATCAATTGGGAAAACGTGATCCATAAGGTTCACATTACATCCAATAATGATAGAGTTAATATCTATTGAGTTGCCGTCAGCCACTTCCACGTTAAATGGTCTATCTAATTTAGTTCTTAGTCTACCAAGTAATGGTTCAAATTCATATGACACAAAGCTCCTATCAGCACCAGAATCAAATAACACAGAAGCATAACAATTATTGACCAGAAACGTACCATTCACAACGTCTTGATTAGCTTGAGCTGCTTGAGCATTGAGTTGAAAGGTCCTAGCTCGTGCAACCCTTTGATTATTGCCCGCAAGCCTTGGGCATTGGTTTCTAAGATGATTAGGGTTGCCACATTCATAGCAAACCCTTCCATTATCTTGTGCAGGATTGGCGGGTGCAAGTTGTTGTTGGTTCAATGGTTGAACCTGTTGCCCTTGCTGGCCAAGTGGCCCATGTCGACAATAGTTTGCAAGGTGACCATACATTCCGCAGTTCGTGCAAATTCTGCAAGGTTGAGTAGTGGGGTGATGATATCTGCAAGTGTTGCAGAGTGGATTTGGCCCCACATACTGTTTGGTATTTGGCTTTGGGGCTTGTTGGTTTAGTGGTGCAGCAGGGGTCACCACCGCAAAGTTCTTGGCCTTTAGCTTTTGATGGTTGAACTTTGAAAAGTTTGAGGTTTCGGCTTTGACCTCCTTTGAGAGTTCATTAGTGGTTGACTTGGATTCAACCTTCTTGGCACCCTTCCTTGTCAAAGTACCATCCTTAACATGATTGTCAGTTAAGGTTGCAGAAAGTCTGATTGCCTCTTCAAGAGTGGTAGGATTGCTACCATAGACAGTATCTTGAATTTGCATAGGAAGGCCACCAATGTACTTTTCAATGGCCCGGGATAAAGGAGTGACTAAGTGTGGCACTAGTAGACTAAGTTCATGATAGCGGGTCGTATAAGCAAGGTTCTCCCCACTGTCTTGCTTGAGATCCCAAAACTCAGCTTCAAGCTTCCTCATTTCGTTGCGAGGACAGAATTCATTAGTCATAAGTTGCTTGACCTCAGTCCAAGTCAAAGCAAGTGCAGCATCCGAACCCCTAGTTCGTTTCTCACCATTCCACCAAGTCAGTGCCCTTTTTTGAAAGACACTAGTGGCATATCGAACCTTAAGGTTCTCAGGACAGTCCGAATGGATAAATGTGCTCTCTATACTTTCGAACCATTGAAGGAGTCCAGTTGCTCCTTCAGTGCCAACAAACTTAGTGGGGTTACATGAATTGAAATGCTTGAAAGTGCAAGTTGGATTTGCACCCCCATCATTACCATTGTTTTGAACTGGGTTCACATTAGCAGCTTGATTGAGTTGGGTCACCAAAGTGGGTAACACAACAGCCACTTGTTGCGAAATGATCTGGGCCAACTCTTGGATAGTAGGGTTCGGATTGTTGGTGTTATTTGTGTTGGTGTTGGTGTCATTGGTGTTGTTGGTGTTTCTGCGAGTACGACGAATAGGCATGATTCTAAAAGAGTTCAATTGAAGAGAGTTAGAATTTATATAACTCAAAGAGTTCAAATAAGAAATAGATAGTTCAAATGAAAGTTCAATCACAAAGCAATATTTGGATTGTATTCCTAAAGGAATACTTTTGACAGATCAAAGTGTTTAAGTTCATCTTAACTTTCAGAAAGACATACTTTAGCCTATAGGTTCATACTCACTCCAAGGGTTCCCAGGAAAGCATAACAGGTCCATCGGTTGATTTGGATTTATACGAAATGCTTTCCTAGACAGAACTCCCCAAAGTACAGGTATTCCCCCTTCCAGATTGTATGTGTTTCCTAATCATTAGAATGAACCTAAAGACTATTGACGGGATTCAGGATTAGGCTTAGAAGTCTAAGTTCATTCCTCGTAATAACGATCCTCGTTCAAGTCGTAAGAAAGGGGTCGAGAAGTTTTGAACCTTAAAGTCTAGTGTGTGCATACTAAGGTATCCTAAACTAGGTTCAATTATTTGACCTATCAAACAAGTAGTCACATAAGCAAGTATGACCTATCATGGCATCTAAGGGTTCAAATAACAGTTCATGGCCTAGTATGGCAACTAGAGAGTCCAAATAACAGTTCATGACCTATGAGTTCAAACTAAGGCATCCTATGGTTATAGTCTAGGTCATCTAGTTCAAATAACCTAATTCTCTATAACCCAGGCTCTTATACCAATCTGTAACACCCCGACCGATGGCAGAAACATCGGGGTGACACGAAGTGTAGATTGTTCATAGCTTAGGGTATAAAGATGTAAATAATAATAACTAATCATTCAATAAAATTAAATCCATCATTCATTACAAAGTCAAATAAATAAATTCAACCCTAGCTATTACAACGTTTCAAATTCAAATTCATAATTCAAAGACATAAAATAAATAATTAAAGCTAAATCCAAGCTCAATAATGCTAGTTTCCATTTCCACCTGAAACATGTTAAAATCAAGTGTCAACTCAAAGAGTTGGCGAGTTTCATAGGTTTTGACACTCAAACCAAAAAGGTTTAATGAAAATGATATAGATAATGATATATGTGAACTCTAAGCATAATGATCATAGTCAAAATGAACTAGCAAGTAAAGCAGATCAACAAATGATAACAAATGATGATTGACCTATGATTAGCATTACAAAAATGCTCAAGTAGTAAACTATCACCGCGGGCCTCCCCCGAAGGGTAAATCAAACAACGGTGGGATGGTCGGTCCAATAGATCTATCACAGTCACTAAAATGAATGTGATCAATGCCTATGCTTAGCTAAAGTTCACTAACTATAAGACCATTAGCTAAGTTCACAAGTAAATGAAATAAATATGTTGCATGTTTCACCCCTAAAACAAAAATAGTAAAAGAGGGGCTATGAAGACTCACCTTAGTGTGTGAGCTAGCCTTTGCAATGTCTTGTCAAATATAGTTCAAATATGTCCAACACAAATTCAATGTTCACCTAAATAGTTCAATAGGCATATGTTTAACAAAACTATGTCATTCTATGGATCTAAGTTCTAAAAGGATCAACGGGTTCGATTTATTTTGAATAAACACAATTAGGTTTATTATGATTTAAATGAAAATAATAAAATATCTAAATTACAAATGTTGACTTTAAAATATTTATTTAAAATTTTAAATATTTATTTAAAACAATTTATTTTTGATAATTCTTGTATAAACATATTTAAGTATTATGTTTATAACATTTATCGTAAATAAATAAGAATAGGTTTTATAAGTAGAAATAAATAATTAAATAAATAAATGAGATAAAGAGTTGTTAGTAAATAAATGAATAAATAAATAACTAAATAAATGAGATAAAATAGTTTTAGATAAATAAATAAGTAATAAATAATTAACTAAATAAATGAGATAACGAATTGAAATTTAAATAAATAAATAACTAAATAAATGAGATAAATAGTTTTAGGTAAATAAATAAGTAAATAAATAATTAACTAAATAAATGAGATAACGTGTTGTAATTAAATAAATAAATAAATAAATAAATGAGATAAATAGTTTTAGATAAATAAATAAATAAATAAATAATTCAATAATTATATAAATGAATACATAAATTAAATGATCTAAGAAGTTATAAGTTTATAAAATTGTTTATTTATGTAAATAATTAAAATAAGTAATTACATATTAATTTATTTTAAATAAGTAAAATAAATAAATAATTGATAATAAAAGTTATAATTAAAATTTAAGTATATAACATTTTATTATTTATTTCAGATTAATATTTTATTTATAAAAATATTTAAAAATGAGTTTAATATAAGAAAAATGGCAAAAACCGGTTTTTAACCCGGTTGAAGGGATTCGAACCCGCGACCACTCAAACAGAACCCACGCCCCTTTACCGGTCGAACTAAGGCACTAGGCCGCGACAAATCCGGCTTCTAATTATATTTAATAAATGCCAGGTGCTGATCCTCCAATCAGATCATAATCAGAAGAAGAGGATTCGAGCCCTAGTTTCTTTATAGTCGAAATTCGTTTGAATCAGTTCACGATTAAGAACCGAATGATGGGGTTATTGTTTGTGATTGAAAACCGATTGGAATGGTGTAAGAAGTACCAACCTTTAATTGATTTTCAATTGATTTCGACTGAGAGAAGAGGTGTGCACGAACCGAGCTTTCTGGGTCTTGATTCCTTGACTTAGAACGCTTGTGAGAGTGTTTTCGTTTCACAGAGAGTTTCGTGATGTTCAGAGAAATGTCTGGGTCGAGCGAATTGGGCTTTTATACACGAGTTTGATGAATTTGAATTTCGGTCGTTTGTATGCATTTTTGGAGACGATTTGCGTTTTATAGGCTGTTAATAGCCATTAAAAGTGATTGGGAACGATTACGCGTATCATATACATTCCAAATATACCTTTGATTAGCTGTCATCGCATTGGAATCATTTGAATTGAAACCGGGTTGAGAATGGGTCGAACGATGGTGTTGGGTCGGGTGTGGGAATGAACCGGGTAGGGGAGGAGAAGAACTATGGGTTATTTGCAGTTTTGGTCCCTCCACTGTTTTCTTTAAAAAAACAACTTTCTGAATTGACACTTTTAACCCTAAACCTTTAAAAATCATTTTTTTTAAATTGTTATAAATTATTTAAAAATTTTCACACTTCACAATTAATATAAATTTATTATATTTCTATAAAAACATTATTTTGTGTTATACTATAAAATTTTAAAACATGTTACTTGTTATTATTTAATTTAGTTATGAAATAAAGTTTATAAAGATTTATAAGAAAAATTTATTTGTTTATTTTATAAAATTGTAAATAATTTCTAAACTTTGTAATAAATATAATTAATAAAAATAATAAAATCCCATTGACGTCATAATCGCTTTATTAAATTTAAATGATTATTACAAATTTCGTAAACGTTACATTAAGTCCTTTCATGCTTTACATAGAATCCTTTATACTACATAATTACATCAAGAAATCGTGAATTTTTAGATTATTGTCAGAAAGTTCTTCAATTTCAACAACCCATTTTTTTTTCTAGGTATACTTCTGTCACAAGTGGTTCAAGTGAATACCGTTAGTCTGAGAATTTAATTTATAGGGTTTGTTGTAAGGTATGGTTCAGCAACAAAGGGCTTTTTGAATGTGAAGTGTATGAATATTTCTTGATTCTATCATACAATTAATTTGTTTTGCAAGATAAAATCATATAGACACAAAGTTATCACGCATAAAACGTTTGTGTGCTAATTTTATCTATGCGTGATACCTATATGTCTACTTAATTTTATCACATAATAAATTGTGAATTTTTAAGTTATTGTTAGAAAGTTCTTTCAATTTCAAGAACCCAATTTTCCCCGCTCGGTATACTTCTGTCACAAGTGGTTCAAGTAATTAATACCGTTAGTCTGGGAATTTAATTTATGGGTGAGGACGTACCATATGAAGGGCCCGGGGGGCCCCGGTCCCCCTGTTTTTCCTGTTATAAGGTCGATTTAGTAGTATTTCATTGGAAAATCCTTCGGTCCCCTTCGTCTCAGTTTTCTCCTAAAAATAATTCGGCCTTCTCCAAGCCTTTTTTCAAGCTCCGTCAATGTTTATGTGGGTTGTTGTAAGGTATGGTTAAGATACAAGGGGCTTTTCGCGTACGAAGTGGACAAATTTTGCTTGATTCTATCATATAAGTGGTAATTGTTTTTGCGAGATAAAATCACACAAACACAAAGTTATCACGCATAAAACGATTGTGTGATAATTTTATCTGTGTGTGATAACTCTATCTCCACCTAATTTATCGCCATGCAAAACAAATATTGTATTCAAAATGATTTGTAGCTTAATTGGCTATTTTTCATGATGTTGTAGTTTGGTGCCATATTGTTTTTGAGGCCAATCAATAGTGTAATAATTTTGACCAAGCAAGAAAAATAAGTTTGCTAGTGTAAACAATTATTGTATTTTGGGTTGAAATAGGTAATATCGTAACATGAAACGGGTTGAGATGAACAACAATTTAACACAATACAAGATGGGTAACCTAAAAACTATGTTCTAGAATGAATTCAAACAAGTAAGAATGATTAATAATTTAAATAATGAGAAAATCAATAATGATTATCAAAATTACTAAGGCATTCTCACTATATTACAATATCATTGGTCTTCATAAACAAATTTAAGTGGTTGCCATGTGATATGATCATGACAAAATTCTAAAGAGCCTTATAATTTGGCAACTTCAACAAGAGCCATTTCTAGTTTAAAATCTGATCTTTTTTTGAGAATTTATTATTTGAAGTCAAGTGTATCATTGAAGAGGATTTAAATCTAAAGTGAATATTCATAGTGATTGACATCTGATTACCTTACTTGTTATTTTAGTTATAACAATTTTCACTTACCTTTAGATTTGACTTAACAATAACTAACATCAATTATTTTTTACGTCCTTTAAAGATGTATAATATCTTACCTAAGTTGTACTTTGCATATGATAGGTATACTTGACCTGAATGTTTTGTAGCAATCGAGTGAATATGACATACCATTTCTTATAAATATAAAATTTAAAATCATCAATTTTTATATTCACATAAAAACACATCAACAGATCAACTAACACCCACTTAAAATCTAATGACAAAATACCAAATTCTAATCTAATACAACTTTAAAAGTTGAATTTAATTAATATGTAATGCTTACATTAAGATATTGAAGTTTAACCTTTTAAAAGTATATACACATGTGCAAAACTAAAAGAACTACCAACATGTTCATGAAGTTGGTCAATTTAAGAAGTTGAAACTTGGCTTTTGTGTACTCATCAAAGGAGGGATGCAAGACATCAATAATAGTCTATTGAACTTATGTGTACATCACTTTCGTATATTTTCAAGAATATTTTGAATGTACAATATACTAAATTAAAATTTTAATTTTCAATATTGTCCATTTATGAATAAGCTAAATTTTCTTTTATGGCTAGCCTAAGTAAAACAATAAATTACACTAAAAGGGGACGAATGTTGTTGACTTTAGTATCATTAAAATCATTTTAGCATCGATATTTACTTAAACCAAAGTGAAATATAAATAAACAAAGACACAATTTAAATTTGGGAAGAACACACTTATTCATGGCTATTCTTATTGTATGCAACAATGAACTTGTAAATTCACTAGAGGCAATGGCCTTTGGTACGCCTCAATTAGTGGTTCAAAAATTTTCCAAGACCTTTTAAAAACCATTGAAATTGCTTTTGATTGAGTTATTTAAAGAAAATTTCCATGAAAATGGCCAACAGTAGAATCTATGACAAATGGTCACTGAAATGGCGTTCTATAGAAATAATTGGGCATCAAGAGTAAGTTAGGCGATCAATATTAACACAAATTATCATTGACAAATCTACTATTAGTGATCGATAACTTACGTGCTATTATTAGGATCCTTACTAATTTTTTTGCACTAATATAATAGGTTAGCTATTGATATTTATAAATGACAATTGTCGATCAACTAATATATTGTGGTGTTTTATTTATATATAAGAAAAGTCTTGGTAGATGTTGTTTTCATAGCATATTAAACTTCTTTTTTATATTTCTCTTAGTTATCCAATTTTATTTTTGTGAGTAGCAACAAAATATCTAAATCTCAAAGTGATCTCAGTATGATTACTTTACTAATTAATTATGAAATTTACATTAACATTGTGGCTAGGTTTCCTATGTGTTTTAAGGAGACATGGCCCTCTTTGGGTTAAAGTGAGTAGTTAGATTAAGATTCCTCATTTCTGAGTATGCACTCCTATCACACCAAACAGCTACAGAAACATTGCTTCAAAAGTTTACTAGGGATGAGTGTAAAAGTTGAGCATGCCATACCACTGCAAACTCACAATCAAAGGGAGTGGATTATTAAAGCTTTGAATTTGTTGAGGCATCAAAAATGATAAAAGAACTTTTTTTTTTATAAATATTTGGGTTTATATATACAATTAAGCTTAAAAATTTAATTTAGCTTAGGCTAAAACTGGAAAATGTTTTTGGTTAATTAGAAATATATATATTTTTAAAAAAAAAACCTCATATTTGTTTTCCATTTTAAGCTTCCACAAAATCTTAAGCCAGCCTCACATGTGTCAATTTGCCAAATCTATTGCAAGGAGTTTTGTTTTCCGTTTTAAGCTTTCACAAAATCTTGAGCCAGCCTCTTATGTGTCAACTTGCCAAATCTATTGCAAGGGGAACAACTTATGAATGTTTGGGATAGTTAACAATATTTCGAGGGTACTAATTTTAAACGGATTTTATAGTGAAAGTATAAAAATAAATTGAAATATATTAATATTTAATGGCATAACAAATCAATGCGAATTATTGGCATGATTATTCTTTCCATGAGACAAAATAAGTCAAAACGATTTCGACAATTTTAATTTGGTTAATGATTGCAACATCTTATTGTGATAACACTCGTTCAACCAAATTCATTGAAACATAACTACGACTACAACTACTAGTTTGGCACAAACCAACTCGAATCCAAACCAAACACGTGTATTTGGAATTTGGAAGGTATAAACCTAGATTACTTCTGTATTTTAGTATTAGAAAAATAGCATTTACTTTTTTTTTTTTTTACCGAACCAATCTAGTATAGTAATAGTAGTGATAAATGTGAGGAGGGGGAGGAGCTTATCATGTAAGTTGGTAGTGGCGGATCTAGAATTTTTATCTAATTATATGTCACTGTATATGTATGTTCTAGTTTCAGGGTACAAATTAAAACTTAAATTTTCCGAGTCGGTTTTACCGTTCGAGTTGGGTAATGCTCATCACATGATGAAATAAAAGTCATGAATTGATCGAAATTACAAAAACACATAATATAAATCCGATATTTTTTTGACAAATTAATAAAAATAACTTAGAGATGATTCCTACGAGTTTTGATCTTTTGAAAACGTTGTATTACATCTTTGACCGAAACTTTTTGGAATAACTCTATTTCAATATAACAAATGCAAGAATCATTCAGGCATCCATTTCTCGTCCTCTTACGCAATTCTGTCTTTTCATGCTTCATTGAAGAAAAAAGGTTTTTTAACACTAGTCATTGCAATCGGTGTTGTTGATCACTAGTCTAAAAACAAATGTTGTCACTTGAAAACATATTTCATAAATGTTCATATACGCTAAAAATCGATGATGTCTCGGGACATCAGTCCAATATAACTACTTCCACCCCTGTAAGTTGGTTCTCACAATTAAAAAAGGGTCATGTAAACATGTACCGTGACACATTACGGATATTTGTAGGTTAGTACGAACACAGAAGAAAATATAAAAAATATGTGTAAAATAATTAAATCTAAACTTATAACACATAATATACTTTTCAATTTGGAACATTAGTAAAGAAATAAAATACTTTCTTATAACAAAATATTAAAAGAGCTAGACAAGTAAAATTGGTCAATCAATGTACTTTTTTTATTTGACTAAATATATATTCACTTATTCAACTTTAAAACTGCCTAAACAAAATCCAAAACAATATTTTTATGTTAGATTTGTCTCATGACATCATCGTAAAGCAGCATATAGACTAAGAAAGAATGATGTATACCTAAAGAATCTAAAACACCCAACACTTGATAAAAAAGGCTAAATATTTATGTTAATATATGTCCAAATCTAAACTAAAAAAATAACTCAAAATAATAATTAAAAATATAAACTTTATACTTGGTGTAAAAGCGATTGGCCGGGATTATCGGTGTTTAGCCATGAAGTTCAATCTGGGTTTGTCTGTCTACTAAAAACAAAGGGGACAACTAAACCGAATGATTTCTTCTAAAAACAAAAGTTAAACCTAAGATTAGACACAAGGGGACCAACTTGAACCACACTTGCATTAAGTTAGGCCTAAATCCATAAAGGTTTGGATCATCTAGCATCATTTTTTTTAAAGGTTAACTTTAATTGTTCCCTTTTAACCATAACATAATCCATTTGTTCCGAACAATAGACTCGATAAAAGTTGAAACCTTAATCATGTCTAACCATCTTATTGGCTTCTTGTTTGTAAGTTTTCGGTAGGTGGAAGATGAAGAGAAAGTAGTGGAGACATGATCAAGTGTGTTTTTAACTTTAGAGGTGTTTTAGAGTGTTACGTTAAGTAGTATATCAATTGTGATATATGGTTTGTAGCAATCATATACTCCCAATTGAGGTTACATATGATTAAAAGAGTAGCATGATGGGCAGATTGGATACGTGACATGTTAGAACCAAACCTATAAGCATTTATAGCTTCTTCTATTATTGATTTTTTTACAAATAATTAACGTTTTAAGTATGATTAAAATATGTATTAATATATTGGTTATCTAAGTATAGGAATAAAACAATTTAGAGAGTGTCATTAATTTGCATGTTTCACTCATTATATGCAAATAAAACATAAAATTGGCAAATCTTGCCAAACGGGATTAGAAATATTGACATTTTGGATCAGATGAATTCTAGCCTATAGTGTAACTGTTTGATGATAAGTCACTACTAACTTGTTTGATGTTTTATTTTGACCTCTCGTTCACTAAAATACTTAGATGATAAGTCACTACGTACAAGGAAATATATTTTTAATTAGCGACGAAAAAAGTCGTCGCTATAGCATGGATTTATCGTCGCTATAGGCTATAGCGACGATATGTGGTCTCTACATGGTCGTCTCTATAACTTAGTCGATATAGACCATAAACATCGTCGCAAAAACCATTGTCGCGGTATTTGAGGCAGTAGCGACGACAAGTCGTCGTTGCAAAGAATGAACTCTTTTTTTGTTTTGAATTATTTTTATTCTATTTTTATTTAAAAAATAATAATAATTAAGTAATTGCCCAATAGCAACGATATATGGTCGCTATAGCCTAAAAGTCAAAAAAGTTAATTAGCACCTATAGTGACTACAGGTTGTCGCTATAGCCTAGTCTATAGGAACGACATTTGTCGTCCCTGTAGCCCTTGTCGGTTTAGTAGTCTTTTCTTGTAGTAAGTCATTAACACGAGAATGTGCATAAATGAATGTTGCATGTTATTTATCAAGCGTGTTTTATAAAGAAATGTTTCTCCAAAATGCTTTTGTCTTTGTTCTTTTCACACCCATCACTTTTTTCTTTTTCTTGGGTCTCGTTGAGTATTATGCCAAAGTGAGCCTATATGTTTTAGGCATATCTTTAGAAATATATTTGATAAAATCGTTTAACACATTTTGATGATGTTGAACAAGATAATCACTGTTTTGTCACATATCATACACTAATAGTTTGTGTCATCATTCTTAAAGCACCCACATTGGGTATCTTACGGATTTTACAAGGACATCCAAGGATGACTACGTACGGCATCGTATTCTTGAAGAATGTTAAATGGTTTGTTCGTATGAAATGATAGCCATAGATGAAACAAGAGGATCAACTCACGATGAATATAGAGGTGCTAATGTCTAAATTGAGACCTAGCTAGTTGATAAATGAGTTATATATATAGAGGTTTGATCTACCAAAAAGAAAAATTTACCTAAAAACATAAAAATTCTTATTTTGGCTAATGAATTTGTATTTTTTTTGTATTGTATTTAAATCCGGTACAAAGAAACATAAACCTAGTAAAATAAAAGACAAATTCAGTAAAAAAATGTAATGTTTTTTTATGTTTAATCCTGTTTTTATTTCATTTTCTCCATGATAGTTGACTATATATAAAAGTTGTTAATTAATATTTAAAAACTCATGTAACAAGATATAATAATACTTAAAACATATATGCCAATGAGGCTTGCCTCAATGGTACCCCAAGATTCTTCCAAATGGGAGGTCTTGGGTTCAAATCCTTCCCGCAGCAAAATAGGGCTCTGAGGGAGGTCAAGGAGTTTTCCCAGTAGGGTTTCCCCCTGGGGTGGTTGTGGTGACTCATGGGAGGTCCAGGTAACTAGACCTTGCCGACATTGCCTGAAAACAGTGGATTCACACGATTGAAACCTTCGCCGTTCAAAAAAAAAAACTTAAAACATACATTATGAATTCAGGTAAAAAAGAACGAGAGAAGGAGATTTCATGGCAACTCGAGGGTTTACTTAGGGTTCAAGAAATGATAAGAGTGTTCGACAACATAGTTCCTGTTGGAATTTTTGAATAATAATAAATATGTTTTATTGTTAATTTGGACCACAATAATTATTCGTAAATGTTACGAATACGAGTGTAGTTTATGTTTTGTTTAATGACGTGAGTGGATCACAACGAACAAAACCGTGTCTAAAACAAAGCTAAGATAAATGAGATATCGATTCTTGAATTTGTGTTGTGTATATATTGTTAAAAAAAAAACTCTTCAACTACCTATTTAAATGAACACGACTTAGTTTTAATTAAGCCATGGATATGCTTGTAATGGTTTATAATGCCAACATTTGGAATGCCATAAGCTACATGTATATATAGAGACATTTGGTCATTTGTTATGATTACTAGAATTTTTGAAATCTATAAACCATTTGAAACAAACACACAAGTTTTAAAAATTAACAACACAAGTAGATACTCTACAGAGTTTACATCAACCTTCAACGATCGATTCTTTGTGCTACATTGCAATGCGCTCTTTTTCAGGTAACATTTTGGGGTTTCGGTTACACCGCCAGTACACACTGCTACGGCTGTTATACCCTAGGAAACATTCGGATTCACCTGTGTGACCCGTAATCTGTTTTAAGGAACCTCTGTTGAACAGAAATTCTCAACCACCAAACTCATTTCAATTCAGCAATTTCATTTCTTTTGTTTCGTTTTGTTCTACTATTTCTTTCTTGTAATTTATGTTTTAGTAGTTTATTTCATGTAATAGTTTCTTTTATATTGTGTATTTCTGAATTGCAATTCGAATAATTGAAATAACAGAAGTATTTTACTTATATTGTGAACAATGTTTCTTTACTTTCATCTTTATTCTAGACACTAGATTATCAAAAGCTAATTCTTTCTAATTGGTGAAATACAGAGCTTATTATATACATCAGTGTAACATTCAAATGTTTTATTTTATAATTAATACGTGGTTGTAAGAAAATAAAAAATAAATAAATAATTTATATACATTTGTTACATATTTGATTTTCTAGTTACGCAATTTTAAAACAAATGTGTAGCAAGTATTTATAATTTTTTTTTATTTTTAATTTTATCTTAATAACATATATTGTGTACCAAAATACAAAAAAAAATAAAAGGAAAATAATCGAATTTCACACCAGGTTTTATTGAGTTTTTTCAACACAAGTAGGTTACTAAATAATCTTGTGTGAGTATGTGTGTGTATAAGAATGGGATCAAGTAATAACTCTCATTAATTATGGTAACCCAACTAACTTCGTCATAATCAACTCAAATCTTTAATTTTTTTGATGATCTTTATTATATATGTACAAGATTATGTTCATTTATGTGTTTATAAAAAAATTCGTTCAAGATCTTACGCTACTGTATGTTGCCATCACGTTATATAAATATTGGCAATGTAATATAAACTTATACTTCTCTTAAATCCTAAATGCTTGTGAATGATCACATACACAAAAAAGAACATAGTCTTTTACATGTATAATAAAGTTAAACAAAATTGCGAATTGATCTTGTCGAATTAATTGGGTTATCACAATTAAGATAGGTTAATAGCCAAACCTTATCATACTCACACGCACATAAAATATATGTATGTGTGTGTGTGTATGAATGGAAATAAAATATAGAGTAAACTTCTATTTTGCTCCCTGTAGTTTGACTAAACTATCCATTTTGCTCCAAAACTTTCAAAATGTTCATTTCACTCCATTAATTTCTTATTCCGTCTCAATAGACTCCATCTTATTAACGACGTCCAACCGTTCTATTAGTTTTCTCCCATGTGACACGCACGTGAGGGATTTTATGTCATTTCCTTCACTCACTCCCTCTTACCCTCCCTGCGTTCAAAACCCCTAAATCATTTTCAGAACCGATAACATCAATCATTAAACATGTCTTCATCTTCAATGTCTTCATCTTTTTCAATGGCTGACCAATTGGTGATGTGTTCGTGTGGATATAGCACATCATGTACAACCTCTTGGACAAGAAGAAATCCAGGGCGACGCTTCTACTGCTGCAAAAAGAAGGTAAGTTTGCTGCGTGTTCTTTTACCCCCAATTCTTCCAATTTTTGACCTAAAACAAGTCCAAAATTTTTCCAAATATTTGCAGGGAAGGGGATGTGGGTTTGTTGCATGGGCAGATCCACCAATGTGCCCTAGGTCGATGGAAGTTACTCCTGGACTGTTGTCGAGATGTAACAAGTACGAAGAAATTGCAAAATCAAGAGCAAAAGAGAATCTCAAGTTGAAGGTGTTTTTAGGGTGTAGTTGGTTCTTGTTTGTAATGTATCTTTTATTCAAATAGACCTAAAAATTTTGTAAAGGTCTTTTGATTCTGATTCATGAAAATGTAATGGAATGCTTATTTTGCCTATTATGTATTCAATTAAGGTAATGAAATCATATTAATCTTAACGTGTTCATTTTGCCTATTTGTGATCAATTTTTGCAAAACTAGAACTGTTTCAAACTTCATCAAGCTCACCTTGTAAGTTAAGCATTTTTGTTATTAAAAAGCAATTGTTGTGGATAGAATTAACTTTTGTAATGATTGAGGCGGAAGCTTATAAATACAACATCCCCTTGCTCTTTTATTTGGTTAACTTCATTTGACTTCTTATGTCAATTTGTTGAAAAGTAGCAGCCATCAATTCATGGCATGTTTATGCATAAGGTGGTTTGGTTGTGTGCAAAATCTGATACAAATTAGCTTTATGCATAACCATACAAAACATAATTCATGAAACCATCATGTCAAACAAAAATGTAGCAAAATAACATTCAAAGATCATCAAACCATATTTCATTACCATACTAAAATGTAGCAGCCATCATGTCAAGAAAAAAAACAAAAGAACATGAGACTAAGATCATTGTATCATACTAGCAAACATCAAAAATAAACTAACATTAAAATAAACTAACACCCACATTACATCATAATACCACAGCCTAATCTTCTGCTTGTGACCCTACCCCTTGGCCTGTGCATGATCTTTTGTTGTGTCCCTTGTGGCCACACTTTGCACAAGTAACTGACCCACCCAATCTAATCATTTTCCCCTTTTTTGAAACCTGACTCAGCTCCTCAGCAGTCCTCTTCCTTTGTTTTTTTGGTCTTCCAATGATTTTGTGATGTTTTGGTGGTAACAACCTGGTTGGACCACGTATCCCTACCATTGATTGGCTCTATCATAACATCATATACTTTCTTCCAAGTCTCCAGCCAACACACCCTTGAAACATAAGTCTTTGGAAGACCAACTTCCATGTCATTTTGAGCCATATCCCACATGACTGCCACGCTATGCTTGCAAGGAATTCCTGTGATTTCCCATGTCCTACAAGTGCATGACTTTTCAGCAAAGTTAACAACAAACTGCTCATAGGATTTACCTGAAACCTGGTACTTGCTGCCTCCACACCAAATAACACTACAATCAACAGCCTCTGACTTGATCTTATCAAATAAGGCAGTTGCTCTTGGGGTCAAAGGGCCTGGACTTTGCTGAATTAGCTTGTGAATTGTAACAATCCTTTTCATCAAATGCATCCGAATGTACTCCAAGCATGTAATTATAGGCTTGTCCCTAGCTCCAACAATTTGCCTGTTAAACACCTCACATAAATTGTTTAATAGCACATCACTCACTGCCACACCTGCACATCATAATAACAATAAGAACAAACTATCAAATAAAAAATTTATATACAGACTAATAATGCTTACCACTAAAAACTGATTTACACCGATGCTTGGGAGGAATGTTTTTCAACCAATCATGTAATCCAGAATCTAACTCAGCCACCTCTTTCATTGCCTTCTCAAAATACTGAACTGTTGTAGCATTTGCAACTTTATACATCTTGTTCTTGTATAACTCTCCCCTCCACTTTGACTTCATATTCTCATGTATATGCCTAAGACAGAATCTATGTTCAGCATTAGGGAAGACATGATCTATTGCAGGAATGATGCCCTTTTGTTTATCACTTATAAAAGTGAAGTTTGATTCAGAGGTGAGATCTAGATCATTCCTTAAAAGCTCCAAAAACCATGTCCATGTATCTCTTGTTTCAGCTTCAACTAATGCATAGGCTAAAGGATAGATCCCATTGTTGGAGTCAATTCCAACAGCACTTAGAACCTGACCTGGATATGGGCCTTTCATAAAACAGCCATCAAGTCCCAAGATTCTTCTTCCAAGAATCTTAAATCCATCTTTCAGAGACTGCAAACAGATATACAACCTCTTAAGCTGCCTTGTTTCAGATTTAGGGTTTGCTTCTCTCTCAACATCCATACAAACAGTTGTGCTTGGGTTTGATGTAATCAATTCTTCACAATAGTTTCTAAGAATTTCATATTGAGCCTTGTAATCCCCTTCAATTTTTCTGGTTGGCATTGTCTTTGCTCTAAACACCTTTTGCTTTGAAACATGTATCTGAAACTTCTGATGAATGATTTCTTGAATAGCTTTATATTGAATACTAGGATCGGCTCCAACAAGGCTTTCCACTTCTTTAGCTAACCATGAAACCATGCACAACCTCACATCCCTTGTGTTTAGACAAGTGTGTTCATTTAAGAAGGTCTTAAGTTCTTAACCACCCAACTACCCTCATTACCTATGTTACAGACATGTAGGACCCACGGGCATGTGTTAGAGTGATATCTTGTCTTTTTGTTTGCTTTATCCAATAAAGCAGATTCCTTTTTTGTTTTTTTTTTTTTGCATTTTTTTGACTTTTCTGGAGAGTGCAGCAGTTTTAGAGCCACTTGTGGCTTCTGAATTTACATTACTACCCTCGGTGGTCCCCTCTTTGAACTCTAAATTGCTACCCTCACACATAACCCTAAATCTGTTGGGATCATTTCTACAAATCTTTAACTGGCTTCTACTATCAACTACCAATTTCTTAACCAACAACCTTAATTCTTCCCTGCTGTTAAAGCACTGACCCACAAAGAAGGGTTCATTCACACTGTCTCTGTTCATCTTTTTCTTTCTCCTTATTTTTCCAAGAGATCTCTTCAATGGACAATCGTTTTCTTCATCAGTCAAACTATCAAAGTCATAAATATCCAAATCAAATTCATCTTGGAGTTTCTGTTGATCGACTTCAATTTCCTGTTCTAAGCCTTCATCATGTATGTCATCATCCACAAAATCCATATAATCATCATCATCATCTTCAGTTTCATTTTCATGATCAAATAGTGGATCAGATTCATCCTCAAAGTCCATATGAATGTAATCAGAAAGTTCTTCAATCCCTTCAGGTTCTTGTGTCCTTAGAATCTCATCATCTTCAGTTTCAGTCTCATCTTCTTGTGCATCCACATTCGCATCTGCTTGTGGCTTCACATTCTCATCTACTTGTGGCTTCACAATCACATCTTCTTGTGGCTTCACAATCTCTGCTTCATGTGGCTTCACAATCACTTCTTCATGTGGCTTAACAATATCTTCTTCATGTGGCCTAACAATCTCATCTTCATGTGGCTTAGCAATCTCCTCTTCTTGTGTCTTCACAAACTCCTCTTCTTGTGTCTTCACAAACTCATCTTCTTGTGTCTTCACAATCTTATCTTCTTGTGTATTCAATGTTTGATCAATCCACTGCAATGCAAGTCTTCTTTTACAAGCATTTGTTATTTCTTGTGTTGTCCTAATAGGCCTAGAAGGCATTGCTTCATCATCATTGATTTCCTTGATGGTTACCTTACTCACATTTGGTGAAAATAAGTAGCATTCTACTTCAGTCTTCATATGCTCAATGTAAACATTCATTAGCCAATTGTCATTAACAAATTTCAAAAAACCCACCACATCAGCATCGTTTCCTAAGGCTCTCAGACCAAAGTTCAAGTCTTGATCAGGAATCTTGTAGTGATAGAACATTATTTCCTTTCTAGGATACCCTAGCTCTGTCACTAACTTATTTAACTCGAACACTAAAAAATGCTCTCTATCAAACAAGTCAGCATAACTAACCTGACCATCCACATAACTTCTATTCGAAAACTTTGTGAACCTACCGCCATGGTGTATCTGATCGAAAACAGTTCATCATAGTGTCCTACAACAAATAAGCGAACCCAAATCAAATGCAAATCAAGGTTTTAGCAAACACATTGCATGCATTTTAAAACAAATGCTTACCGTATATGATTTTGTAGTCAAATTCTGCGCCATTCTCACGAATAGACCATAAACGTCGACCCATTGCAGCCTTTGAAGAGTTTCTTGGATGATTTCACGAGATGATTGACTTTGAAGAAATCACGATTTTGAAGGTTTAATGATCGATGTTATGGGTTCTGGAAAGGATTTAGGGGTTTTGAACGCAGGGAGGGTAAGAGGGAGTGAGTGAAGGAAATGACATAAAAGCCCTCACGTGCGTGTCACATGGGAGAAAACTAACAGAACGGTTGGACGTCGTTAATAAGATGGAGTCTATTGAGACGGAATAGGAAATTAATGGAGTTAAATGAACATTTTGAAAGTTTTGGAGCAAAATGGATAATTCACTCCTATGAGACTTACCCAAATAACTCTACCAAAATCAATCCAAATATTTGATTGTTCGAACATCATTACAATAAATGTAGAACACTTTCTTCATTTATGTGTTTATACAAAATTAATCAATATTTAAGAGTTACATCGTTGTAAATTTTGTAATAAAACAATTATAATAATGCAAGTCAAAAAACTTACAACAAAATTGTGCCAAACAATGTTACAAAATCGTAAAAAAAAAAAACTTTTTTTAAATAGTTTTACATGGTTTCATGATTTTTACAACAAAAGGAGGTTTTTAAATTGCTATTTCATTATACACACACACACACATATAGGGCATGGAATCATACATAACCCACTAAATATGCAATAACTCGTCAAAATCAAGCCAAATCTTTGAATTTTTTTAACATCATTGTAAACACATTTAGAACATTTTCTTATTTTATGAGTTTGCGTAAATTAATCACCGCTTGAATGTTAACATCATTGTAAGTTTTTAAATTTTTTTAACTTACAGTACTGTAAGTATTTTTTCCTCAAAAGTTACAACGATGTTATCTCGCAAAAGGTGATAAAATTACGCAAACTCATAAAATAAGAAAGTGTTCTAAATGTGTTTACAATGATGTTAAAAAAAACTTAAAGATTTTGCTTGATCTTGACGGGTTATTGCATATTTAGTGAGTTATTTTATTATCCTTTCCATATATATATAGGGAAGTGTTCAATTGTTAACATTTCCTTATTGCGATAACCGAATAACTATATGTTATTACTTTCAGCCCACATTAAAGTAAATTTAAAGGTGTAGGTTTTTCTTCTTTTTTAATTAATGTAAGTGAGGCTCACATTAATTATATTAATTAAAAAATAAGAAAAAAACATACACCTTTAAATTTACTTTATTGTGGGCCATAAGGTAATAAGATGTAGTTATTCGGTTATTACAATAAAAAAGGGCTAATAATTGATCATTTATATATATATATATAGGGGAATGATCAATTGTTAACCCACTCTTAGACATTTGTTGGATGTACTTGGTTTTATTTTAAAAATAAAAGTTAACCCGAATTTTGAAACATTCATAACTTTTATATACATTATTATTTTTTATAAAAATTATATCATTAAATTTGTCACATTTTTATCTTTAGTTCAAGTATAGTTTTGTCAAATTTTTTCAAAGTTTTCGCAATTCCATTGATGTAACGAGCTGAATTTTATCAAAGTGTTCGTAATTAAACTGATGTAACGAGCTGAATTTTTTCAAAGTGTTTGTAATTACACTGATGTAACGAGCTGAATCTTTTCAAACTGTTCATAATTACACTAATGTAATAAGCTGTAACATTAGATATAGATCATTACACTAATGTAAAGAGCTCTAACTTATTATTTTTTTATAATAGGTTTTTGGTATTGTTTCAAAAAAAAATTTTATCTTTAACTCAAGTTTAGTCTCGTGAAATTTTTTTAAAATGCTCATAATTACACTAATGTAACGAGTTGAGTTTTTCCAAGTGTTCATAATTACACTGATGTATTAACAAGCTGTAACATTAGATACAGATCATCACACTGATATAATGAGTTGTAACTTATTATTTTTTTTATAATAAGTTTTCAACATTTTTTCAAAAACATTTTTTCCTTCCATTTTTAAAAAATCCCCATTTAAAAAAATTATTCACTTCTATCTTACATTTATGTAAATTACATTAACATAATTGCAACTCTTTACGTAACGTTATAATTTGAATTTACGTTACATTTATCTAACTTTTTATCTTATATTGATATAAATTTATTTAATGAATTAATTTTTATAATAAAAAAATTTTAATATATACTTAAGAGGGGGGGAGGTTTAAGATGGAAAATTTTTGAAAAATGAGGGAAATTATTGTATTTATTGTTATTTACATTAGTTTAGTTAAGAATGCTCGAAATTTTTTTTGCATGACTATAATGTAATTAACGAGAAAAATATGATGAGTTTAATGGTGTAATTTTTATAAAAAAAATAATATAGTATAAAAAAGTTATAAGTGTACAAAAATCAAGGAGGGAAACTTTATTTTAAAAATAGAAAAATATATGGTTTTTTAAAAGTGTAACACTTGTCACTGTCTTATTAAATCTGATTTTTGATATTAAGTCAAATGACCGAAATACCTTTTTGCATTTAAAAGTAATTAGTGACACATGTCACCATCTTATTAAATATAGAAATTTTGAACCATTGGATTTGAGTTATTGGGTTTACTCAATTAAGGTGGATTCTTATATGATCTCTTCCATATATATATATATATATATATATATATATATATATATATATATATATATATATATATATATATATATAGGGCATGTATATTTTGAAAACCCCCATGAGATGAGGAAACTATGGAAACCCAATACTTAGTCCATAATTTGCCACATCATTATTTTTTTTAATAACCTAATATAATAGAAGGGCAATTAGGTCATTTTCTTCACATGTACCACCACCCATTATTTATTAATTAATCACCTTCTCTCTCTTCAAATTCAAATAAAAAAAAATTAAATATTCCCCCTCTTTTATTTCCACACCAGAAATTTTTAATTGAAAAAATATTTGATAGTGTGCTAGTGGTATTTAAGTGTTGTCGTTGTTACATATATGATATGTTGGTCAAGGGTATTGTGTATATTTATTGTCATACCTAAAATTTTTGAATTTTTTTATATTCCTTTTTTTTGAAGTAATATTCCTTTTTTCTAAAGCATAATTTCATAATAAATTCCCGAATTATGCATCCTCGTTATATTTAAATAAAAAAATTATATATTATTTCATAACAATATTAAGTATAATCGATATTTTTTTATAGTTAGTAATATTTTATACAATCAGATACTTATAATCTAATATTATAGAAACTAACACTTAAGTTACGTTTATGTTACATCTCAACGGACTAATTGAACATGTCTTTTATATACACTCTTATATTTTATTGTTTGTCCTTTTTATAGAATATCATAATTT
The DNA here is from genome assembly GCA_009363875.1 of Mikania micrantha. Lineage (NCBI taxonomy): Eukaryota > Viridiplantae > Streptophyta > Magnoliopsida > Asterales > Asteraceae > Mikania > Mikania micrantha. The sequence goes on from CM018694.1 coordinate 63,899,424, forward strand.
GTCATTTTTTATACTATATAAGCATTTAATTATTGCTTGTTTTCTATTTGTACCTTTTATAATAAAATATGTCTTTTACATCAAATCAAAAAGTGTAATATTGTACATTTTATAATTAAGTATTCTTGACTTGATTTCTTAAAAAAACATAAAAATAAATTCATTTTATTTTGTATGTACACAATTTCAAAGATACAAGAATTATTTTGCTATATATAATATCAGTTTTTCTAAGTTATTCTTTTTGAGATTTAACGTTTAAAATATAATTAAGTTGTTACACTAATGTTACACATAACACTGTAGGTTATGTGTATTTTTTCATTAAGTTCATGTTACTAAATGTATTTTCCATCTAGTGTATTAATTATTAATATTTTATACTTTTCATTAATTGTACTATTATATTGTTTTAATTTTTTTAATGTTACATTCTATAACATTTCATTATGTTACGTTATTGTTACATATTTAAAGTTAGTGTAACTAGAATATGATGTTACAAATTTTATATTTTGCTCAATATTTCATAATTTGTATTCTTTTTTTTTTGTTTTCTTTTTTTTTTGCACAAATATTTTTAAACTTTTGTTTACATGCAAATTACATATGTAAAGTTAGTATAACCATATTATTATTTTTTTGTTGGAAGATATATGTGTTACATAGATGTTAAAATTACATATATGTAATTTTTACGTAATGTCAATGTAACATACATGTAATAATTGGTTACGTATATAAAATTAATAAAATTGAACCACGTTACATAATTAGTCGGAATCCCCCTCTCCACACAACCACCGGTCTCGATTCATCCCCCTCACGACACCTCCCACCGAAGTTCCCACCGTTTCATCATGTAATTTTGATGCATAATACAAATAAAAAGTGCGTAGCTGAAATAGTTTTAAATTATGTAACGTTGATGTAACATAATACAAAATATATTAAAAGATCAAACGACATTACAGAAATATGTATTTTAATTTACTATTACATATAATACATAGGTAGAATTCTTTAAAAAAAGGTACTTTTAATTTAATATACAAATAGTACAAATGAGTATTTTACCAATTTAACCTTGTTGTACATTTTTGTCATTTATCCCATTTTTTGCCAAGATAGAGCCAAATCTTGGGTTTCATTTTTTTTTTTTAAGATCATTATAAGACATTTAAAACACTTTCTTCTTTTATAAGTTTACGAAAATTTATCACCGTTTAAAATGTAACATCCTTGTAAGTTTTAGGCCTAAAACAATTACATTCTTGTAAATGAAAAACTTACAATAATATTACGTCTCAAACGGTGATGAATTTTCGCATATTCATAAAAGAATAAAGTGTTGTAAATGTCTTACAATGATGTTAAAAAAATCCAAGATTTAGCTTCGTCTTGACGGATTATTTCCGGTTAATGTTTTAAGAGTGGGTTATTATTTAAACATTACTCTATATGTGTGTGTATGTGGTGGCCACTTGGATTTTTATACATAGCAACCCAATTTCTACTAGTTTAATATGCTTTTCCTTTTCAAAAGTCATTGAAAAAAATAACAATGGACTTGACTAAGCTTTATCATTTGAGCAACATCACTTAGACACTTCACTAACGCTATAGGCTGCATTTATCACATGCATCATAGTCATTATGTCACGTCAGCTTTTCACTAATGCTTCCCACAAACACATCTTAACCAACGACACTAATCATGCTCATCCTTCACACATTCATCATCTCTCATCTATATTAATTAAAATTGATGTTAGAAGAGGAAAAAAATTAAAACCCTAAATAAGTGCAGCATCATTAAGGACGAGCAACGCTCGAAAGGTAGGCAACATGCGGAGGGGCTCAACGCATTAGAGACAGTCTTAGGTTCAACTACGTTAAGCTCTTGCATCATTTTTTTTTTGGGTTTTTTCTCTTTTTATTTTCTTATTTTTTGTTGTATAAATTATTATATTTTTTTATTTTATAATTTATCAACTGTAACACGCAAACTCAAGATATAATAAAGTTTTCTACATATGTTTAGTTTAATTTCTAATACCAAACCACCGCTACTTATATGTTTGTTTTGTGTGCTTAGTTGTGTTAATATGAATGATACAACACGTGTAACAATGAATGTAAACATGTTTGAATCACAAAATGTTTCTTTTGATTTTTCTTTATTTTTTCTAATTATTTTTAAAATTCTTGTACCATAACCGTCACAACTAGGGGTGTTCAAAAAAATCCGTATCTGAATCCGAAATATCTGAAAAAATCGGATATCCGGAGGTTCGGATATCCGAAATTTCGGATTCGGATACCTATTTTGAAAATTTTCGGATAGTTCGGATATCCAATATCCGAAATAGTTTTTTTTTCGGATATTCGGATACTTTTTTCGGATAATTTTTCGGATATCCGAATATTTTTCGGATATTCCGGATATTTTTCGGATATCCGGATAATTTTCGGATTTTTGGATATCCGAAATATATATTTTTTGAATTCTTTTTATTTTTTTCCTGATTTCGGATATCCGTTCAACGAACGGATATCCGAAGATCGGATATCCGAAATTTCGGATTCGGATATAAAAAGTCACTATCCGAAATTTTCGGATATCCAAAAATGAACACCCCTAGTCACAACACAACACATATTTTAATTCTACCATTTTATGACAACATGCATTAACTTTTATAGTTTTATCTAAATTCTTTACAATCATTATCAATAAGAAAAAAAGAATAATAATGTATGAGCATGAGATATAGTTAGTAACGTGTCTAAAAAGATTACTTATAGGTGTCACGTCACTCACTTACTCTCCACTTACATTTGAGGATTATCATACGAGTACAAGTGGTTTTCATTTTTTTAATTGAAACAAAAATACAACTAAAATATTAATATTATATTAATTTATTTAAATCATTACATAAATATAAATAAAAATTTAAAAAAAAACATTAAAATTTAGAAAATTATAAGAAATTTTTAAAAAGAACGACCAATAGAGTTAATACTAATATTTAAATTTGGTATTGATGACAAGATCCTCAAAAGTATCAACAAACGTTAAACCCACTTACATGATTAACTCCCGAGTCCTCCCAACACTCGACTAACCGTGAGGAACAGGTAAAAAGCAGTGGCGCAAACAACCGTGCCGGTGGCCTCCAAGAAAAATCACCTCAAGTGGGAATTGAGCTTAAGACCTTTAAGTTATCTCTTTACCACTTTAACCACCCTACAACTTCAGCCATGGATTATTTGGAAGTGGATCAATTGATTAGCACATCCGTAATACCTTCCCCACGCACCCAGCAGGATGCCTCCGTTCAACAGGGCAAGGCGGGCACACCGTCCCCAACCCTGGCGGGATCAAATTTGAGCGGCCAGCGGCCCCTGCGCCCTGCTTTCTCCTCTCATTTGTGATTGGTGGGGAATGTTTTTGTGAGGATGTGGTGATGATGTGGTACAGTGGGAAAGGTTTTTTCAGTGGGGTAACCATTGTGGAGTTTTAATGTTTAGTGGGATGATGTGGCAGAAAATTTCGAGGGAGGGGAAGGATTTCAATAGGATGACCATTGTGGATGGTCTTATGGTTCAAGTACTTTATTATTTCTTCCTTGTGTTTGATCGCATTTTTTAAAACAATGTCAGGTGTCAGTTGTGTTTCTAAGATAAACTCAGGGCTGGATTCAGTTTGGAAAAATGCATGTGATTATTAGAGGTGGGCAAAAAATTCGTAACCGGAACCGACAACTGGAACCGGTTATACCCAAGCCGGTGGGCACAGGCGGTTTCGGATTCTCAGAGAAATCAGAGACAGTACCACCTTTACCCGGCCAAACCGGAACCGGCCAATAACCAGTTGGAACCGGTAAAAAAGTAGAACCGAAACCAGAACCGGTTGATGGCTTTGTTGACTGGAACCAAAACCGGTTTAAAAAAAATCTGTTTGCCCACCTCTAGTGATTATTGAGTAGTTGGTTCCATCCCACAAATGATAATCAAGGTAAATATATTAAGGGTCAAAATAAGACATGTACCCACTCAGGTTGTTTGGAGGTTAATTGAACGACTTGTTATAAGGTTGACCAAATGGCTTGTTTTGAGGTTGATCGAACAAGTTCTACTACCTGAAAGAGTTATTTTGATTATTCGTATTAGAATGTAAAATTTGATGGTTTTGAGAGTATTTTGTGTCGTGTGTGTATAAAATGTTGGTAATTATATGCTTTATAAAACACTTTCTAATTTGAATGATCGTTTAATAATCATAAAGCTTCAAACTATCATCTTTTACAAGTACAAGTCCACCAACACGTGACATCCTCACAATGTGCTCATAACATGGAGAATGGTGTTTCCTCTAAGCTTGAGTAGCTCATGGCTCTTCTCCCTACCAAGGATTGCCAAAAATCAGCATCCAAAAATCCAAACCTGAAATACCCGATAATTCAAATATTCGAAAGGTTGGATATACTGAAATTCGGATTCAAATACTTATTTTGAAAATTTTCGGATAGTTTGGATATTCGCACTATCCAAAATAGTTTTTCTTTTCAGATAGTTTTCAGATATTTATGATAATTTTTGAATATTTCGAATAATTTTCAAATATTTTGGATAATTTTCAGATATCTAAAAAAATTAATCTTTATTTTTTTCTGATCCGAAATTTTCAGATATCCGAACAACCATACACCCCTATCACTACCTAAAGCCAAAGCTCTAAGGGATGGCATTCCGGCAACCATACATCTACAAGGGAATTAAAAGAGAGACAAGAGTTGACCAATGGTTAACCAGTAATCTTATAACATGAGGTCATCCATTGGTGTATATACATGTGCTAAGGAATCTTTACTTGTGACAACATCTCCAAGAACAACTTTTGGCACCACTAACAGCACATGATACTAGGAAAGATAATCTAAACAGTCATCCCCAATTACTTGCTATTAAATTTTATATTAATACATAACATACACGCATATATAACGAGTCTTACATGACACACTACCATCATGTGACACCCTTCATCCGAAGAACATTCGCATGCGGTGATCGACTCCTGGTTTTCAAAGCAAGATGACACATTAATCCGAGATGACACCCATAACTAACCCATGATTATTCACTATCTAAAGTCAAGCATTTTAATTGATAAATACACACTGATGCACACATGTATCACATGTAAGTACAAGTGTACAACAGTGGGATCTATACACTTTTTTCCCAAATCAACTTTCTTAGTGGAAGCTATAATTATGAATCTATTTAAATGTGGACCCTTAGGAATTCCTGTTCTCTTTGAGGATACCTACTTCCAGGATGTCATACGACAGCAAAAACTTAATAATATTACACTATATAAAATGTTAGATAACTAACAAACTGGTTAAAATAGATCATTTTATTTAAAGATTTATATGATTAATATTATATTATTATTTTTAAATATAGAAAAAAAAGAGAGAAGAGCTGTCTGACTTACCTTTTGAGGCATGTGGCCAATCTAATCCATTGAGAGATGGCAATGATGAGCTCATATGCCACTCATAATCCATTGAAATCAAAAATTCTCTGGATGGATCTTCATGTAAATGATTGAACAGGAACAGTCCAGCTTGGGTCACAACTGTACAGTCATAAAAGATTTGAAAGCAACTGAACTTTAGTATGCAGATCGTATATGAGAATAATCACTGAATACCAAACTGGATAAAAAAAGGCAGTTCGACCTGTTTGACTGATTGTTTTAAGTAGAGGGTCATATATGATGATGTTACAAGCACAATGAACAGTGTCATCCACAAGATTGCCACAGCAACATCAGGCCTACATTACACAATCAAATATTCAAACTCTTTGCATTCTGAACGTTATTAAGGGGCTTAACGACCTTTGGAGTATAAAATAACCTGCATTCTCAAAATCAACAGTAATTAACCATAAATGTTAGTAATTTGGCTTATGTGTATTGTCTGTTGAAACTTTATGTATTTCGAAGTGGAAAACTCAGGGCATCAGTAATTTGTTATCGGCCTCTGTTAATCAAGGATTTACAGTTTCTCGTAATGGAATGAAAAGACAAGAGGATGAACAAGTCAGATTTACAAGTTAAAAGAATGGAAAATATGTTTTGTGCACACAGATTGAAGATGAAAAAGAAACAATTGTATCTATTCTAATAGCTGTTTGTTAAGTTTTTAACAGCTCTTGCATAACTTCTTGAAGAGTAGTTCAATAATCTAGCAGATCAAATTACTGGGTTTGACTTGTTTGACTAATTTTTGATGGTCGCATGGGCAAAGGCAATAGCAACCTTCTATCCTTTTTCCTTGCAATTGTCTGCCTAAAAAATCCTCAAACGTATAGGAACTAAAAAACCAAGACAAATTATGGCAAATGAAAACCAGAAATGTTTTAAGTAGAGGGTCATTTATGGTGATGTTACAAGCACAATGAACAGTGTCATCCACAAGATTGCCACAGCAACATCAGGCCTACATTTTTCAGTTCAATTGAATATGATAGATATTTAAAAGAACAAAGGATCAAGGGAGAGTGAAAAAAATTAATGGGTAAAACACTAAATAGAAAGTTAATTTGGAAACAAAATGAAGACTAGACTGAACAACAAGGTGAACACATACGTGAACCAGAATTTTAAGATATAGAGACACCACTTACTACCCGTAATTTAGATCTAAAGAAAAACATACAAACTTGCCAAGCTTGAATTAGCAATGGAGATAGAATTGGGTACTCACAAGAGAAACACGGCAGAAAAAGTTTTAACTTTAAAATTCACCCCCCTCATTAAACAACAATTCGGATAGGGGTAAGGTTTGTCTTCGTCTAACCTTCCCTAGACCCCACTGAATAGTGGGATTCTACTAGGTATATTTGTTGGTTTGTCATTAAACAACAAAGTTCAATACATAAAGAAAATCTTACTGCTATATGCCTATATACATCCTAATCTTTAGAAAATGAAAGTTTTAAGTACATATAATAATAAAGACAGTAAAACTAATAAAGCATAACAAAGAAAACAGCGAACATAGAACATGGGCCAAACAAAATTAACTGTTGGGGAGATGATTGACATGGGGAAGGTGGGAAACGGTGCATGTGAGTGCATGGGGCCTTCAACCTCCATCATGGGGCTCTGGTTGATCAATTTGAATCCAACATGCATCAACCCACCTGTTACAAACAAACCAAATTTTATTGCGATCCAAATTCAAGCATATTAACGAACATAAACTCAATGACTAGATCTTTTAACTTTGTGCTATTTTTCATTTGTTGTTATTGTTTACATAGGGTCACAAGAAGGAAAGAAGAGGGTAAGCCTTACCTTTACACCAGGAGATGTTGCTATTTTAATATAATTAGATTAACTTAGTGATCAAAGTAATCATAATGAAATTCAAACATGTCTGAAAATACAGTGTACGCTTGTTTTAATTCATTATAATTAAAGTTATTCGATAACCTTATTGGCTCTTAGGTACAAAGGCTCTAAATAATGGGGGTTCCAAGCAGGGGCTAAAACTTAGAACTAACACCCTAGTGGGGGTTAAACTGCCAAGTCAGCCTGAAAATTTTATTTAACCTATATTACTTCATCAAAAATTCATTAAGGTGTTAATTTCATAGAATTTCAAATGTGAATTTCGAAGCTATTTAGGTACAAATTCGAATTTGAAAGCAACTGCCATTAGGAAGTTATCTGTCAGTTTTCTGTTCTGGTTCCCTCTATTATGAATACAAATTTTTCGTTTGATCAATAGACTGGTTCCCACAAAAATCATTACATCCTCCATACTTATACTTATAGATTTTCTGAATTTTATCCAGTTGATATTTCGAATTGAATCACTGAAATATATCAATCTGAAAGTGTTGTCATGACTCATGACTCTCAGATTATCCAAGCATTCATATATGAAATACCCAATAGCAAATTGAGAGGCTGCTTCCAATAAGACCTGAAACGTGTACAAACACAAAACTGGGCCAATATTTAGATATAAAATATAAAACAGTGTTTTTTTTCAATTTAATAACCAAAATAAATAAGTACAATCCTGTTTGGATCAATTATTAAAAAAATTTAACCTAGAAGTCAACGGTGTATAACAGTGTTCTAATCCTGGTTTGGTTTTTTCAGTCTGATGGATTTTTGCCAACCCCCACTCATTAGCAAGACTTGGTCCAAGAGACCATGAGTTTCTACATTGACATGAGTTTGGTTTTAAATTGCATGATACTTCAATGCGTATGGACGCTAAATCCTATGAGAGATGCGAGCACATAACGTCTACAACACATTCTTTATTAAAAAAAAAATACTAAAAAATTAATTATGCATAAAAATGTATAAAAATACTTAAGCAAAAGAAACTAATACTGTAAGAACCAATTCCAGTTAACAAAGTAGTTAATTTGCAAAATAAGTCAGTGACTCACTAATTCTTTCTTCAATTGCAACAAAATGACATATGCTGATGCTTAAATGGTCGCTTAACAACACATTGTTTCCATGATACTATCTTGTTCACTTCGAAGTTCATCATGACATACATCATGATCAATTGTTCATCTTAGAGAGAGAAAAAGCGTATACCAGGTGGAGATATTTGGTTTGGAGGAAGATAACGAGAGGAGACCACTTGTGCTGCGATCGTATCCGATTATCTCTGAGTTTCTCCGCCAATTTTGAACGCATTATCATAATAATACGCCTAGTTATAGAACCGGAGATAAAATTTCATCTCCGACCTTGTAAAACCCTAAATCGAGTTTGAAACCCTAAGAAAAAGCGATTAGATATTCAAATAATGGTTGTAAAAAAGAAGTACGATCGTTAATCGTCATAGAGAGATCTCCGGAATGGATTGAATGGTTACAATTTCGGCCGGACTGTGGTTGTTGCCGCCGCAAAGCCGGGAGAGTTGAATCAGACTGAAAGTGATCTCAGTTCGATCCGCCGGTGTTGATATTTTATTCAGCTTTTCTTCTTATGGAATATGGAATATGGATGACATAATAAATACTTGAAAATAACAAAAAATTGAAATATAACAAAAATGTTATAAATATTCATAAATAACAGACATAAATTACCATAATTCTCTTATTAATGATAAGTCATAAATAATCATAAGTAACAGACATAAATTATCATCATTATCCTATTAATGATTCACTGTCCGTTACGAATAACACTTGTATATATATGTGATGTATGTAATAGTTATGAGTGGAATGAGAAAATTAATTTCCTTTCATGGTTGTTCTTGTTTGTAATCTATCTTGTTCATAACACGTTATCAGCACGAATGCCTCTAATCTCATACATGAATCCATTCACAAAATCTCATCTCTTCTCTATGATGGATAGATGAATGACAAGAGTTGGTAAAGAAAAAAAAAGGCATACAAACAAGGAGTGAAGAGTCAAGGTTAGTGCCGACAATTTACGCTGCTACGACATCGCCACATCAATTGGTTTCTGGTATGTATCTTTACGATTAAGGTACAAATTGAAATTTCTAATCCCTTTGTAATTTGTATTCATAATCCCATGAAACATCGACTTGTCCTTTGGGTTCTTACTGCATTAGCTAACGATGTTGAGGCTACTACCAACCGTGATTCACACTAAAACAGTTAGATCGTTCCATATCTCTATCAGGTTTTTTTGTTTCTTTGAGTCGGTCGACGTTCGTTGGTTGAACATGTTCGGGCACCGTCTCCGTGATAATCCGATGAACTGGTGCATCAAAAGATTTACCCAACTTGAAATCATTTTTTTTGCTTACGGATTTATAGACAATATTTGGGGATAAGGGTTTGTTTTGCCAAAGAACAAATTGAAACCGAAAAGTCCACAGGGTAGCGACAAGTTGGGAATTTTGTCTGACCCATTCGGTTTAACTCAATTAATACAAATTTATTTTATATATCTAGCTATTACATATTTCTAATTTTATTTTTATTCGTAAAGTTAATAAATGCTAAAATTGAGTATAAATAATATATAAATATTGTATTTTTTTTCATCATTCTAAATTCAGAATGACTTTTGAACTTGTTTACATATTTATGTTTCTGATTTCTTCACGTGTATGAAAGTATTAAATCAATATAAATAATATGGTTTATAAATAATAAAGGTATAGATTAGTTTTGATTTAGTGCCTTCGTGAGATCATTTATATATACATAGAATAATTTTGAGATAAGGTTCATTTTAAGCTCCTTAATATAGACTACACAACTATATCATATTATTGTAAGATGTGTTGTCTCCTTACCATTAATGTTATTTAAAATGTAGAAAAATGAATTTAGACATATATTGTTGTCTTCTCTAGTAAATTAACATAAGAGAAAATTTGTCAATAAATATAAAAGAATAGCCTTTCGTTATTGAACACGTAGTTCTAACGAATGAGAACTTGAAATTCTCTAAAACGTATATAAAGGCTTATTCTTTTAAATATATGTATCTTTCCTTGTAGATACAAATGTCGAATCTCTCAAAACTTGAGTTCATCGCACTTGACATCTCTGGAAAAAACTTCCTACCGTGGACTCTTGATGCCCAAATTCACCTTACGGCAAAGAACCTTGGGGAGACAATCATTGACAACAATGAGACTTCTCTACAAGATAAAGCAAAAGCCATGATATTCCTTCGTCATCATCTCCATGAAGATCTAAAGAGAGAATATCTCACCATCAAGGACCCACTTGAATTATGGAATAATATACAAGACCGGTTTGATCACCAAAAATTGGTCTTGCTCCCAAAGGCTCGTTCCGAATGGATCCACCTCAGGCTACAAGATTATAAATCTGTTAGCGAGTACAACTCTGCTCTGTTTCGCATAAGCTCTGAACTAAAATTATGTGGGGATAACATAACTGATGAAGACATGCTTGAAAAAACTTTCTCTACGTTCCATCCTTCTAACTTGATATTAGCGCAACAATATAGGGAACGCAAATTTACAAAATACTCTGAATTGATCTCATGTCTTCTAGTGGCTGAGGAAAACAATAAACTCCTACTTCATAATCATCAAGTGCAACCAGTCGGTACAAACCCATTACCAGAAGCAAATGCGATAAGTACTCAGAGCAAACGTGGAAGAGGGAGAAGTCGTGGTCCTCATAGAGGTCGTGGGCGTGGACGAAGCAATACATGGCATCTAGAGTCCCATAATACTAAGCTTGATGGTGGGCGTGGATCAAGTCGGCAGAATACAGGGCGACCACATAAAGGGAGAGTTAGCAGGGACAGAGACAACATCTGCTATAGATGTGGGATGTCCAACCACTGTTCCCGAACATGTCGTACCCCGAAACACCTTGTTGAAGCTTATCAACGAACGTTGAAAGAAAAAGGGAAACAAACTGAAACAAACCTAATTGAGGAAGCACCTAATTCATCATCACCTGCTTTTTGGTCAGACACTCATCTAGAAGCATGTGATTTCATCGAGAATATTCAAGACGTTTAAACATTATGTTTAATTTCTTTAGACCATAAACATGTTTCGTTTTGATTTCGTTTGTTTTGATTTTGACTTTGTTTGTTTGGTTTTGATCTCGTTTAAGCTATTGTTATGGTTTTGACTTAAATTTTGTGTTGATTTTATAATATTATTTCTACAGAATTATGTCTCCAAGCTCCAACAAAGCTATTATTGGTGATGAATGTATAGTAGATAGTGGTACAACTAACACTATTCTTAAACATAAGAAATTTTTCTCTGAGTTATCTCCTAGAGAAACACCTATTACTACTATCTCTGGTATCTGTAACCTCATTGAAGGCTCGGGAAGAGCATGTATTATCCTATCTTCGGGTACCCAACTGATTATAAATGATGCATTGTACTCAAGTAAATCAAGAAGGAATTTACTTAGTTTTAAAGATATTCGAAAAAACGGTTATCACCTCAAAACAACATCTAAAAACAATATTGAATATCTACATATTATCACCAACAAAAATGGTCAAGATACCATTGTTGAAGAATTAAATGCTCTATCATCTGGATTATATTGTACCAATATCAATCCTATTGAGTCATATATGGTGAATAATCAAAAATCACAAGATAGGGACATATTCACCATATGGCATTATCGACTAGGTCACCCTGGTAGCACAATGATGAGGCGCATAATCAAAAGTGCGACAGGACACCCTCTCAATGGCTTAAAAATCTTGTTAGCACAATAATTATCATGTGCATCATGCTCTCTTAGAAAATTCATTACTCGACCTTCACAAACCAAAATATCACAAGAAAATCCCTCATTTTTGGAAAGAATTCAAGGGGACATATGTGGGCCTATACATCCCCCGTGTGGCCCATTTCGTTATTTCTTGGTCTTAATTGATGCATCTTCACGATGGTTACATGTGAGTCTTCTGGATACTCGAAATGTAGCATTTGCTCGGTTGTTAGCCCAAATCATACAATTGAGAGCAAATTTCCCTGAACATCAAATCAAAGCTATCCGAATGGATAATGCTGGAGAATTCACATCTCAAGCTTTTAATGACTATTGTATGTCAATTGGGATCAATGTTGAACATCCGGTAGCACATGTTCACACACAAAATGGTTTAGCAGAATCCTTAATTAAACGATTGCAGTTAATCGCTAGACCACTATTGATGCGATGCAAATTACCATCTTCTGCATGGGGTCATGCTATTTTGCATGTTGCTGCACTGGTTAGATTAAGACCAACTGCTGATCATGAATATTCTCCTTTACAGTTGGTATCCGGAAGAATACCAAGTCTGTCTCATCTGAAAATATTTGGTTGCGCGGTTTATGTTCCAATACCACCACCACAACGCACCAAAATGGGACCCCAGAGAAGATTGGGAATTTATATTGGCTTTAACTCCCGATTCATTATTAAGTACTTAGAACCACTAACAGGAGACATGTTCACAGCACGTTTTGCTGACTGTCATTTTGATGAGACAATATTCCCAGTCTTATGGGGAGATAAGAATAAAGAAAGACTGGTAACAGAAGAAATAACATGGAATGCATCATTGTTATCAAATTTCGACCCTCGAAGTGGTCAATGTGAATCTGAAGTTCAAAAGATTATACATTTGCAAAGAATAGCAAATGAATTACCAGATGCATTCACAGACACAGATAAAGTCACAAAATCACATATACCAGCATTAAATGCACCTGCTCGAATTGAAGTAATCCCTGAAGCGATTACCATACAAAGAAAACGTGGAAGACCAATTGGCTCCAAAGATAAGAATCCACCCAAACGAAAAGAGCAAAATAACATGGTTGGTGAAAGATCAGAAATCATTACAAATGAAACCCCAGCAGAGGTAAATGTCCAAGAAGAAGATGAATTTCCAAAAGAAACATTGGCACCAAATAAAGATGAGATCTCTATAAATTATGTACAGAATAGTACGATATGGAACCGAGATAAAACATGTGTTGATGATATATTTGCTTTTGCTATAGCAACAGATGTAATTAATGAAAAATATTACATACCTAAAACTCTAGAAGAGTGCATGCACATAAATGATTGGCCAAAATGGCAAGAAGCCTTGAAGGCTGAGTTAGATTCACTTGAAAAGAGAAATGTTTTCGGACCTGTAGTTCGAACACCCATAGACGTCAAACCAGTCGGTTATAAGTGGGTATTTGCAATAAAACGAAATGAAAAGAACGAAATTGTACGATATAAGGCCTGGCTAGTGGCCCAAGGGTTTTCCCAAATCCCTGGAGTTGATTATAAGGAAACGTATTCCCCTGTAGTGGATGCGATAACCCTTCGATTTTTAATTGGTCTCACAGTCTCTGAAGGACTTAAAATGAGACTTATGGATGTCGTCACTGCATATTTATATGGGACCCTAGAAAATGACATCTACATGAAAATCCCTAAAGGATTAAAAATGCCCGAAGCATTAAAATCAACACCTAAAGACATGTGTTCTATAAAACTCAAAAGATCTTTATATGGTCTAAAACAATCTAGTCGTATGTGGTACAATAAACTTAGCGAATATCTTAAAAATGAGGGATACAAGTCTGATGTAATCAGTCCGTGTGTTTTTATAAAAAGATCTATCTCGAAATACACTATAATAGCAGTATATGTTGACGATATAAACATAATTGGATCTCCTAATGAGATTGAAAAAACTGTTGAGCTATTAAAGAAAGAATTTGAAATGAAAGATCTTGGTACCACAAAATTGTGTCTCGGCTTACAGTTCGAGCATCTTTGCGGTGGTACATTTGTTCATCAGTCAAACTACATCAAAAAGATGTTAAAACGTTTTAATATGGACAAAGCTCATCCTTTTAGCATACCCATGGTTGTCCGATCGCTAGAAGCACATAAAGATCCTTATCTCCCTAAAGAAGAAGATGAAGAAGTACTTGGTCCAGAAGTACCATACTTGAGTGCGATTGATGCTCTTATGTATCTTGCAAATAACATGAGACCTGATATTGCATTTGCGGTACATGTGCTAGCAAGATATAGTTCAAATATGTGACACCCCGTAATTTCTAGGTCAGCTTCTCATTTATTTAAATGTTTATTTAAATGCCTTATGTACACGTGGCACGACAGTACGAACATTAAGACACGACAGGATAATTCGAGGAATTATCGGCAAACAGCACACACGTGTCAAAACACACGAACGTTGGTGAACTGTAGGACCTTCAAGGAGCTCGAAAACAATCCGATTCCTATGGAAATCTACCCGACAGCCGCTGGAATAGTGCGGAATCCTATTCCAGGGTTTTCCAATCGAAATCAACAGCAACCGTGGTGATCTGATGGTGTAGGAAGAACTTGTAGACAAGAATCGAACACCACGGGTTGAGAATCGAACTTGGACGATCAATGGCCGCTCTAATCTCCTAGGGTTTGACTCTGGAATCTCAGGGAAGAAGGAGGGCTCTGGAAAAGTTAGTATTGAAATGATTTGAACCAGTATATATAGGCATTAGTCATTTGGCCGAATGAGAGGCCGAAGCAACTCATTCGGCGAATGGCTTCTGTCGAATAAGTAATTCAGTCGAATGAGTCATTCGACGAATGACTCATTCGACGAATGTAGACATACTCTATTCTCATTCGCCGAATGACTTCATACTCTAGAGTCATTCGGCCGAATGAGCAATACTCATACTCAATTAAACAATAAACCAAATCTCCCAATCAAATAATCAAATAGTTAAACATAAACATTAAGAACAATATATAAAAAGACAACTTCCATTAATAACTTGAATTTTACATGATAAGTAGTACAAAATAGAACTAGGGACATTACATGTATCAACAAACTCCCCCTTGGACCTAGTTCAACTCTTGGAAGTGTCTTTCTTGAAATAGTTTGCCGATATTGCTTTCCAGTCTGCTCCAGCGTGGATCTTGAAAATACTGCAGAGACGGATCACTCTCATAAACTGCAATGCTTGCACCATGTCTTGAACATCGAAGAAAATCTGGTGCCTAAACAGAGCTTGAACATCTTTGTGAGATAGATTTGTCAACCACATAGGATCAAATATCCTGACAGTCTCCCACTGCTTATCCTTGCACAACACAATCACAGCCTCGCCCGTGCGCCCATCATAATACCACCATCGGAAGCCATCCATAAAGTCTTGTCGCATTTTCCGTAAAGGAATCTTCTTCAAAACTCTAGGGGGAAGCCACTTCAGGATAACCTTATGCTTTCGGGTGTCTCCATCAATTTCTGGCAAATAATAACGTTCAGGCTGTTGGGGCTGAAAGTTCACCCATCTCTTTCGGTACTCATACTGGATTTGCCTAGAGAACCAGGCAGACATTCCTGAATCTTCACTGTATAGCAACTTCAGACGAGCTAATTGATTGACTTCAAAGCCCGGCAACGTCTTGAAATCATGAGGGTGCTTGAAGTAATCAATTCCCTTCTCTCTCTTCACAGCATAGCAACCAAGGTCGTGAAAGTATGCCCAGCTCAATATTTGACCTTTAGCTTTGTAGCCTTTGGTTCTGTAAACTTTCTTGTGTGTAGCTGGCATCTTCTCGGTGCTTTGTTTCTTCAAGGTCACCCAGTAGGCCTCCCATTCTTCTTTTCTATTCTTTTGTTCATCGGCTTCGGATTTGCTTGCTTCAACTTGTTCTTCCAGATATCTGACCAAAAGATCCTCTGTTTCTTGATCAAATGGTTCAGTGAATGTAGGCAACTCATCCTCAGCCGAAGTGTACTTAGGATATTCCTCTTCCGTGATATCTTCCAAAATAACTTCATCAATATCATTAAAGAGTTCTGGCTCTGGCTCATCAACAATAGGAACAGAGGTATCATCAGTGATCACCTCATCAGGATTTAATCTGAAAAGCTCAGCAATTTGTTCCTTTGTTAAGCAGTGAATGATTTCTCCCTCCTCCTTGTCATAGCTGACTGAGTGTTGTATGATGCCTTGAGCGTCCAAAATCATGGTAAGAGTCTCGTCTAACTGACGTCTCAAAGGCACAGCTTCTACTTCCTCAGTAGCTTCTGGTTCGGCTGTCTTTGGGGGAGACGAAGGAGGGGGAGCCTGAGGCTTCTTGTCATTGGCCTTTTTGGACCGGATCTTAGATGAACGAGGGGCTTGATCATCATCGTCATCATCATCATCAGTACTGGATGATTCAGAAGACCCACTCCCAGATCCGTCCTGATCATCATCTTTATCAGATTCTTCATAGTCAACCTTTTCCTCATCAGATTCTGCTTCCTCTTCTTCCTCTTCTTCTTCCTTTGTTTTCTCATAATCTGAATCATTGGAGCGGGTTTCTGTACCCTCAAGCCTGGGAGTGCCTTCCTTGGAACTTTCAACTAGTTCAGCAAGTCGAGCATTCTCCGCTTCTAGTAGCAAAATCCGTTCATTGAAACCAGTGACAGTTAGTGCCAACTGGTTGTGCTCATCGATATACTTTAGCAGCTGCTCTTCTTGTTGAGCAGAACGAGCTCTAAGATCAGCTCGTTGATCAGCTGCCTGCAGCAACAAGGCATCCTGATCATTGATCCTTTGTGTGAGCTGAGCTATCTTGTTCTCCTGCTCCATGTTTTTCTCCATCAGTCTAAGAACCATACTGTTCAGTGTGCTCAGCTGATCAACAACTGAAACAGTAGGTATGAACATGTCAGCTCGAGATGTAGAGGGGCCAGCAGAAGCAACAACATAAACATGATTATGAGTAATAGGAGTGGTCAGCGGGGCAATAGTAGTATGTGAGGGAACAACCCTTGACCGTGTCAGTGAAGAAACTGAAACAGCTGCTACTGATGTAACAGTAGTTGTAGCAGCTGTAGTCAGTTCTGACATCCTTTGAAAAGAGAACCTCGATCTCTTTCCTCTCCCGGCTCGGGAGGATGTAGGCTGAGAAGTAGCAGTAGAAACAGCCACTGTAACTGGTGCTGAAGACCGAGGTGGAGGAGACAAATCAAATTCTGGAATGAACAATGGATCAGCAATCTCCTCCAGCTCCTCTTCACTTCTCTTCCTCTTCCTCACAACCATCCTCCCACCAACCATTACCTTCTCAAAACCATTCTCGATAGTATCATCAGAATCAGTACTATCTTCATCACCTTCACCAGCTACACCATCATCCTCACTTGAGTCCTCTGACTCATCATCACCTTCTGTAGAATGAGGAACTGTAGCATCAAGTGAAGCAGAAGTGGTGACTGTAGTAGTAGTTAAGAAATCCAACTCTAATAGAGAATAGACATCTATATCTTCTTCTTGAGCTGTAGAAACACCAACATCACTACCAGGAGCAACACCACCAACATCAACCATGCTCATATCAGCAGCAGTGGTTATGTCACTTACACCCACACTCACCAATACAGAACTAACAGCTGCAGTGCACACAATCACTGAGCTTTCACCAACTCCAGCATCACTACCACCTGCATCATCATCTGGTACAACAATGTCCTCAACATCAGAATCAGAATCATCGTGCCTCCATTTACGACCAGCAGGAGCTCGATAATCTGGCCTAGAAAGATGACCAAATAAAGATCGAGTAGCTGGCTTCCTTTCTTTCCCTCTGTATGACAAGACTCTGTTCAGAGTAGTGTCATTCATATGCTCTAGACGGACAATGTCAGCATTGATCTTTGGCAGATCCGGAACTTGAGCATCTATAATCTGTTGCAGAAATCGAGGATACATCAGAAATTTCTTGTCTCCCTTCAAGACAACGTTCTCCTTCATGTGTATGAAAATCATCTCAGAGAAGTTGAACGGCTTGTTCAGCACCAAAGCAGCAAAGGCACACTGTATTGTCTCTCGCATTTTATCGAATCCACCTCTCCTTGATCCGAGACAGTGAACCAGAACGTGTGCAAGATATTTGAATTGAGGAGACATGAATGCTTTGTTGAGAATTCCTGCTCCAATATCACCTTCGTACTTGCATCTCAGAAAGCAACCACGAACTAAGAAACGATCTAGCAGAGATGGCTGATCGGGAGTATCCTGAAATCCACACACTCTCCTTATGTGCTCAGCGGACACAACAACATCATGTCCTAGCACCTTCCCTCTAATAACGGTAGGCTCAGCCTCACAATCTATGTCTGCGGAAGACCAGAAGTTTTGCTGATGAGAGTGGTAGGGTACATGTAAGGTAGATATAGCTGTAAAAATCCTCGAACGCCGAAGAAAAGTGATAATCTCTGAGTAGTGTTTGGCGTTCGGTGTGTTGAGATCCAAATGAGCACAAATGTTATGCTTTGGCACAGACTTGTAACCTGCCATACTGAAAATCAAAAAAATTAAACATGTTAGTGCAATTCAGTTGAACAGAAAACATAAATCAGAAAAACAGAATCATATTAAACACTTTGGTCGAATGAGAGTCATTCGGCCGAATGAGACCTTTGGTCGAATGACCCATACGCCGAATGGGATTCATTCGTCAAATAGACATCATTCGCCGAATGAGCTATAAGCTATGATGGTCATTCGTCGAATGAGCCATTCGCCGAATGAGTTTCATTCGCCGAATGAGTCATTCGCCGAATGAGTCATTCGCCGAATGAGTCATTCGCCGAATGAGTCATTCGCCGAATGACGACATTCGGCAACCAGTTTGAATTCAAAAATCCCTTTTTCAAAACACTCAAATCAGTCCACAAAATTTACATGCACATACTCAGAATCAACCGATTAAGATATTTAAAACACGTCTTAGGTGATTTCATGTCCATATTGACCATTTATTTACAAGGCGATTAACGAAACCCTAGAATCTAAAAATTTGATCTGTTCTTGATGATTCCACGGTTGGAAATCGCTGATAATCCTTCTCTAAGTACCTGAGATAAAATAGGATGTGATGATCAGAAGCAGGGTGAGTAACAAACACAAGAAATCGATTGTTTGAGCAAAGTTGATATTTGGGCGAATGGGGAACACACAGATGCGGCGAAAGAGAATAAGATCGAATGAGCTTCATTCGGCCGAAGGACTCTTATATAGCCACATTCATTCGCCGAATAAGCTAGACGAAAGGTCGGTTGAAACTCCGACACATTCGCCGAATGTGATTGACGAATGAGTCATTCGTCACCACTCATTCGCTGAATGTGAATGTCGAATGAGACATTCAACACACCTCATTTGTCGAATGAGAAAAACTTGGTCTGATTGATTTGGTCGAATGACTCATTCGCAGAATGAGGTCATTCGGCCGAATGAATGAAATTTACCTCTCATTCGGACGAATGAGAGACTTTAACACCCAAAACTCAAAAAAAAAAAAAAATTTTAATATATAGCATTTTGAACAACAAACTTTTGACAATTATGAAGATATGTTTGGTTGGTTCAGGATTCAGATGTGGCAAACATCTGAATCTACAAATGATCATCTAAAATAAAATTTAAAATAGAAAATCTTTTTGTATTTTTCTGAAACAACAACTACGACTGTACAAATAGTAACTAAAGACAAATAAACACATATTTTTGTGAGAAGTCCATTAATAAAATAACACATATCTCTAATCACATCATATTATCTTCAATGAATGCTTTTAGGCCTGTAAACGAACCGAACGAACACGAACACATGCATGTTCGTGTTCGTTCATTTAAACTTAACCGAACACGAACACGAACACGAACACCTTAACGAACACGAATTTTGTGTTCGTGTTCGTTTATTAAGAAAATGAATATGTTCGTGTTCGTTTATGTTCGTTCATTAATAAATTAAACGAACTGTTCATGAACATAAACGAACACAAACGAACTAAAATAAACGAACAAACATAAATGTGCATTTTTTTAACACCATTGAACAATCATAAACGAATATGAACACTATTGAACAAGCATAAACGAACACAATTGAACAAGTATAAAGGAGCACAAACGACAAGTCTCTTAAATGTAAATACATATCATTCGTAAATTAGTCAGTTAACCGAATAAAAACTAACATTACATAGTTAATGAACATAAACGAACATTAACGAACACAAATAAACGAACATAACCGAACTGTTCATGAACATAAATAAACGAACATAACCGAACTGTTCATGAACATAAATAAACGAACACAAGGTATGTTCATGTTCGTTCATTTAATTAAACGAACACAAATTTTGTGTTCGTGTTCGTTCATTTATTAAATAAACGAACATAAACGAACTCCTTACCGAACAGTTCACGAACAGTTCATGAACTGTTCGGTTCGTTTACAGGCCTAAATGCTTTACTTCAATTACAATTCTATTATGATACGATTACTGATATGTTTGTCCATAATTAAACCAAACAATACACAACTACTAAACAAACTTTATGATCACTCATATTTCTTGATTGAGTTCCCCATTTCAATTCACCATTAAAGATCAAAATCAGTTCAAAACTCATTTCTACATATCTTAAAACCAGTCATCATGAATACAATAAGATTCTAACATTATTACCTTTTTGTATTTATCTTGTTCTATCCAAATGGATGGCTTCAGCTAGGTCCGTCCCAGCAATATGGCACATATATGGAATCGAACTTAATTTGTTTAAGTTTTTCTCAAGCTTAATACCAGCTTGCATTTATTTTACTTCAAGCTTAACACCAGCTTGTTTTTGTTTTTCTTCAAGCTTAATACCAGCTTGTTTTTGTTTTTCTTTGTTTGAAACCTCATTTGATTCCATGATGACAGGTGTATGCTTGATTTGAGTCAAAAACCATTTCTTACTCAAGTGGTTTTATAAAATGGATCCCACAGATCAAACTTTCTAAGTTATCACAAGTTGTTTATTCATTCTGTATAGTCAGCCTATCAGTACATCCCATCACAATTCTCTTGTGATTTCAGCTCATACATTCACTTCTGCTTCTATGACATGATAGATTAATGTATTACTTTATAAAGAAAGACCATCTCAATTTTTTAATTTTTCTATTGTTTTTGGTTTTTCAATTTTTAAATGTTTTTGGTTTTTCAAATTACAGTATATCTCCTCTTAAAAACCTAAAAACAGAAAATATTTTTGAGTTTTTAATGAAGAAAATAAACTATACAAGAAAAATTGAAAGACTGAACTAGAATAAACAAAACAAAGACTAGCTAAGAAAAGTGATGATCATTTGTTAGACTCAGATGAGGATTGGACTTCATCCTTTTGAAAAACACCATTAGCCGATAACAGATATAAAAATCTGGGTTTATCAAATGCTTTGGTAAAAAGATCGGCTTTTTGGTGATCGGTGTGAATTTTCACTACATCGATTAATTTCTTTTCAAAACAATCACGTATGAAGTGATATTTAATGTCGATGTGTTTGGTTTTGGAGTGCTGAACAGGATTTTTAGTGACAGCTATGGCAGCAGTATTATCAACATATATAGGAGTGTTAGAAAAATGTAACCCATAGTCCCTGAGTTGCTGTTGAATCCAGATGATTTGAGAACAGCAACTAGCAGCAACAATGTATTCAGCTTCACAGGTTGAAGTAGACACCGACGTCTGCTTCTTGCACTGCCAGGTAACTAAACGGTTTCCAAAGAACTGACATCCTGCAGATGTTGATTTGAAATCTCTCTTGCATCCACCATAATCTGAATCACTATGAGCAGTAAGCTCAAAGTTATCATCATTAGGGTACCATAAGCCAAGTTCTGGTGTACCCTTCAGATAACGCATAATCCTTTTGACAGCAATGAGATGAGATACTCTTGATTTTGACTGATAGCGTGCACACAAGCAAGTAGCGAACATGATATCTGGCCGAGAAGCAGTGAGATACATAAGAGATCCGATCATTCCTCGGTACAGAGTGGCATCAATTAACTCCCCCTTTTCATCTGGAGTAATCCCGTGATTAATCGCCAGTGGGGTACCAGCAGGCTTTGCATCAGACATACTGAACCGGCTCAGAATGTCACCAACATATTTGGTTTGATGAATGAAAATCCCTGCCTCAGACTGATCCACCTGCAATCCTAAGAAAAACTTCATCTCTCCCATTGAGCTCATTTCAAATTTCTCTTTCATAACCTTCTCGAATTCCTTGCACAGACTATCATTAGTGGAACCAAAGATTATGTCGTCCACATACACTTGCACCAAGAGCAAATCACTGTCCTTCTCACGAATGAATACTGTGCAGTCAATGACACCTCTTCTGAACCCGTTATTCAGAAGGTGAGTAGAAAGTGTCTCATACCACGCTCACGGAGCTTGATGCAATCCATATAAAGCCTTGTCTAGCTTGTAGACTTGGTCACGATTCAATGGATCCTCAAACCCGGGAGGTTGACTGACATATACTATTTCACTGATCACACCATGAAGGAACGCACTCTTGACATCCATTTGATAAACCTTAAACTTCTTAAAGGATGCATAAGCCAAGAAGATACGAATTGCTTCGAGTCGAGCAACCGGAGCAAACACCTCATTATAGTCCAAACCCTCTATCTGTCTGAATCCTTGAACCACCAGACGTGCCTTGTTTCGCACTATGATCCCGTGATCATCTTTCTTGCAACGAAGAACCCATCGAGTGCCAATGACTTTTGCACCTTTTGGTCTGTCAACCAATTGCCAGACACCTAACTTTTTGAACTGTAGAAGTTCTTCTTGCATTGCATCAACCCAGGATTCTTCCTTGAGAGCTTCAATGACAATACGTGGTTCAACTTGAGAAATAAAGCAGG
This sequence comes from Mikania micrantha, assembly GCA_009363875.1. Lineage (NCBI taxonomy): Eukaryota > Viridiplantae > Streptophyta > Magnoliopsida > Asterales > Asteraceae > Mikania > Mikania micrantha. Next base: position 63,922,732 of record CM018694.1, read on the forward strand.
AATGAGCACAAAAGCTTACATCTGCAAAATCAAGAATGTCAGCAAGACCGCCTGAAGAAATCTGATTTCAAGTCTTCACTCCATCCAAAGGACTCCCAATAATATTTTCTTGAGGATGAATGCGGTTAATTCGTCCAACAGGATGAGCTGGAACCTCAACCTCAGGATCTAGGTTATTCAGATTCAAATCCTCAAGACCTGGTACAAGATTATCAACACCTGGTTCAGGAGCAGCCGGATGAGGATGATTGTCATCTGTGTCTGAGCTGTCATCATTTATCTGTGTGGTTGGAACAGATGCAGAGGAAGGTTGCATAGGTTCATCAGGTGCATTCTGTGCATCATACAACATCTGAACTGCAACATCTTCATCTGAATACATGGGGGCCATATTGAATGAACCAAAAAGACTAGAATAATCAAACATCCAATCTGGGCCTTTTCCAGGTGGGGGCATTGAATATTTCTGAACATCAACATGGTACCACTCCTCCACATTATGAGTTGAAATGTTGTAAACTCTTTTATTTGGAGTGTTGTACCCAAGAAAGTACCCTTCTTCCACCTTCTCATTGAACTTGCCCTGCTCATGTTTCTTAAGCATAGTGCACGGTGCACCAAACGGTTCAAGATACTTAAGATTTGGCTTTCTGTTATGGAGCAGTTCAAAGCAAGTCTTCCCATGTCTTTTCACAATGAGAACCCGGTTCAATGTATAGCAAGCATTTGCTACAGCTTCATTCCAGAACTGAACCGGCAGAGATGAATCAGCAAGCATGGTTCTAGCAGCCTCAATCAATGTCCTATTTTTGCGTTCAGCAACACCATTCATTTGTGGAACATATGGAGCACTAAACTGTTGCACAATGCCTCTTGCATTACAAAAATTCTCCATGTTGTGATTTTTGAACTCCGTTCCATTATCTGTTCGAAACTGACGAATCTTGAGCTTATAAAGTGATTCAAGTTTGGTAACCAACACTTGAATGCAATCAAACGTTTCAGATTTCTCCTTTAAAAAGAAAACCCAAGAATATCTGGAATACTCATCGGTGATGACAAGACAGTATTGATCTCCAGCAATACTCTTCCGATTCACAGGACCAAACAAATCCATATGGAGAAGCTCAAGAGGAACATTGAATGAAACTTTTTCAGCTTATGATACTGCTTAGATTGCTTTCCCTTCTTGCAAGATACACATATATCGGACAGCTTAAAATTCTTTAGGCTAACTCCCTCAACCAGACTATTATGAACCAAATGATTCATCTTGCGTAAACTCAAATGACCCATCCTCTTATGCCAAAGGATTGAATCTTTCTCAGTTGCCTTTGTCATAAAACATGAAGCTGTGGAGGATGTAGTTGAAGCTATGGCCATGTTGAGAACATATAAGTCTTGCTTTCTGGGAGCAGACATCAAAATCCAATCTTCAGGGATCTTAACACCTTGCTTAAGAATGTAACATTTTGACTCATCAAATAAAACCTTGTACTCTTTGTCACAAATCTGTGAAACTGACAGAAGATTGTTTTCCAACTGTTTAACATATCTGACATTATCAAAAGACACTTGACCATTGGTCAAAATTCCCTCTCCTGTAATAAAACCACCTTTATCACCAGCAAATGCAACATATCCACCACGAACTGCATTCACATTGGTGAGCAAAGAAATATCACTAGTCATGTGCCTGGAAGCCCCACTATCAACTATCCAATTGCTGTTAACTCCAGCTTTTGGGGCAACCTGCACAACAAAGAGACAATCAGTTCACTTTGGGAACCCAAGCCTTTACAGTCTTGGGTTGACCCAGAGAGTCTCGGATCCATACATCAATCCATTTACCATCTGGAAGAGGCTTATCTGAGATATGTGGAACTGAATCCTCAGATGGTTTAACTTTCCAGATTGCATTTTTATCAAAGGAATTTTTCAGATAAATGGATGATGTTTTTGCTTGTTTAACTTTAAGCACAATTGGAACATCCAAAGTTTTCAGTTTCTCTTTACCCTTGTCTAAAAATTTGGTCTGGATTTGTTGTTTGGGTTTTGTTAGAACATGCTTAGTTACAGATTTCACAGGTTTGGTTAAAGCAGAATTCAGTTTTCTGAAAGGAACAACCTTTGGTCTGATCAAATGAGGGCAAAATCTAACAATGTGCCCAGTTTCACCACATTCAAAACAAACTTTTTCACCCTTTTTATGAAAGTGTTTTAAATCAGAAAATGATTTGTGATGTGATTTAAAAATATTTTTTTTCAAGTGGTCTTGATTAAAACCCAATCCTTTTGTCCCTTTGTTACCAACAAAAGCTGACTTGGTAACACACTTAGCTTCAGACTCTTGTGAAGCTTTTACAAAGCCCAATTATTTGTAAATATTTAAGTTACAGATTGGGTCACCTTTCATGACAACAGGGGTTTGATTCTGAGTAGTACTATATTTAGGTGAATAATCTGATTCATCCTCAGAATCTGAGACCCAATCTTCAACCATTCCATCCACCCGAGATCCCTCAGACTTTGATAAACTCTGATTTGTACTCAGACCAATTGGATCAATTACTAATGGAGTAGTGACTTGAAAATCCTTAACGTCTTTGTCATTTGGTGTATTGACAAAGGCGTTGAGGATTGGTGGAGGACAATTCTGATAGTTAACCTTTCCCTTTCCCTGTTGATCAGTACCCCTATTGATCATGTGCTCAATAATATAAGATGAGCTCTCATAGCTCTTGAGCTTCTGTCCTAGGGTCTCATAGTCACACTCGACTATTGCTAACTTCTTCTTGATCTCATTGATGGTATTGAGATAAGAAGTTATAGCATCTTGCTTGTTCAGCACAGTGATCTCAGCCTCATGCAATTGTCTGTTTAAAAGATCAATTTTAACTTGAAAATCTTTTTCATTAGATTTTAAAATTTTGTTAGCTTCAATGCACAAGTCTAGATCGTTCAATAGGTCATTGTTATGCTTCTGATAAGCAAGAACCTTACTTCTAAGGTCAACACAATTAAAACACTCAGAATGTGAAGATGAACAATCAGTGTATACCTGCTCAGACTCTGATGAAGCAGAAGAGTTTACCATCAAAGCAAACTGAGTATTGGAGTCATCAATTTCAGTATCAGAATCTTGAGTGTCTGAATCTGTCACACTGTCTGACTCTGAACTTGAGACTTTATCATCATTCATCTTTGATTCTTCCAGAGTACTTTCCTCACTTTGATTTTCAGCTTGTTGAATCTCAGCCACACATGCTTTATCTTGTTCTCCTTGATCAGCATTGAATCTGAAATCCCAGTTCACCCCTTCATCCTGTTGTACCATCAAAGCTTTGCTTGCAGAAGATGAAGAACCAGCTTGAGTAGGAGAATCAATGGGAACCAATCTCCTTTCTGGATTTGAAGTAGTAGATTTCTGTTGCTGAAATGGATTCTTGTTGCCTGCTTTCTTCGGTTGCTTGCACTGTCTGGCAAAATGGCCCTTCTCTCCACAGTTGTAGCATGTCACCGATGCCATATCAAATCCAAACTTAGACTCCTTGTTTAAATTTATGTCTTTACCAGTTCTCTTCACAAAATCCTTAGCTCTTCTCACAGCACTTGCCAAAGCCCACATAATGTCAATCCTTTCCATGTCATCAGGATCTATCTGAGAATAGTCATCATTGGTCAAATAAGGATTGCCGATCTGACCAGCAACTAAACCATCATATGAGCTAAACAATGTAGACAAAAGACCCATATGCTATTTAGCAATCTCCACAGTGACCTTGTCAAAGTTGTCTGTTTTCAGACTGGCAGTAGGCTGATGATGCTCTTTTTGTGAACTGGATGAAGATGACTGACTGAATTGAATCTGAGCCGTAGATGGAGCTTCAGATGTCTGAGAAACAAAAGCAGTCTTTAAAGGAGCATGAGTAGTTGATTTATCAACTGTGGGAGTAGAATAGTATAAGGAGGGGTCCTGAACTTGAACTACTCTCTTGGCTTTCCATTTGTTTTCTATCTCCTCCTCTTTCAGCTTCTGAATGAAATCATTGATATCCATATGTGCCAACATCTGGTTCTGCTTGAGTACCATCAAGAATGACTCCCACTTTGGAGGTAGAGCATCCGTCAAACACTGAATTTTCTCTTGAGTAGTAGTCTTGACCTCATGATTGAATAACTCGCTCAAAAGATGATAAAACCTAGCAATCAGTTCATCCAGTGACTCATTTCCCACATACATAAAGCTATTGAATTCCTTTCTCAATGCTTTTGACTTAATGCTCTTTAAAGCATCATTCCCTTCATATCTTTGTTGCAAAGCATCCCATAAATACTTGGAAGATGTAAACTGTCTAAACTGATGGAAGATATCAGTAGCAATGGACTGTGATAAAATAGCATAAGCTTTCTTCTCATAGTCATAAAGCTTCATTTGAGGCTCAGTCATCCGTGTGACTAGCATAGGAGTTCCATCTTCATTTAGAGGCCTCAGATAACCTCCTTCAATCATCATCCATAGATTTGTATCCACCCCATTAATATGAATCTCAAACCTATACTTCCAATGAGGATAATTGTCTAAGGTTAGTAACTTAGGAGCTTTGTTGGAGTTCCCCGTCTCATTCTCTGTTAACAGTAGAGCCTGAATACGATGATTCTGGTTTGCCATAAGTGCTAAATCCTCCATGTAATCAGAAATGATAAAATCCAATACTTAGAAAAATTTTCAGAATGAAGGGCCGAATGAAGATGATTATGGCGAATGTCGGGGGCCGAATGTGATAAACTGGCGAATGAGAAGATGAGTATGACACTTGGCGAATGAGTAGAACAAATGAACCTATTCGGCGAATGAATGATCGAATAAGGTGATTCGCCGAATGAGAGTAGAGTATGATGCTATTCGCCGAACGACTGGTCGAAAGAAGGCTATTCGCCGAATGACTGGAATGAAAGAGCTATTCGCCGAATGAGTGCTATTCGGCGAATGAAGACTGATTCGGCCTAACTTATTCGGCCGCAATAGTCATTCGGGCGATCTGGGGTTTTCAACAACGAAAATCGTGATAACTTGCTATTTTGACCAAATCTATGCACCAAATTTGGTACAGAACATCATGACATGATAATCAACCAATTGGGAAAAGGTTTGGACAAACACACCACAAAAACCCATGGATTTGCAATGAAATAGTGACTTGGAAAGCAAGAAACTTAGGGTTTTTGGAAGTTACGAAAATCAGGGTTTTGGAAAACTTAGATCTGATGATTTAGAGTGAAAATCGAGTAGAATCTAGAGCCAAAGCTCTTATACCACTTTGTAGGACCTTCAAGGAGCTCGGAAACAATCCGATTCCTATGGAAATCTACCCGACAGCCGCTGGAATAGTGCGGAATCCTATTCCAGGGTTTTCCAATCGAAATCAACAGCAACCGTGGTGATCCGATGGTGTAGGAAGAACTTGTAGACAAGAATCGAACACCACGGGTTGAGAATCGAACTTGGACGATCAATGGCCGCTCTAATCTCCTAGGGTTTGACTCTGGAATCTCAGGGAAGAAGGACGGCTCTGGAAAAGTTAGTATTGAAATGATTTGAACCAGTATATATAGGCATTAGTCATTCGGCCGAATGAGAGGCCGAAGCAACTCATTCGGCGAATGGCTTCTGTCGAATAAGTAATTCAGTCGAATGAGTCATTCGGTGAATGACTCATTCGACGAATGTAGACATACTCTATTCTCATTCGCCGAATGACTTCATACTCTAGAGTCATTCGGCCGAATGAGCAATACTCATACTCAATTAAACAATAAACCAAATCACCCAATCAAATAATCAAATAGTTAAACATAAACATTATGAACAATATATAAAAAGACAACTTCCATTAATAACTTGAATTTTACATGATAAGTAGTACAAAATAGAACTAGGGACATTACACGTATCAACATGAACATCACAACACTTGAGCACAGAAGCACCTCACAAGTCAATTATGGCTAGTAATTGACTATTAGAGTCCAAACGACGCTCGAACGATGTTCTAAAGTCGAGAAACAGGCGAGAATGGGCCCAGAACAGCAAAACAAGCTTATTGGGCTTGACAAATGGGCCAGGCGGTACGCTTGACCCGAGGCCTTCACCTCAGGCGATGCGCGCGGATGAGGAATATGGCGCCTCATCCGTTCCACCCGCGCGTAACGCACCAAATCGAATCACCACGTCAGGCGATACGCCTGACCACTCTGACAGCTTAAAATCTTCTTGAGCAGCGTAAAATCATCATACACTCTACTCTCATCATTTCAGTCGACACCAGACGCCATCTAGCACGATTTCACCTTCCCCAAACCTCTGCCATCATCTTCTACACCCTCTAAGACCCATTGGAAGCCATTGAAGCCATTTTTGAGGTTCTTGAAGCTTTGGAAGCTTGAAGAAAGACATTGTCGAAGCTCGAGCACCATATTACCTTCTTGTTCTCACTCAAAACCGCTGTCCAGGAGCTCTAGAGACTGTTCTCATCACCATCTCAGGACCTTTGAAGCTCTAGAAGGTAGCCACACACTCCATGTAGCTTAAAATCATCATTTCACACACATGCAAGTGTTAAATCACACATGCAAGCACTACACCATCACATGCACGAATTTATTTTCTGGGTTTGTTGATTTCACGATGTTTCTTAATGATCTATGGTGTTTAGATTTAGTTTTATGACGATCCATGATGATGTGTGTCATTAGGATGCTTGATTTGGTCATAACTTGGTGAAATAGTCACATGCATGTGCAATCTAATGCATTTTTGATGATCTTGAAGGATGATATATGACTATAAATGTTATTGGTGATGATCTACATGGTTGAATGTCATTGGAGTGGTTAAAACTAGGATTTTAATAAATCTTTCTATATTTAGAAACTTTTTACTTAAGAAATGGTGATTTGGTGACAATGATGGTCATGCGTGTGTATGGGAATGTTGTTTTAATGTATTTAGAATGATATTGAAGGTTAGGATATGACTTTGATAATGTTTATTGTCATTTTGACAAAGTTACTATATTTAGTAACTTTTCGGGTCGAAATAATGATAGGAGACGATTTGACTATATTGGTATGTTTAAAATGATGCTAGATTGATTATTATGATGATTAATGATGCTAAGATGGTTTAGAAATAGTAAATGGTTATTTCTATGCTAAAAACTACAAGTTACTATTTTTAGTAACTTTATTTTTACAAAAATCGATTTGTAAACATGATGTGTGATTCGAGCATGCTAAATGGCATATTATGTTATAATATGATGAATAGATGCTAAGTTAGGTGGTTTCCAATGTCACGTATGCTATAAATGGAAACTTTCCATTTTAGGAAACTTTTACGTGCTAACTTGTTATAAACGACTTATGTGAATTCGTATGATGATGTGTTATGTGTTAACATGATCACGTAGGACTAACGAGCATGCTAGAACTTTAAAACCGATATGCTTTGTGAACTTTCCAAAAATGGAAACTTACTATAAATAGTAAGTTGTCCATAGACGCGACTTGCGTGTTTTGCACACGACAAACACTTACACGATTGCTACACGATTCACAAACCGTCACACGGTTCACCAACAGGTCGTTGACTTGACACGGTCAACTCTGGTCAAACACGGTCAAACACGGTCAATGTGGACCAACACAGTCAAACACGGTCAATGTGGACCAACACGAGCAAACACGGTCATTGTGGACCGACACGGACAAACATGAACAACCAAGGGTTGTTGAACACAAACACGGGCACTAACACGAACACTAGCACGGTCACTTACACGAACTCACGTACGGTATACGATATAGGTTGCCGGTGACCGACGCGCAGTCTACGCAGGAGCTTACGCGTACTCTATTACTTTTCATCACTAAGGTGAGTTTACGGCCCCTCTTTACTCTTTTTCAAACGATTTTAAATAGGGGGAGAATACCAGTTGCATCGAGTCAAACATTATTGCTATTACAAACATTTTATTGTGTATGCTGGTTTATTGGACAAACATTAAGTGTTGAACTCGTATTAAGCCCTCACAAAGTCTTACCGTTAATGTACGAACAACGTGGTAGATTTGGATGGATCCATTAGGGAATGACTAACCCCACGGGGCACTATGTTGACTGGATGTCATAACCCGTGCAAACTCTGACCTAACTTGCTATGTATACGAGACATAGCGGAGGCAAGGACAAACAAGTCTAGTTCGGTAGTGACGCACTGACACTTTGGGCCTAGGGCTCGGTACTAACATTTGATAAACAGCATGACACACTTTCTTACTATATGTATATCAAAACCTGTGAACTCACCAACCATCGTGTTGACACTTTTTCTAACTTGTATTCTCGGGTAACTAGCGCGGCTAGCAGGAGGACAGGAATGCACAATTTAAGGAACGAGCATTAGGAACTTGCATGCATTCTGTCTTGTCATTTTGAAAACAATTTACTTTTATTATGTTAAACAATGTTGCGTTAAACTATTTACATTTCGCTGCATTTTGTCAAACATTTGATATTCCGCTGTAATATGATATGATAACTATTATTCCGCGGCAAACTATTTTATGAGTGTATGTGTCAAACTTTGGATTTGTAAACGCATATAGAGGTGTTCTATATGACCTTGAGCTGCGATTTTGGACACGTCACATCCACGTGGACATACGCCACGAGTGGGAATTTGGGGGTGTGACAGACTGGTATCAGAGCCTTGGTTATAGAGAACTAGGTTTGCATGTAGTAAACTTAGACTATAGCCATGGTTGCAAAAGTCGCTAGGCGTTCCAAGGTCGGAACAGGTCCTTGGAGCGAGTAATCGGAGAGTACTCGGCCCTAGGCGGTAGTACTCGGGTAACACGCAGGAAGTACTCGGCCTCGGAACAACTCCTTGGAGCGAGTACTCGGAGAGTACTCGGCCTTGGAGACCGACTTTTACAACAGTGACTATAGCCATTGCTCAACTTTAGACACTACACATAGAACCTTGCACATTGATGATATTATTGCTTATATTGAATTGTAGTTCACTAACTTGAGACTTACAGGGATGGCCAACAACGAAGACACCAACAGGAGCTCGAGCAGACGCTCGGCGACTGATGACTTGACTGAGAGCCGCCGACGAGTCCACGACATAGTGGCTCAAGTGGACGCTGAGATGGACAGGCGAGCTAGGGACGCAGCACGAGCCCGACACTGGGGATGGCTTCCCACTATGATCCAGGAATGGATCATCGGGGAGAGGGTACCTCCATACAGATACCCCGGCGACACGACGTGTCACACCCCCAATTTTCAACTAACGGAATCATACCGTTTGGGAACGTGACAAACCAGGATCTCAGATCATTAGACATAACGAAGACCTCTATATGAATTTCAAAACATACTTTGGTCTTTAAAACATAACATCAGAGTTTCAAAAGTTGCGGAAGCGTTTAAAACCAATAATAGTTGTAATATGTAAATTACAAAACAAAATCCTTAAATGTTCAAATTCAAATATCCAAAATGTTTAAAATGCATGCGACTCTATCTCCTAGTCCATGCCAGCTTTAATGCGCGCCTTAGCGTCCTGAGAAAACATGTAAATCAAGTCAACACAAAGGTTGGTGCCTAACACAGGTTTTAAGTATTCACAATGTTCAAAACAACAATTTGAATATCAAGTTGTAGATAACATAATCACACATGCACAGTCATGATAGCTAGTCATATAAACTATTTACATAAGTGGTCGACACCGAAGCTGACGAATTGCCATGCTATAGCATGTTTTTGCCTTGCCACTATTGTCTAGCAAAACAATAGTAAAATTGTGTTTGGTCAGTCAAACACCTGCGTAGATCCCATCTACCAGGTGAGGTTTGTCAAACCTAATAGATCTATTTCCAACTACCACGCTTTGCGCTACGGCAAACTAAACGGTTCGAGGTGTGTAAGGACTTTCAAGTTGCTATGTTGTCACATAATGTAAACAGCTAACTCATGCAAGTGATATGTATCTAAAAAGAGTTTGTTGCACATGTTTTCTCCCCCAAAACAGTTTAAAATAAGAAAGGGGCCGTGTACGCACCTTTGATAGTGGATAGAATGATCAGATACGTGAACTCGCGTAGAAAATCCTCTACGAAGAATCTGTGTTTTAAACAATAACTTAGTGTTATTCGAATAGTCGTTTTGTGCTTGACATCACATACGTGTCAACACACGTATGTTAAAATGTTAGAAATGTGCATACGAAAGTACGCGTGTCTTTAGAAATCGTTTAAATAAAATCCTATACGATTTTATTTAAATAAACGTAATTATACGTGATTTCGTTTTCGGATTAAAATATGAATTTTATTATTCTAATACGTTCGTATTACCGTTATGGTTCCAACGCAACTCGAACGGATTAAAACGGAGTTCGTATGTGAAAGGTATTTCAAAAATACCAAAAATGGTATTTTTCCAAAAACCCGGCCACCCCCTGGCTCGAACCCGCGACCTCCTGATCGCAACACACATGCTCTACCAACTCAGCCCGCTAGGGTATCGCATCAGTCATCCGGAATTAATTCTTTTAAATCCTCTTCCAGTCCAAATCCCTTTCCATATTATAGCCGAAGCAACCTCTTCCCAATCGATCCCCAATTCGAATCTGATCAACACTTAAACTATAGGGTTTCTATTCTAATCATCCAATCGACTCTACATCAGATTTTAATTTGAAAATAACTCACTCTAACTCCATTAATCTATTATACACATGATCGAATTCAAACCCTTCAATTTCTAATCCAACCGATCGAATTAATGATAACTTGATCCAGAATTCATATGGTTCTCACTATACTAGAGATTTCGACCCTCTCTGTACAATTTAATTCAAGTCTTATAACCGTTTAAACCAAGAACCCCTTATCGTTTTTGATTACAAGCCCTAGAAGTCGAATGCTATAAATTCGCTATGGTTTTATGAAATTGACACATGCTTCAGTTAAAACGAAGGTTTCTGAAACTATCCAATCATTTTAATTTTAGTTTTAAACTTCCTAGAATCAAAACCCCCAATTACGTTCTTACCAAGAACCCTAATAATCGAATTCGATCAATTCGTTATTCTTTCATAAAATCAACATGTGTTTATCCTTAATCGCAACATTCTGAAACTATAGACACTAATTAATTGGATTTTCAACATCGTTTACATTGAGATCCCCAAAACGACTTTATTACGAGCCCTAATTACTTGAACTCTATCAAATCGATGTTATCAGTTGAAATTGATTTAGGATAACCCTTAGTCGGCCATATTAGAAGATGTAGGATCGATTACTTACTTGATTTGATGGTTAATCGATTGAGATCGACTTTGAGTCTTAGGTTCGGCCCCCTCGCGATCGAATTCCTCAGTCCGGAGCTTTTGGAATCAATTCACTGCTTGTATTACTCTCTGAGGATGCCGAATAGTGTTTAGGAATTCTCAATTGTGAGTGTTTTGATCTACTCTTCCGAATTTGAGAGTGACTATGGACGGTTTCAACCTTTTGCTATCATTTTAGTTTAATTCGATCAATAAATGTAACCATAACGTCTGATAGTTGATAATGATCATTAAGTTGATACTTACAACTGACCAATTTCAGTTACAACTTAATATTAATGTGAAATTCGAATTTCATAAGCCATTTAGTCGAATTTTGACTTATAAAAGTCAAAATTGACACTAAAAATCAATTACAAGTTTAATCTTCAACAACTTAACACTTAGGAATTGATTTTTCTTAATTCCTAACTCCTATAGGTTATTCTGGATCGACAACATATCATTTCGATTAACAAAGTTGAGCCGAAAATCCCGAATAGTCACTAATTGAATCCTTTAACTCATTGTTGGGCTAAATTTACCCAATTGGGCTTCTCAAATACAATTGGGCCTCATTGGGCCTTCCTTGGCCTTATTGGGCCTTCCCTGGGCCTACTTTGTTTTCATTGGGGCTCACTTGACCCTATTGGGCCTTACTGAGCCTCCCTTGGCTTATTGGGCCTACATTGGCTCTGTTGGGCCTGTGATCTCACCATCTTCAGTTAACAAAGTTAATCCGAAAAGTCAGATTGTCACACGACGCCCGGCCGTCGATTACCACCACTCGGAGTACCACTAGAGCAGGCCTTCGCGGCCCACGTTGCTTGCACTCGGCGAAAGATTTGGAGGAGTGGCGAGCTATCCGATGAGGTTCGAGTTCTTCGCGAGAAGAACGATCGCCTGGAAAGGCGAAACGATCGACTGGAGGAGCGAAACGATCGACTGGAGGAGCAGGTGGAAACCCTACGTCTCCAGGTATCCCAGCTGATGAGTCAGCATGGGCAGATGGTGGACATCATGCAGGAGCATGATGGACGTATTACGGAGAACCGAGTCGCCAACGAGGAGACTCAGGCGATGGTACAGGCTAGCGACGCCATGTTCAATGCATGGGCTGTACAATTTATAGAAGAACCTCCACAGGAGGATGGTCCTGAATTCGAGGTCAATGACCTCGGAGAAGAGGATTTTGACGAGGATCCCGAAGAGGATCCAGAGGAGGACGATAACGACGGAGATGCTGCCAGTGACATTTCACACGTCTCCATGGACTCGGACTAGATAGGTTACTTTATTTTATATTTCTTTCTGTATTTGCCTAGACGAGCGGGATGTGCTCGAAGAACTCGTATTGTATTTCCTTTTGAAATTATTGTACTTCAAAAATCTGGTATTAATGAGAATTATGCTTTGTTATTATCTATTGTATCAGTATGATTGTTGCTAACACAACTTCTGACATGACATCTGACTTGACTTCTAACATGACATTTGCTAACACTCTAACTCATGCTAACTAACATTCTAACCTTTCCATATAGCAACATGTCTGGAAGAGGATCCAACGCTCTCAAACTCAAACGCAAGGCCGAAAGGGCGAGAATCGACATGATGGTCGAACGTAAGTTCAACAAAGTGCTCGCGGAGTACGAGGCGAACCGACATGCCAGCGAGACTAGTGGCACCAACAATGGATCTCATAGGGGCGTAGCAAATGGATGCTAGTTCAAAGCTTTTCTAAGCTGCCACCCACATAAGTTCCAAGGTACCGAGGGAGCAGTGGGACTGCTTCGCTGGATCGAGAAGCTGGAGTCAGTTTTCTCTATGTCTGAGTGCTCGGAGGAAAACCGAGTGAAATACGCTACGGGAACTCTGGAGGGACCGGCCCTCACATGGTGGAACAACCATGTCCAGACTCTCGGACTGGAAACCGCCAACTCTATTCCCTGGGAGAATTTCACAAGGATGCTTCATGAGGAGTATTGCCCTCGTGACGAAATCCGAAAACTAGAAGAGGAATTTTGGGTACACAAGATGGTGGGATCGGAAATCGAGAAGTACTGTACTCGATTTCACGAACTGTGCAAGCTATGCCCTGCAATGGTAACGCCGGAGTATAAGAAGATCAAGCAGTTCATAAGTGGACTGCCGGAACAGATTCAAAGCACAGTAACTGCTTCCGACCACACCACCATCCAACCACTGATCAGACTGGCTCATAAACTGACTGATCAGGCTGTAGCTCAGGGCAAGCTACCAAAACGAGGCGAGCATGTGAAGCCTCAAGAAAGCCAGAAAAGGAAGTGGGAACCCAATCAGCACCAATCTCATCAACCTCAACAACAACAACAACGATCCGCACCTGCCAGAGCTTTCACTGCCACCCAACCTGATGACAAAGGGAAGGGTGTGTATCAGGGAAAATACCCACTGTGTAACCGATGCTCTTATCACCACTTCGGGCAATGCGAGCGATACCGTTGCCTGAAGTGCGGCCGACATGGCCACATGGCCAAAGATTGCAGATCAAAGTTTCCTGTCAACAACAACCCCAACCACAACCAGAACCACAACAACAACAATCAAAACACTCCCAGAGGGTGTTATGAATGTGGCAAGCCGGGCCACATGAGGAGGGATTGCCCTCAGCTGAAGAAGGCCGGAGGAGGAGCGGCCAAGGGTCGAGCTTTTGTGATTGGCTCGGGGGAAGCCAAGGATGACCCGAACATCGTGACCGGTACGTTTCTTTTAAATAATGTCTACGCTAGTATATTATTTGATACCGGTGCCGATAGGAGCTTTATATCTAGTGAGTTTAGTAAATTGCTAGACATTACCCCGACACCACTAGACTATAAATATACTGTAGAGTTAGCCGACGGTAAGCTGATTGAAACACAACACGTCTTTCGAGGATGCGTCATGGTGTTGGCGGATCACGAACTAGAAATTGACTTGATGCCGGTGACTCTCGGAAGCTTTGATGTAGTCATTGGAATGATTGGTTATCCGCTAACCAAGCCGAGATTGTATGCAACGAGAAGATCGTACGAGTGACGTTGCAGAACGGTGAACAGATCCCGATTCAGGGAGAACGATGGGGAGTACCTCTGAACATTATGTCCTGCATGAAGGCAAACAAATACCTCCAAAAGGGATACACTGCAATACTAGCCCTCATCATGGAACAACCGAAGGAAGAAAGGAATATTGAGGACATCGCCGTAGTCCGCGATTTTCCCGAAGTGTTTCCCGAGGATCTACCTGGACTACCTCCGAAACGACAAGTCGAGTTTCAGATAGACCTCACACAAGGAGCAGCACCGATTGCTAAAGCTCCATACCGACTAGCACCGACTGAGATGCAAGAACTGTCTAACCAGTTGCAGGAACTATTAGACAAAGGATTTATTAGACCGAGCTTCTCACCTTGGGGAGCGCCGGTCTTGTTCGTAAAGAAGAAAGACGGATCATTCCGAATGTGTATCGACTACAGAGAGCTGAACAAGGTGACGATCAAGAATCGATACCCGTTGCCACGAATAGACGATCTGTTTGACCAGCTGCAAGGGTCAAGCTACTATTCGAAGATCGATTTAAGATCGGGTTACCATCAACTAAGGATACAAGATAACGATATTCCTAAGACTGCCTTCAGAACCCGATACGGACACTACGAATTTCTGGTTATGCCCTTTGGACTGACCAATGCACCAGCTGTATTCATGGACCTCATGAATAGAGTATGCAAACCCTACCTTGACAAATTCGTGATAGTGTTCATTGACGACATACTGATTTACTCTAAGAATCAGGAAGAACATGATGAACATCTGAGGCTAGTCTTGGAATTACTGAAGAAAGAGCAACTATACGCGAAATTCTCAAAGTGCGACTTTTGGATTCGCGAGGTCCAATTTCTTGGACATGTGGTTAACGAACAAGGAATACACGTAGACCCTGCCAAGATTGAAGCCATCAAGAACTGGGAAGCACCCAAGACTCCAACTGAGGTGTGGCAATTCCTAGGGCTGGCTGGGTACTACAGGAGATTCATTGAAGGGTTTTCAAAGATTGCTCAATCACTGACATCCTTGACCCATAAAGACAAGAAGTTTGACTAGGGAGACAAACAGGAAACTGCTTTCAATTTGTTGAAACAGAAACTATGTACTGCACCTATCCTATCCTTACCAGAAGGATACGATGATTTCGTTGTGTATTGTGACGCCTCAAAACAAGGACTTGGTTGCGTGCTTATGCAACGCGAGAAGGTGATAGCATATGCTTCACGACAACTGAAGGTGCATGAGAAAAATTACTCGACTCATAATCTTGAGTTGGGAGCCGTAGTATTTGCCTTGAAGATCTGGCGACACTACTTGTATGGCACGAAATGCACTATCTTTACCGATCATAAAAGCCTACAACACATCTTCGACCAGAAGGAGCTAAACATGAGGCAACGAAGATGGGTCGAACTCATCGGCGATTATGATTGCGCTATCAAGTACCATCCTGGTAAAGCAAACGTAGTGGCTGACGCGTTGAGTCGGAAGGAAACAACCAAACGCGTGCGTGCGCTACAACTCACAATTCATTCTGAGCTACCAAATCAAATCCGACACACACAGCAAGAAGCTCTGAAAACAGAGAACCTCTCCCTCGAAGCCATGCGTGGTATGGATAAACAACTGAAGGCAAAGGACGACGGAGCATATTACCTAGCGGATCGAATTTGGATTCCACACTACGGGGGACTAAGAGAAGTAGTGATGGACGAAGCTCACTAGAGCCAGTATTCCGTACATCCGGGCTCTGACAAAATGTACCATGACTTGAAGACAACCTACTGGTGGCCAAACATGAAAGCAGAAATAGCAACTTACGTGAGTAAGTAACATGCTCAAAGGTCAAGGTTGAGTAACAGAAGCCATCAGGGTTACTTCAGCAACCGGAACTGCCAATGTGGAAATGGGAACAGATTTCCATGGACTTCATCACCAAATTGCCAAAGACGGCAAGTGGTTGCGATACCATCTGGGTTATCGTAGACCGACTGACAAAGTCCGCACATTTCCTACCCATCAAGGAGACTGACAAGTTGGACAAGCTCACTCGTATCTATATAAAGGAAGTGGTCACTCGACATGGAGTGCCAATCTCGATAATCTCTGATCGCGACAGTCGCTTTACGTCGCATTTCTGGAAGTCTTTGCATAAGGCTTTGGGCACGAGGTTGGACATGAGTACCGCTTACCACCCGCAGACGGACGGACAGAGTGAGCGAACCATACAGACACTAGAGGACATGCTCCGGGCATGTGTTATTGACTTTGGGAGTAGCTGGGAAACTCATCTACCATTAATTGAGTTTTCATATAATAACAGCTACCACACTAGCATCCAAGCGGCACCATTCGAGGCACTTTACGGGCGTAAGTGTCGATCACCCATCTGCTGGGCGGAAGTTGGGGACAGCCAACTGACCGGCCCAGAGCTTGTGCACGAAACGACGGAGAAAATAGTACAGATACTCAAGCGGATGGCAGCAGCTCGGGACAGACAGAAAGGCTATGCTGATAAACGACGCAAACCGTTGGAGTTCCAGGTGGGAGACAAAGTGTTACTCAAGGTCTCGCCTTGGAAGGGAGTCATACGGTTTGGCAAACGAGGCAAGTTGAACCCTCGTTACATTGGACCTTTCGAGATTACAAAACGAATAGGCCCTGTAGCCTACGAACTGAACCTGCCAATTGAATTGAGCAGTGTACACAACGTATTTCACATCTCGAATCTCAAAAAGTGCCTGTCTGATGAGACACTTGTTATCCCTCTTGAGGAAATACAGATCGACGAACAATTGAACTTCGTGGAAGAACCAGTGGAGATTATGGACCGAGAAACCAAGAAGCTCAAACTCAGCAAGATACCGATAATAAAGGTGCGATGGAATTCGCGACAAGGACCGGAATTCAGGTGGGAACGTGAAGACCAGATGAAACAAAAGTACCCACACCTGTTCGTGGAACAGACAAACACTAGCAACACAAGTTGAATTTCGGGACGAAATTCTTTCTAACATGGGGAGGATGTGACACCCCGTAATTTCCAGGTCAGCTTCTCATTTATTTAAATGTTTATTTAAATGCCTTATGTACACGTGGCACTAGAATTAGTTTAATTTAGTGTGACACGTGGCATGACAGTACGAACATTGAGACACGACAGGATAATTCGAGGAATTATCGGCAAACAGCACACACGTGTCAAAACACACGAACGTTGGTGAACATCACAACACTTGAGCACAGAAGCACCTCACAAGTCAATTATGGCTAGTAATTGACTATTAGAGTCCAAACGACGCTCGAACGATGTTCTAAAGTCGAGAAACGGGCGAGAATGGGCCCAGAACAGCAAAACAAGCTTATTGGGCTTGACAAATGGGCCATGCGGTACGCTTGACCCGAGGCCTTCACCTCAGGCGATGCGCGCGGATGAGGAATATGGCGCCTCATCCGTTCCACCCGCGCGTAACGCACCAAATCGAATCACCACGTCAGGCGATACGCCTGACCACTCTGACAGCTTAAAATCTTCTTGAGCAGCGTAAAATCATCATACACTCTACTCTCATCATTTCAGTCGACACCAGACGCCATCTAGCACGATTTCACCTTCCCCAAACCTCTGCCATCATCTTCTACACCCTCTAAGACCCATTGGAAGCCATTGAAGCCATTTTTGAGGTTCTTGAAGCTTTGGAAGCTTGAAGAAAGACATTGTCGAAGCTCGAGCACCATATTACCTTCTTGTTCTCACTCAAAACCGCTGTCCAGGAGCTCTAGAGACTGTTCTCATCACCATCTCAGGACCTTTGAAGCTCTAGAAGGTAGCCACACACTCCATGTAGCTTAAAATCATCATTTCACACACATGCAAGTGTTAAATCACACATGCAAGCACTACACCATCACATGCACGAATTTATTTTCTGGGTTTGTTGATTTCACGATGTTTCTTGATGATCTATGGTGTTTAGATTTAGTTTTATGACGATCCATGATGATGTGTGTCATTAGGATGCTTGATTTGGTCATAACTTGGTGAAATAGTCACATGCATGTGCAATCTAATGCATTTTTGATGATCTTGAAGGATGATATATGACTATAAATGTTATTGGTGATGATCTACATGGTTGAATGTCATTGGAGTGGTTAAAACTAGGATTTTAATAAATCTTTCTATATTTAGAAACTTTTTACTTAAGAAATGGTGATTTGGTGACAATGATGGTCATGCGTGTGTATGGGAATGTTGTTTTAATGTATTTAGAATGATATTGAAGGTTAGGATATGACTTTGATAATGTTTATTGTCATTTTGACAAAGTTACTATATTTAGTAACTTTTCGGGTCGAAATAATGATAGGAGACGATTTGACTATATTGGTATGTTTAAAATGATGCTAGATTGATTATTATGATGATTAATGATGCTAAGATGGTTTAGAAATAGTAAATGGTTATTTCTATGCTAAAAACTACAAGTTACTATTTTTAGTAACTTTATTTTTACAAAAATCGATTTGTAAACATGATGTGTGATTCGAGCATGCTAAATGGCATATTATGTTATAATATGATGAATAGATGCTAAGTTAGGTGGTTTCCAATGTCACGTATGCTATAAATGGAAACTTTCCATTTTAGGAAACTTTTACGTGCTAACTTGTTATAAACGACTTATGTGAATTCGTATGATGATGTGTTATGTGTTAACATGATCACGTAGGACTAACGAGCATGCTAGAACTTTAAAACCGATATGCTTTGTGAACTTTCCAAAAATGGAAACTTACTATAAATAGTAAGTTGTCCATAGACGCGACTTGCGTGTTTTGCACACGACAAACACTTACACGATTGCTACACGATTCACAAACCGTCACACGGTTCACCAACAGGTCGTTGACTTGACACGGTCAACTCTGGTCAAACACGGTCAAACACGGTCAATGTGGACCAACACAGTCAAACACGGTCAATGTGGACCAACACGAGCAAACACGGTCATTGTGGACCGACACGGACAAACATGAACAACCAAGGGTTGTTGAACACAAACACGGGCACTAACACGAACACTAGCACGGTCACTTACACGAACTCACGTACGGTATACGATATAGGTTGCCGGTGACCGACGCGCAGTCTACGCAGGAGCTTACGCGTACTCTATTACTTTTCATCACTAAGGTGAGTTTACGGCCCCTCTTTACTCTTTTTCAAACGATTTTAAATAGGGGGAGAATACCAGTTGCATCGAGTCAAACATTATTGCTATTACAAACATTTTATTGTGTATGCTGGTTTATTGGACAAACATTAAGTGTTGAAATCGTATTAAGCCCTCACAAAGTCTTACCGTTAATGTACGAACAACGTGGTAGATTTGGATGGATCCATTAGGGAATGACTAACCCCACGGGGCACTATGTTGACTGGATGTCATAACCCGTGCAAACTCTGACCTAACTTGCTATGTATACGAGACATAGCGGAGGCAAAGACAAACAAGTCTAGTTCGGTAGTGACGCACTGACACTTTGGGCCTAGGGCTCGGTACTAACATTTGATAAACAGCATGACACACTTTCTTACTATATGTATATCAAAACCTGTGAACTCACCAACCATCGTGTTGACACTTTTTCTAACTTGTATTCTCGGGTAACTAGCGCGGCTAGCAGGAGGACAGGAATGCACAATTTAAGGAACGAGCATTAGGAACTTACATGCATTCTGTCTTATCATTTTGAAAACAATTTACTTTTATTCTGTTAAACAATGTTGCGTTAAACTATTTACATTTCGCTACATTTTGTCAAACATTTGATATTCCGCTGTAATATGATACGATAACTATTATTCCGCTGCAAACTATTTTATGAGTGTATGTGTCAAACTTTGGATTTGTAAACGCATATAGAGGTGTTCTATATGACCTTGAGCTGTGATTCTGGACACGTCACATCCACGTGGACATACGCCACGAGTGGGAATTTGGGGGTGTGACAGAATCCAACTCACAGGCATTGGACTGGAATAAAATATATATTCAGATATCTTTGTGGGACACGAGATTTAGGTCTCTTTTATCAGAAAAATGAAAAATATCAGCTTGTTGGTTATGCTGATGCTGGATATTTATCAGATCCACATAAAGCACGGTCTCAAACAGGTTATGTATTTACATATGGTGGCACAGCAATCTCATGGAGGTTGACAAAGCAAACACTAACAGCAACTTCATCAAATCATGCTGAGTTGATAGCACTATACGATGCTGGTCGAGAATGTGTGTGGTTAAGATCAATGATTAACCACATACAACAAGCATGTGGATTGGAAGAGATCAAGAAAGACCCGACAATTATTTATGAAGACAATGCTGCTTGCATAGCTCAGATCAAATAAGGCTTTATCAAGGGTGATAAAACAAAGCATATCTCACCAAAGTTCTTTTCAACGCATGACTTACAAAAGGATAAAATAATCGATGTCCATCAAATCAAATCAAGTGAAAATCTTGCAGATTTATTTACAAAGTCTTTGCCTAGAAGCAGTTTCGAGCAACTATCACATAAAATTGGACTTCGTAAATTAAAAGACGTTTATTAAATTAAGGAGGAGCATTATACACGCTGTACTCTTTTTCCTTAACTAAGTTTTGTCCCATTGGATTTTCTTAGTAAGGTTTTAATGAGGCAGCATAATTGATCCAGCAGTATCAATTATTTTATCGATCCTGAAGCATCGAACAACATTATCCAGTAGTATAATGTTCATAGTGAATAATGAGAGGTAATATGTCTGAGGGGGAGTGTTATAAATATTCATAAGTAACAGACATAAATTACCATCATTCTCTTATTAATGATAAGTCATAAATAATCATAAGTAACAGACATAAATTATCATCATTATCCTATTAATGATTCACTGTCCGTTACGAATAACACTTGTATATATATGTGATGTATGTAATAGTTATGAGTGGAATGAGAAAATTAATTTCCTTTCATGGTTGTTCTTGTTTGTAATCTATCTTGTTCATAACAAAAAAAATATTATAAAATTATAAATTCATTCAATTTAACATAATTAATGTTTTAGACGGGAATAATCATACCGTGTTTAAAAAAAAGCACATATATTCAGTCCGATCTTCTCACCGGTTCCCTGTACAGCCGCTGAGCCAAGTAAATTGTCCGGTTCATTTGAGGATCGTTTAAAAGCCTATTTAAGTACGGTGCCCAATTTCCGGTCCGATTTAGTCGCAACAACATTGTTATGTTTTACCAACCATGAGTTGTGACTACACTCAAGATGATCACGAGCATTTAAACAAGATAAAAAAAAAACATAAGTCGTTGTAAACTAAACTTTATTTTACTGTAAAACCTGATAAATATTTAGTTCAAACAAACATTAAAAAATACAAATGTAAGTGTCACTACAAAAATATGTCTTCTCTTTATTCACATGAAAAAAATATGTCATGTTTTAATTCAATATGTCGCACTTAAGAAATTAAAGCTCACGTACTTTCTTGGAATTAAGGTATCTTAATGTGATGATTGGATAAAGCTTCAACATGAGGAACGTTTTGCACAATGTTTTCAGAACCGGACCGGACATCGAATCAGTCTCCTTACCAGTCAGAGGTCGGACCGGTCGGACTGGAAACCGGATGATTTTATAAATATTTTATAAATATATATATATATATATATATATATAAAATCAAAAAAATATAAAAAAAATTAAAAAAACCGGTTCAATCACCGGTCCGACCACCGGTTTTTTCCGGTCCGACCGGCCGGTTCACCAAAAACGGTTTTGAACCTAGAACCGGACCGTTATGCCTTCCGAATCCCGGTCCGACCGGCCGGTTCGGTCCAGGTTTGAAAACACTGGTTTTGCAAGCTCCAAGGGAGTCACATGGCATGGTGACAAAAAATACATTGATTAGCTTTGGATTAAAACAAGGTAGGAGTGATAACAATAACATTAATTTCCGGTTATAGTGATAGTAGTTATAGCGTCAATAAAAGGACCAAAGAACTGCAACTAGTCATGTCGTCTTTTTCGGTCCTCACCCATCACCTATAATTCACAAAAGCAAGCTATTATATATTTATCATCACGTGAAAACAAATTTAGATGGTAAAACCAGCCAAATGTCAAATAATGTGGCTTTAAAAGTTATTGGATGGGATAACAATTTAGGATACTGGACTCACATTGAAAAGTTTTTTTGATAGGAGGTATATGTGGTGGCATATTAACGCTATAGTTTTGTTTTGACTAAATTACGGTTTTGGCTTCTTTATTTTATGTGTTTTAACTATTTCGACACAAAATAGAATTTTTTATCAACGACAACTAACTGTTTTGGCTCCTCAAACTTAACTATTATAACAGTTTTGGCAGAAAACCTAACTATGGTTGGGGACCAAAAGCGTTACTTATTTAAACTACAGTGGCTGAATTGGTAAAAGATTATATTTTAAGCCGAAACAGTTAAAATACCTAAACAACAGAGGTCAAAACCGTAATTTACTCTTTTTTTATTTAAAGTTAATATTTAAACTAAGGTTATTAGATTATTTGTTTTTAGTTTATCTTACGATATAAAGTTTGACTTTTCATCTTATCTATGCGAATGTGCTTGGTATCTTTCAAACTTGGGTGCCCCACCTAATTTTTGTTTCACCTCATTTAATAAAATTTTGCTGGCTGTTCTAAATATATATAGGGGAAGGTTAAAAATATAACCCACTAAATGTGTGCTAACCCAAATAACTTTGGGAAGATGAACCCGAATCTTGGATTTTTTGTTTTAAACATCATTATAACACATTTTGAACCCCATGTTCTTTTATGAGTTTGGGCTAATTCTTTTTCGTTTGAGATCCTACATCATTGTAGCGTGTGCTACAACACTGTAAATTTACAATGTTGTAGCATACGCTACAATGATGTAGGATCTCAAACGAAAAAGAATTAGCCCAAACTCATAAAAGAACATGGGGTTCAAAATGTGTTATAATGATGTTTAAAACAAAAAATCCAAGATTCGGGTTCATCTTCCCAAAGTTATTTGGGTTAGCACACATTTAGTGAGTTATATAAAATTCCATGCCCTATATATATATATATATATATATATATATGGGAAGGATATTTTGGAAACCCACTTGAAATGAAGAAACTTTGGAATCTTTGAAAAAAACAATATAAACAAACCAAAAAAAAAAAATTTTTTATAGTTTTGTAACATTATTAGGGTCAATTTTATAAAAAAAAATGAAAAAAGCGTCGAGCCATTTTTATAAAAAAATTAATTTGTCGGAGATGTAACAAAGACGTAGCACAGCTGTAACACAGACGTAACACGATTTACACAGTTGTGTTACGTCTTTGTTACATCGTCGACAAATAAATTTTTTTAAAAAAAATGACTCGGCGCTTTTTCCATTTTTCTTATAAAATTGACCCTAATAATGTTACAAAACTATAAAAAAAATAAAAATTTTTTGGGTTTGTTTACATTGTTTTTTTCAAAGTTTTCAAGGTTTCTTCACCTCAAGTGGGTTTCCATTTTATACATGCCCTATATATATATATATATGGAAAGGTTCCAATGGTAACCCACTCCAAGCGTGGTAACCTATTAACTCATTTTCATTGGTTGTTAAAATAAAGCCTTTTGAAATGAGTGGTCCATATTCAATCTGAAAAAAGTCAAAAAAACGTGTGGATGAGATGTTTTAAGGGCATTTTTGACATTTGGTGGTGTATACTTGATTCCTTTTTTAAAAAAAGTTTACCCCCCAATTTTTTAAACACTCATAACTTTTATATATATTATTATTTTTTATAAAAATTTCACTATTAAATTTGTCACTTTTTTATCTTTACTTCAAGTATAATTTTTTCAAATTTTTTTAAAATTTTCGTAATTTGCAATGATGCAGCGACATTTTACACTGATGCAACGACGTTTTACACTGACGTAAAGAAATGCATTTTTGTACACTGATTTGACATTTGGTGGGGTGTACTTGATTTCTTTTTTAAAAAAAGTTTACCCCCCAATTTTTTAAACACTCATAACTTTTATATACATTATTATTTTTTTATAAAAATTTCACCATTAAATTTGTCACTTTTTTATCTTTAATTCAAGTATAATTTTGTCAATTTTTTTTAAAATTTTCATAATTTGCACTGATGCAGCGACGTTTTACACTGATGCAACGACGTTTTACACTGATGCAACGACATTTTGCACTGACGTAACGAAATGCATTTTTTTACATTGATGTAATCACAATGATGTAACGAGCTGAATTTTTACAAAGTTTTCGTAATTACACTGGTGTTCTTAATTTTTTAAAATTTTAATGAACTAATTTTTGTAATAAAAAATATTTTTTTTAAAAAAAGTTTACCCCCTAATTTTTTAAACACTCATAACTTTTATATACATTATTATTTTTTTATAAAAATTTCACAATTAAATTTGTCACTTTTTTATCTTTAATTCAAGTATAATTTTGTCAATTTTTTTTAAAATTTTCGTAATTTGCACTAATGGAGCGACGTTTTACACTGATGCAACAACATTTTGCACTGACGTAACGAAATGCATTTGTTTACATTGATGTAATCACAATGATGTAACGAGCTGAATTTTTACAAAGTTTTCGTAATTACACTGGTGTTCTTAATTTTTTAAAATATTAATGAACTAATTTTTGTAATAAAAAATAATTTGTAACAAGATGGAAAGATTTTACGTTGGTGTAATTGCAAACGCTCGAAAAAATGAGAGAAATTACGAACGTTCAAAAAAACATGTTAAACGAGATTTTGAAACATTTGAAACGAAAAAATGAGATAAAATTACGAACGCTCGAAAAAAAATGTTAAATGAAATAATGAGAGAAAATTACGAACGCTCGAAAACATTTTAAAGATGGAAAGATTTTGAAAAAACGAGAGAAAATTATTATATTTATTGTTCGTTACATTGGTGTAATTACGAACGCTCGAAAAAAATTCAAAAAAAAATTGGCATGACTATTATGGAATTAACGAGAAAAATATAACGAGTTTAATGATGTAATTTTTATAAAAAAATAACATAGTATAAAAAAGTTATAAGTGTATAAAAATCAAGGAGAAAACTTTGATTTAAAAAAAGGAAAATGAATATATTTTTATGATGTGGGTGAATCTGATTGGCTTAAATGGGTTAATAAAAAGTCCATAATACCCTTATTAAAGCAAAAGAGAATCTATGATGTGGGTGAATCTGATTGGTTTAAATAGGTTAATAGGTTACCACAAATATGGTGGGTTCTTATTTGAACCAAATCCTATATATATATAGGGGACGGTTAACGTACATATTAGTGTTAACGTACCAAACGTAGGAAGCCACAAGAACGCGCCATGTGTCATTAGGGTAAGGGGTATTATCGTCCATATAAAATTACAGACCGTTATTTACAAAATTACAGACTGACATTTAACACACATAATCACAGACTATCGGGATAATCACAGACCAATAATTACGGACCACATTATATAACAACCACAGACCGTATTTTAACACACATAATCAAGGGCAAAATTTATAATCACAGACCAATAATCACGGACCACGTTATATGAAAATTACGGACCGTCATTTAACATGCATGATCAAAGGATCAACAGCATAATCACGTACCAATAATTACGTACCAAGCGTAAAAATCACAGACCACGTAAAAAAACTTAAAAAAAGTATAACAATACTATACTCAAATTAAAGATAATAAAATTCTCAATTTTATGGTGTAATTTTTTTAAATAAATAATAAAGCAAGTAAAATTTATTTAATTTTTAAAATACGAGTGGAACTTGTTGTAACATTATAAAATGTGGTTATTTCCTCTTTTGCCCTTCCAATTATATTTTACACTTATTTGTGGAAAAAAGTTGTATAAAGTGGGGAACACTAAATCTTAACCATTGATTAGTCTGATCAAAGGGTCTAGAATCCATCCTACGTTTACTGCGTTAAGAAGCATATGTATTTGATCCGGCTCATATATATATATATATATATATATATATATATATATATATATATATATATATATAGGGCATGGAATTTTTCATAACCCACTAAATGCGCGCTAACCCAAATAACTTTGGCAAGATGAAGCCGAATCTTGGATTTTTTTTTTTTGAACATCATTGTAATACATTTTGAACACCATGTTTTTTTATGAGTTTGTGGAAATTCATCACCGTTCAAAAAATATCATCGTTGTAAGGTTTTGTGCTACAGTACTGCAAGTTCTAAATATTTACAAACTTACAGTACTGTAAGTTTTTGAACGGTGATGAATTAGCCCAAACTCATAAAAGAACATGGTGTTCAAAATGTGTTACAATGATGTTCAAAAAAAATCTAAGATTCGGCTTCATCTTGCCAAAGTTATTTGAGTTAGCGCGTATTTAGTGGGTTATATTTTTAACCTTCCCCTATATGTATATGTGTGTTTATGTTGAAGAGTTGTGTCTAAAACTCTAATGGGTTCATAACAAATGTCGTATGGTCGTTAGCACTCATGATAACCTAAACATAGATCCTCCGGTGAACCATTGTATGACTTTCATACACATGTTGCATTTTTTCGGTCATGCACTTTAAGTATATGATGGTTCTGAATCTCTGACACGAGGCGAAAATTAACCGAACATGTTTAATTTGGCGCATGTTAGTTAAACATTTCGTGTTCATGTCAGCCTAAAAAATTCACAAGATTTACCTATTTAACATATTTACTTTTATTTTATATTTTTAAATTTGAATATTGATTAAATAATAATTATTTAAACACCCGGTATTTTATGCTAAACTTTTAAACCTAAAATATTTGAAATAAGTATGTATAATTAGAATACAATTCTTATATACATGTTTATATCTATTATTCTAAAATCCTTATTTTAAAGTATTAATGTGCGGGAAAAGAATGAAAAAAAAAGTGTGTCAAACTGTCAATTTGTTGTGGTGTTTGTTTTCGTGTTTGTATCAAATTTTTTGATTCATATGAGGATAAATTCTCCAACTCAAGAAAATAACCTATTTAACACCTTTAAAATGTATGAAAATCAAGTTCTCTTATTAAATAACCGAAATTAGGGGTTTTCAATATTCGGTTTTGTTAAACAATACATAATTAGGTATCGATTTAAATTAGAACCAAATTAGGTAACTAGTTTTTGGTCATGGAAAACCTAATTCGGTTAAAATTGACGACCCAAATCGCATACTAAAAGAACCAAGCACACATATGGAAGAAGAAATGCAAACCATTAAACACCCATCATGTTAAAAGCATGCTTTTTAACTTGAAAGTAGAGGTGGTAATTTTTACCCATATTAAAAGAAATGGGTTGGTTTGGGTATACCATTGTAGTATAATGGGTTGAAATGGGTAAAATCATAATATTGAATGGGTTGAGATGGGTAGCACTTAAACATGATGCGGGTCAAGATGGGTAACCAAAAAACTATGTAAATGCAATGGATTCAAACATTTAAAAATGATTAATAATATATTTGATGAGAAAATCACTAACAATTATTCAAATAGACTATTTGTTTGCTTATAACACATCTTAAGTTAAAATAAATTGATGTTTTTTAAGAACAATTCATTTAAACCCGAATTGTTTTTACTTAAAATCCGTCCTGACCCGCAGATATCCTGACCCGAACACGTTGTGGCTCGTTACCCAACTCGACCAAACCCCCAGACATACTTGAAAGGAACCAAATTACAATTTTTTTTTCTTTCGGTTTAGTTTGATTCCGCTAACCTTAATTCAGTTTGGTTCGGTTTTTTTATTTATTAAAAAAAAACTTTCAAACCACGGAGACGAAATTCAATGTCACAAGCATTGACATGTAACAACACGCTTAACGCTCCAATTAGTAAATTTAAACACATAACTTTGCATTATTTGGTGGTAATAACATTAATACACACTCAATCATAACGACAGCAATAAAACTACTTAGACATCGATCAACCAAAGCACTGGTCGCCGGGAACCGGTACCGGACCGGGGAGCGAACCCTGCTGGTAGAACTGCAACCCAAACACCACCAAGATCGCCACCAACGACAAGTATGACAACCCTTCCACCGCACCCAACAACCCAAACGGCCCATTAGGCAGACCGGAACCGGTTTTCGACTTGACGTACAAAGACCAACCCACGATTCCCACCACCACCAAGTAGCTGACGCCTTCCAGTGCACCGATGGATCCGCCGGGTCCCGGTGGCAGGCCACATCCGGTGGTCTTGAGGGTGTAAAGAGACCACCCAATTACCGGCGTGGCGATTAACCCACCGGCGATTGCGAGTGTTTCAGCAACCCCAGTGGTGGAAACTTGGTCATCGGTTTGTTTTGCCATGGATACGACGGTGATACGGCGGCGGGAGGGGTGGAGCGATTGGTTGTAGAGACAGCATTGAGAGATGTAGGGTGTGGAAGAAGGGGATCGAAGCAACATCTTTGAGAGACTGTTTGCAGAAAGTAGAATGAGATAAGAGGTTTTGTGGGATATGTGATGAACGGTCGTAAGACATGTAATAAAATTAATCTTTTTTTCAATTAAATTCTAAAATATGTGCTTGTTTATATTTTTTTCATTGGTTTTTTATTTCTTCATGTATGGATTAAATAACTAATGAATGTTTAGTTGTCTCTTAATTATCATTAAATATTATCTTTTAATTTTTAATTGTTAATAGTCTTTTGATAGTTAATAAATAATCTTAAGTTTTAATGATTCATATGTTACATTAAAATGTATTATATGAATCATTAGTACTTAAAGCTACCTCTTAAAGATTAAAAAACTATAAACCATTACCAGTTTTCATCTTAATAACTATTAAAAACCCAACAAACAACTTTAACATGTTTCACCAAATTGTGAATACTAGGTTCTTTCTAATCTAAACTTGCAAGTCTATCTCTACGCGTTACGCAAGGGACGTTGACACGGATTTAACACAATTTCAAAACACATATGGTAAGACCCAATGCATTCAGTGGCGAAGCTTGACCAAAACCTTACGGGAGGCGAAATAAAGGTTTTTAAAAAATTTTACACTACGTATCGGAAAATATACACTACTACACGAAAAAACAGGGGAGCGGTCGCCCCCTAGTCTTAACTATGCTACGCCCCTGAATACATTTCCAAACGCACAAACCAATTAATCGGTAAAATATTGGTTCTTAGTTCACCGCGCTAGTTTTTGGTAAAAAACCAAACCGGTTTAAACTATAATTGTTTAGATTATTAACTGGTTATTGGGGACCAAGACTTACCAGCTAAAGCGTGTTATTAATAATTATAAAAGATATGTATAATTTTAATATACTAAACATAAAAATTAAATAACAAATGTATTTAATATATAAAAAATAGAAAAAACTTCTCATTTACTTTGACATTTTTAACTCTTTTGCTACAAACTTTTCAAAATAGTCATTATGCTACCCTTGGTTTGACAGTTTAACCATTTTGCTTCAAACTTTTTAATATGTTTCCATTATTCTCTATATTTTTCGAAACCACATGGAGCAAAATGGTTATAATTGTCAAACAACAAGGAGTATAATGACTATTTTGAAAAGTTTGTTGCAAAAGGGTGCAAACGGTTAAACAACAGCGAATAAAAGAGAAGTTTTTCCTAAAAAATAATATTAATAAATAAGATATCAGCTAAAGAAATTTTATAATAAATACATTTTACGCATTTACCTGAACATGAAAAACATTAATAATAAATACATATTACACAATAATTTACCTGAACCTGAAACACAATATTAAATAACTATTACACGATAAGTTAAACGTAAAACATAATGATAAAAAAATTATATTTTGATACATATAATATAATTACATGGAATGTCCATTTTTCAAAACGATAAATTATAATAACACAATAATAAAATAACACTATTATTTAGTTCTAATATATGCAAGATAAAAACTGATTAATTATAAATATATTTAAATGTAAAAAAACAAATGTCATAATAAGTTAAAACGTAAAACATGATAATAAAAAATATCACACAATACAATGATCAAAATATTTTTTTATTAGAAAAATAATAAATGTCAACACACAAGTTATTATATTTTTTTATATAAAACCCTTTTACTAAAATCCTTAAACTTTATAGCATACATGTTATGATGTTATTTTACGAATTAATCAATTAAAAAATACGTATTTTTTGTGCTCATCAAACTACTAAAGTGTAAATATAAAAGGTGAAAAGAAAATAAATTGTAAGAATTTAAAAAGCATTCCTAACACACAATGAAGTCAAACGTTAAAATACAAGATAATAAATTTGAACTTTAACTATCAAAATAAAAATACATAAACGTAAAATAAAAATACATAAACGTAAAATAAAAATTGAACAAAATAAAAGCAACAGACAGTATCCTTGATCTAAATACGTGTACAAAAAAAAATATAAAAAATATACATAGAAAGCCGATGAAAGCCGAGTTGGCCGATTCTTCCTCATATCCGCACCGCCTTTCAAATTTCATTCCGAGCCCAAACTAAGTAGCTCGGCCTCAGCCGAACCTTACATCCGAGCCGAGTCCCGTGAATCTCTGAGATATATCCAACAGCCAATGAGATCCCGACACCTGTCCACTCAATCACACTTGCCAATGTCCAACCCTTTTAATTCATAAGTTGCATCTCATGGAATTACAAATCCAAACGACGCCGTTTGAAGGTTCCACCGCACCAATCTTCCTGTCCGAGTCCCGTACACCGATATGAACCGCTCTTTGCATCCAATTTTAATTTATTTTATTATTAGTAAAAAGAGTCGATGATTTCATATAATCATACAATGAAGGTTTGGTTGGGGTTTGGTTTCCCTCCCATCCGATGGGGTTCAACTGTCATTCAAAAAAAACCCTTTAAACATCAACTGCCATTTGAATCTATTTGTTCAACGGATATATATATATATGTGTTTAAGTAACCAACCAAACCTCTTTTTTTTTTTTTTTTTTTTTTTTTTTGAATCATCCATTCCAAACCAGTTTACAACTTTCTTTCTCCTTCAAACTAGCATCATCATCTTCTCCATTACTAAACACAAACTCAATTCCATCATCATGATCATCAAAACCATAGAAATTCAATCTTTTTTCAGCGTTTCTTCCTAGTGCTTCGGTGATTTCGGATGATGATCATCCTCCTCGTCATCATCATCTCCATCTCGTTTTCTTTTACTTGAAGAAGCATTAGGGTGCACCTCATCATCATCATCATCAACTTCAAGGCCATCATCGTCATCTTCTTCTTCTTCTTCCTCATCCACTTCAGGATCTTCTTCTTCATCTCCAGCAGTTACTCCACCTTCTGCAATCTGCACTACTGGTTGTACAAGGTACCCTGTATCAACATCCTCTTCCTCCTGCCACCATTTGCAGACAAACATGTTTAAACACTTAAATTCAAGATAACAAAAAACACGGGGAAAAAATTCAGATTTCCATGTCTGCAAAAGATAATCCAAAATATTACAAAAAATTAATAAATTAAAAAAATAAAACAATTTAATTTCACATGAAGATGAAAACTTTCTAATTTCATATAAAATTAGCAAATAATCCAGAGCACCAAATCTGCTCGGTTTTGCAATATGATACAGAATAAAATAAGCATTTAGTTCAACAAATAACTTACACTAACTACTAACTAGAAACATAGCAGGAAAAAACCTCAGATTTTCATGACACTGGTGTTATGAAAAACAGTCAAATTTAAAAAATACATCAAAATTTTAGTTCACTCACATTTCCAAGTCACTAACTTAGGAACAATTGTAACAACGCACCAAATTAACTTAAAAAAACAGAAGGAAAAAACAAATAAATAAATAAATGAACATGTTTAAAAATATTGAGCAGAAAATCCCATTCAATTTTTACATAATAAATAAAAACCTCTATCTCACACATTAGATCAACAAAATGATACATATATCTAAGAACACAAGACTAAGGGAATGTTTGAGAGCCTCTTAATGATTCTAATAAGAGGTTACGTTTGAATCAGTCAAAGACCGGAAATATTTGCTTTATTAAAATAACACATCTAAACCAATCATTCAGCCTCTTAACCATTAAGCTTCAAACAGAGTCTAAATAATTTAGACATCTTACTAACTCAGCACTTGATGAACTTAACACTCACAAAAAAAAATAAAAATTAAAAAAAAAAAAAACATAAAAAAAAGAACAGGACCACATCTTCAATCATATAGAAAGATAAGCAGCAACACATCAGGTAAATTAATAATGAACCTGCTTTAATTAATTTGATGGGGGGGAAAAAGAAAATCATAATCAAAGGTAAGTTATATGACCAAAAGCCACCACATATGTCAATACAGCCACAACTTCCATAAGGCTACATAAATGAATTGAAAATACAACATAAGTATAACAGTTTGGCTCTTAAATCTTTCACTAAACCACTTAAACCCAAAAAAGTGCTACCAGAAGCCACTGCATATGTCAATACAGCCATAACTTCTATAAGGCTACATAAATGAATTGAAAAAATAACATAAGTAGAACAGTTTGGCTCTTAATCTTTCACGAAACCACTTAAACCCAAAAAAGTGCAAACAAGAAATTATGGTTAAAAACATGATGACTGACTGCCTGGAAGTAAAAGCAGAATCTTAATTACCCCTCAACAGTTAGCATACAAGAAAACCTTAAAGATGATTAATTGAATCTCAATTTTGCTCATAATCAGCAAAAATGTCATACCTTGCATATAAAAAAGAGTCTAAAATCAAAGAGAATATCAATCAAAAAACCTAAATTATTCACTTATACCACATATCAAAATATAGATATAACCAGCAGCTAATAACAAAGTATTTATAAAAGTAAATTATATCATATTAAAAAATTATCAAGCATGCATGGTAAAAGAATATATTAAAGCAAAGAAAAGAGATACCACCTCATCCTCAGCATCTTCATCATCTTCAAAATCCCCTTCTTCAACACCAACTTCCTCTTCGCCTGTTTCTCCATCATCATCTTCATCTACATCATCTTCACCCTGCTCGTGCCCATCAATTTCACCTTCAGTGCTAGTTACCCACCCAGAACTCCCCGGTTCACCTACATCCCCATCACCATCATCATTATCAACCTCCTCATCATCATCGTCGTCATCATCATCTTCAACCCCATCTTCTTCATCATCACTATCCTCAATCTCATGAACCTCAATCACATCCTCATCTTCACCTTCCTCTTCATCAATCTCATCAGAATCATTATCATCATCACCGTCGTCATCGTCATCATCCACATCAGCTGGCTCGCCATGAAAACCATTAGCCAAACCAGAACCACCATTTGACCCATTCTCATTCAACCCTCTCACGATCTCTGATTCCTCCTCGTCCGCATCACTCTCGTCATCTTCATCCACATTAACCACACCATCTTGCCCTATCATATGCCCATTAGTCAACCGATTTGGCCCTTTCTCCTCACCATCAATCTCTCCACTACCAGGATCATCCTCTTCCTCCTCTTCATCCTCGTCCTCATCCTCATCTTCATCATCATCCTCGTCATCTGATTCAGGCCGCTCGTTCTCATCAACATCCATCTTATCTAAATATTTTAACGATTTAATCAATCCAAACACCCTAGATCGGTAATCCTTAACCCTAGTAACCGGACACTCATACAGATCGAGAGAAACAAGCCTTAGCTCAGCCAACGGCCTCAAATCATCAATCTCCTGAATCCGATTATTTGACAAATCTAGGTCCCGTAACGACTCCAGACCGGCCTGAACCAGAAATTCCAAACCACCGGCAATCCGATTGTCAGATAATATCAATTTCTGCAGATTCTGTAACCGCGGGAACTGTTCAAGCGATGAAACACCAATATTTGCAATTGACAAGTGCTGCAGGTGCGGAAACTTCTGAAATAGCGACGGATGTGGAAGACGACCCTGTACGCACTTCACCGCACCGTCGAGGGTTAACGTCCGTACCGCCGCCGCATCTCGTTGGCCGTCTAAGGCCGTCTCCACCGCCCTCTCCCAGATCTCGTCCATCAGCGGCTCAAAATTTATAATTTTCGCTAACACGAACGATTACCAAACAAATTGATATCCCAAATTACAATCTTAAGTTATAGAAGATAAATCTCTAACCTTAATTCTGCAAGTCAACAGCAAAATTGCTTAAACCCTAAATTTTCAGGTGTTTCTAGCCCTAAATGTTTTCACAGGTTGTTCATATGCCAGAATGATAATGGAGCCCCGAGTAATCACACAATGGCATTTCTTGGGTTAAACAAACCTAACCCTAGGGTTTAGATATTTTGTCTGGTTTCGGATTGGAATGGAATTATCATCGTTGGATCGAAAAGACACGGATCGATGACGTGGGATGAATCCACGGTGGAGATTTGAGGTTTGTGTGTTTGTTGGTGTCACGAAAAACAAAGGCACTGGAAGGGTGCGATGATTTTACGAATATGTGTAGGATATTCCATTATTTTTACGATAATGCCATTTTGTTATTATTTCAGTTTCTTTCTTTTATTCATGCTTTAAAGTTGGTGAAAATATAAAGCGATTAAATGAAACCAGTTAGTAAATACCTTATAATTATAATACTTTTACAATTTTCTTATTCAACCGTATAATAATTACATCTTATTTACGATACAAGCATATAATGTTTATATGTATGGATATTCATGAGATTCATTTGAAATAATTTTTATATCTCAACTATGATAGAGATAACGTTTGTTTCCTTTCTTTCCTACAGAATATACTTAAAAGTGAGAATATATTAAATAAGTTTGTTTGTAACCAATTAATAATTATTTAAATATAAATGACTAGTATAGTTTTTTTTTATGATAAGACCATCCCCCATGGTTCAATCACTCCATCTATGCGTCACGTAGGCACTCACCACAACCACTCACTGTACCATTTTGGTGAAAATGTCCATTTATCCACTCACTCCACATCATCATTTCTTTTTAAATTAAAATGAGATTTAATTAATGTTAAATTAAAAAAATTACATAAAATTATAAAAAAATTATAAATTAATAAAAAAAATTACAAATTAATAAAAAAAATTACAAATTAAAAAAAATTACAAATTAATAAAAAAAATTACACAAAGCTAATTATCTCTATATTTATTACGAATTTTTTCTTCTCGCACTCGGCAATTTCAAGGTCGACCCCGGTTAAGTGTTCGGTGTTAGTGAATAGAAGTTGTAACTCAACCAACCGTTGACCTTCCCGTTTTAATTCGTTAAAGTCACCGATTCGTTGAGATAAGTGTTCTATTCCTTGGTTATAATATGGGTTCATATGACATGAAGAGTCCCGTCTCGCCCTTGCTCAGTCGGTTTTTGCACGATCTCTCCCAATCGGACGGGTCAAATCCTCTATCTCGTCGTCGTCTTCTTCTTCTTCATCGAGATCGTTTAGATTTATATGAACTCGAGCATCCGACGTGCCGGGGCTATCGGTTGACGATGCTTTTGATCGTTTTGAGACCGACGTTTGAACAGTCGGGATTCTAACCCAGTTAGGACATTTCCTCATAATCTCCCAACTCCGTTTTAGCGTGAAGGGGGCGTTAAACTCTTCCCGGTATTGTTCTTCCGATTCAATCTCGATCATCGTGTCGCTTTGACCTCTCCGGCGAGTTTGCCATTTCTGGGAATAAATCCTGTTGAACCTTCTAACCTTTTGGTTCATGTCACGTTATTTGCTAGAGATCATATCGTTTGTACGATACTTCCCACGACCTATGGCTTGGAAAAATTGACTTCGGATTTTACTCCAAAAGTCTGGTCCTTTTTTGTTACGACCTACAAACAATTTATAAAAAAATATTACCAATTTATAAAAAAAATATTAACAATTTTAAAAACCTAAAAAGAAAGTAATTACCAACAATTGGGTCTTCCGACACATCGATCCAAGTTTTTGTAAGTTGAAACTCCTCCTCCGGAGACCATTTTTCGAGACAGGATGAAC
The DNA here is from genome assembly GCA_009363875.1 of Mikania micrantha. Classification (NCBI taxonomy): domain Eukaryota; kingdom Viridiplantae; phylum Streptophyta; class Magnoliopsida; order Asterales; family Asteraceae; genus Mikania; species Mikania micrantha. The sequence goes on from CM018694.1 coordinate 63,959,430, forward strand.
CTCCCACAGCGGGTTCGGTATCCCCAACTTGTTTCTTTTTGTGTCTACGCCTTTGTTTTGGTTGCGTGCTTGGACCGGCATTTGTAGGGGGTTGGGTCTCGGGTACAACTTCATCCTGAGATAGTTGACCAAACCCGTGCAGTTGTTGGTTCGAACCATAATCAGCGAATGTGTAAAACCCTTGTTGCGGGCTTGAATTAAAATTCGGTCGATAACAGTTCGAATCAAAAAAAGGATTGATTGGAGAAGGGCTAAAGAACCAATTCGGAGGTGGCGTGTTCTGGTTTCGGTTAGGTGGTTTCGGTTAGGTGGAGTGTTTGGGTTGTAGTATTGGTTTGGTGTTTGGTTGGGATCCATGAAAAGTATTTTTTTTGTTAAGAAATTGAATAAGTTTGAAATGGAAAGAGTGAGAATTTTTTTGTGTTGAATGAATTTGAAATGTAGAGTTAAATAGGTAAATTTTTTTTAACCCTTCAAACGGTCACCTTCAACGGATAGTTTCCACTTTGTCACCCGTTGCCCCAATCACGCCTTCCCCCATCACGCCCACTCACGCCACAAGGGGGCGGTGTGCCACGCCCCATCACGCCCTACCCACGCCCACTCAAGGGGCACACCCACCGGTCTAAACCCCATCAATTTTTAACACATTTAGGTCTGTTTGCACGTTATATTATAATGAAATTTTGAAAAACAATAAATTAATTATTATTTATATATGAAAGTTAGTTTAATTGTCTTTTATTAACATGACTCACTCCGACCTGTATTCAGTTATGCATATACAATATATTAAGTATTTACGTATCGTACGTTATCGCCTATCGACTTAAGGTTTTATTGTCATAATTACTTTATTTCACTCTAATGTGTGCGCATTGGATTATGACACATATACTAAAAATGCAATATCTCTCTTCATCTACCAAATAGATAATCATGGATTTGCTTAATAGATAAACTTTTTGTTGGATCCATTGTTTCCGCGTAACAACAAATAACAACGTTTCAATATAAGACTAGCTTACTTGGTAGAAATATTGACTCTTAAAAAGGAGGCTTTGATTTCAAATCCAAGTAAGGGTATTTGGGTCTAATTTAGAAGAACGGCTATTGATGTTAAAAAAAACAAATGACCACGTGATTTAATTGTATGAATCTACATGACAAGTAACAATATTTTGTGATTAATGTGTTGACAAATTTATCAAAAGATAATTGTGACATCAATTATTCGGTGAATAATTAATAATTAATACCATATTTATATTAATTGTTATTATTTGAGAAATAATAATTATATATATACTAGTAAACTTTACCCGCGCGTTGCGGCGGGTATTTCGTCACGATTCCGTATATTAAAAACTCATATACGTGTTTACGTTATAAACATGTGGCGGGTATATCGTCTCGATTATAAACGTGCCTGCTATGTTGATATGAGTATTAAATCACTACAGTGGTAACAACATCACGGATACCAATGATCCTTAGCTCAAGTGGTTAAGAGGAGGTACCCTGTGACTTCAATATTGGGGAGGTCACGGGTTCAAGTCGTGGCATGGACAAAATAGGGGTGTCATGCTAGGCTAGGGGGTTTTCTCTCACCAATGGTGGGTTTCCTCCTATTAGGTGTGGATATGATCGGGTGGGTCTATGACCCGTCAGTGATCCAAATTGCCGTTCAAAAAAAACAACATCACGGATATCAAAGCGCATAAAAAAACGAACCCTACATAAAGTCATAAACGCATATTGTCAAATCATATAACCAAACCATAAAAAAACTTTACGTTTTCTAAATATTATTATTTAAATAGAATTATTTAACTATTAATATTACTTAGTTATTAGTGTTATTTAGTTATTATCAAATCTAAATAGTTTGTGAAATAATTACGATCAAAATTATATAAATGATACAAATACTAAATAGTGTATGGACATGTTATAGATTTGTGAATAAGATAGAAAATTTTTGTAAATGTTTGAGTTAAAAATTTGCATAAACGCTCGGTAAGTAATTGCGGTCAAATTAATATAATCATGACTATTAACCGATAACGTAAAAAAATGTTAAAAACATGTGAACAATAAAATATTTGAGTAAAGTGAGATAAATATTTAAAAAGAAGAGTTAAAAGTTTTTAAAATTGAAAATTGAAAATTAAGTTAATATTTGAAGAAAACCAATTTGTAGAGCTACAAAATTAAGGTTGTTTCCTCAATATTGGGGAGGTCGCGGGTTCAAGTCCTGGCATGGACAAAATAAGGGCTCCATGCTAGGCTAGGGGGTTTCCTCCTATTGGGTGTGGATATGATCGGGTGGGTCTATGATCCGTCAGTGATCCAAATTGCTGTTAAAAAAAACAAAATTAAGGTGGTCCAAGTTGATGCCATTACGTCTGACCACGTGTCTCTATCCCTCCATTGCTTAACAGGCATACGTCTTCAATCTTCATGCTTCTCGCCTATAGCTCACTATCAAATTTATTTCATTAAAAAATTATATATTAAATTAATATAGTTGCTGTGTATATATATTGTATGTATATGTTAGTGTTTATGATGCTTGTACTTTATGCATTAAGAGTTGCTCAAACTTGAACAGTGTTTTTGTGAGGGGCAAAATCTTTGCCTTTTAATATATATATAAATAGGGAGAGTTCTTTGAAACCATTATTTTGAATAACTAAGAAAACTAATCACAATGATTAATTATCAATTAATTTTTTGCATATTTTTCTTTTTTATTTACTATTATTAAAAGGTAAGAAATATACAAAAAAAATATGTAACTTTTTTGTTACACATACTAGTTACATATAAGTAACTTCGTGATTTGCATATCTTTATTAAAATTTATTTCTTATTATAACATTTTTAATCTTATATGAGAATGTTTTGGATTCAATACTGATTCTATAGACGGGCCGTACTACCCTTCCTTCCTCGTTCACTTTCCTTCTAGTTATTTAAATCAGTTAGGGTACTCATGAGTAAAATAATTTGTCTTTAAGTTTCGGGGCGTTACAGGTGTTGTGTAGTTCAAGTATAAACTTGATGAGTTTGATAATAAGTTGATGTTTTAGAAACAGAAGTGTTGTCAAAATTCAACAAAACATACTAAACTTATGAGTTAGATGAACTTAAACATATGATGGAATTGGGATAACTTGAATATGACTAAAAACATGTGTAGGTGAAATCCTGCACATAAGTTGTTTGATAAAATGTCTCAAAGAGGTTTTGATTAAGTATGAAGGATAAAATGGCATGAATGATTAGTAAACCTAACTATATGATCTATTGATGTAAACGATTGTTTTGTTAGGTAAATTAGAAGTGAAATAGGTCAAATGGATTGGATTTAAATATGTAACACAAGTTGTGTGTTTATGATGTTAAATCTTGCTATATGTGAATATATAATAGTAAGTGAAAGTTGGAGCGAAACTCATACGAACCCGGGAAGAAGTTGGTGATAGGTGACAATACCCCAAATCAAGGTAACTTACCCATCTTGGATACACTTGTAGTTGTAGCATTCATTGAGTCTACAATAAAAGTGTATGTGTATATAAGTAAATGTGACATGTTGAGACCTTGAATGAGAGGGTTATATGCCCTAATTTGTGCAGTTAATATGAATGAATGATCCATAGAATGTGTGGACTATCATATGATAAATCTATATATGTATTGAATTCAAATGTAAACACAAAAGTGCGTTGTTTAGAATCTCAATAGAGTGATTATGAATTAGATCACAATAGTGTGGTCATTACTTGATAGTTAAAAATGCAAAATATAATTTAACATTGAAAGGCGAATGATTCTCAAGGTTGGGAACACTCAAAGCAAACATGAACTTTGATGATTCACAAAGGTGTGGGCATTCAAGTTGATTAAAAAGTTGAAAAATCACAAGAGTGTGAGTTTTGATTAAAATAATGGAATTAATGATTTACAAAAGTGTAAGCATTGATATTTTGTGTGTAAAAGCTTAGATTCACAAAAGTGTGAACATAATACTTGCAAACATAATGTTATTAATTAACAAAAGTGTCACACCCCGAGCCGGCGGGCTGGATCGACTTTCCCGCCGGGCGGAAGGTTCCCGGGGCGCTGTGACACCTCGCAAATTCCAGGTCAGCATTTCTTTATTTTAAATAATAATATGTATTATTATTGCATACGTGGCACTAGAATTATGAATGTTTAGTGTGACACATGGCACAACAGTACAAACGCACCGATAATTCGAGGAATTATCGCACAACACTCGCACGTGTCTTGAATGACGAACGTTGGTGAACGGATCAAACCATAGTACACTTTCACTACACTTAGGTTCTAGAGAACCTAAATTAAGTAGACCAATGCTTACGAGTCGAAAAACGATGATCGTAACCGATAGAAACGCGAAAATCGGTTCAAAACTATGAAATTGGGCTTATTGGGCTCAACCGAGACCCATGGCGGTACGCGATGGGCACCGAATTGGGCCTCGCGGTACGCGAAGCCTAGGCGGGAGAATTTGAATTCTCCGAAATCCATCGCGATACGCGACGACCGATCATCTTCCACCATCGCGATACGAGGTGTGTTTCGGGAACCGAATGGTTATTTTAATCGTCGCGCTACGCGACGATGCTTTTTGACAGACGTCGCAGTACGCGACGACACGCAGCACGCAAAAATCTTTATAAACCCAAAGTTAATCATTCTGAAATCTTTTACACCCAATCCTCTCGACTGAAACCTTTCTTCTCGACCATTTGCACTATGCTACACCCCCATAGCCTATTTAGAAGCCATTGTCACCATTTGAGAAGGACCATTGAAGCTCTTGAAGGCTTGAGGCAAACTAGGAGCATCATCTATCATCTTGAACGATTTGGAACTGCTGTGGAAGCAATCCCAGAAGTTCTTGAAGCCATCCACCTCTGTTCCATTGATATTCAAACACCAAGAAGACCCTTAAGGTAGTTCTAGTCCCATTTTGTGTTTCTAGCATTTAAAATCACACATGCAAGGGGGAATACCCACATGCATCACCATCACCCACTTAATCACGAAATTTTGTGGTTCTAGATCTGTTATTTGATGATGATACTACTCATTTGGTGATTCAATGATGATCCATGGTGATTTTTATTGAAAATGATGGTTATTTGTTGATTTAGTCATGAAATAGGTACTTTTAGCCACATGCATGAACGATCTATGAAGTTTTACATGATGATTGATACTAAGATGTCGTTATAAATGATATTTGTTATGATTTGGAAGATCTAGCATGATTGTTGAGGCCAAGAATATGATTATTAGCAATATTGCTAATAATGGAAACTTTAACATTATAAAGTTGTGATTCTTGATGAAATGGTTTAATGTATGTGTTTAGATCCATAAGTTATGCTTACAATGATGCTTAGAAGACTACTGTGATGATTTTTGATGCATTTGGTTTGTTAGAAATTCTAAAGGTTATGATTTTCAAGACATTTCTAAAAATAGAAACTTTTTGCTACAATGTTGCTCTAGAATGATGAGTTTGATGATGTTGTGTGCCTAATGTGTTCTTTGATGCTAATATGATGATTCTTGGAATATTTGGGTTGTTGAAATTGTCAAAAGAATGATTTTTATGAATATTACTATAAATGGTAACTTTTTTTTTGCAAAGTCTATGAATGATAACATGTTAGTGGTAACGAGTATGATTTAATGGCTATCTAGGACTAAAATGATGATATTATGATGAGATTGGTATCTAGACTTTGTAACATATGCTTATTCTTGTAACTTTCTAATTATAGAAACTTTTACGTGCAAAACATGCTAAACCGACTATGTGTAACTATATGCTTTGTGATAACATGCTCACATAGGATAAATATGCATGTTAGAATAATCGGATTATGATTCATTGCATGACTTGCCAAATGTGGAAACTTTTCTAAAATAGGAACTTATTATAAATAGTAAGTTTCCTCACGAAAGTGACTTTGGTATCCGTACACATCACATGACACTAAACCGCACATCACACGATCACATGATCCAAGAACCGTCACCAACGGGTCGTTAGGTCAAACACGGTCAACACGACCCACACAACAACTAGGAGTTGTTAAACGCTAACACGGTCCTGCGAGACCCACGTGTATGTAAACACAAACTTATAGTAATTATGTGATATAGGTAACTACTAGCCGGTGAGCTACTCTATTTTCCGCACGGAATCTCTACACGAACTCAGGTGAGTTTACAGCCCCGCTTTTACTCTATAACTGTTTTATAATATTTTTGGGGTGAGAATTACATTGCAATTGTTTTAGATATATGACTGGTATGTTGTGAAAACCATTTTCGAGTGTAACTATTATCGCTTAAAGTCCTTACTTATCCTTACCGTTAGTTGTATAACAAACGAGTCGTAATTACGTAGTACTACTGGGTTTGACTAACCCCACTCGGCACCAATGTTGACTGGAGGTCATAACGAGTGTAATTTCGATGTTGATGTCGGGTTCAGCGATGACCCGCGGAGGCAACCGGGAACATTCAAGTTTCGGTAAGATGAACTGACACACTCCACGGATCGTAGATCCAACAACTAAACTTAACATACCCAGTATATGTCTGTTTACCTTTCAGTCTGTCTAAACCTGTGAACTCACCAACTTTTTAGTTGACGACATTGTGGCACGGGTTGATGCCGAATGGGATCGACGTGCCAGACGGGCTATGCAGGATAGGTATTGGGGATGGTATCCCACGACTATCCGGGAGTGGGTAGTTGGGGAGTGGGTACCTCCGCCACGATACCCTGGTGATACGTCTACCGGTCAGCTACTACCGCCACTCGATGTACCATTTGAGCGAGCCTTCGCAGCTCACGTTAATTTTACCCGACGTGAGGTTAGGAGGAACGCCGAGTTGTCGGACGAGGTCCGAGTTCTTCGAGAGAAGAACGATCGCCTTGAGAGGCCAAATGACAGATTGGAGGATCAGGTGGAGACCTTAGTCTCCAGGTGGCCCAGCTGATGAGCCAGCACGGGCAGATGGTTGATGTCATGCAAGAGCATGACGGGTGTATTGCTGAGAATAGGGTTGACATAGCGGAGAACATGTGATGATTCTAGCTAGTGATGCCATGCTAAACGCATGGGCTGAGCAGTTTATCGTAGAGCCGCCACCGGAGGACGGACCCCAATTCGAGGTCGATGACCTCGAAGAGGGAGACTTTGACGAGGATCCAGATGAGGATCCCGAGTAGGCTGAGGATGATGACGGAGCCGATAGTGACATCTCGCATGTCACCATAGACTCCGACTAGTTAGATTATTTTATCTTGTATTTCTTTTTGCATTGCCTAAACAAGCGGGATGTGCTCGTACAACTCGTATTATAACTATCTTTTGAAAATTATTGTATTCAAAGCTATTATTACTAATGAGAATGATGTTTGCTTTATTTATTGTATTTTGACTATGGTTGATTGCTAACATGACATCTGACTTGACTTCTGACATGACAATTGGCTAACGCTCTAACTCATGCTAACTAACATTCTAACCTTTCCATATAGAACCATGTCTGGAAGGAGACCCAATGCCCGTAACCTCAAACGCAAGGCCGAAGCGGCGAGAATCAAAATGATGGTTGAACGTAGAGTCAACAAAGTACTCGCAGAATACGAGGCAAACTGTCTCGCCAGCGAGACTAGTGGCACCAACAACGGTACTAACATCTGCCTAACCCGACTAACTTAGTCTAGGCGACGCTAACACTAACACGTGATAATTCATCTCGATACACAGGACCTCATGGGAGTGCAACCAAGGGATGTTCGTTCAAGGCCTTCCTAAGCTGTCATCCACACAAATTCCAAGGAACCGAAGGAGCAGTGGGACTGCTCCGATGGATAGAGAAACTGGAATCAGTTTTCTCAATGTCTGAATGCTCGGAGGAGAACCGAGTAAAGTATGCCACTAGGACGCTAGAGGGACCGACCCTCACCTGATGGAACACACACGTCCAGACCCTTGGACTTGAAACCGCGAACTCCATTCCGTGGGAGAACTTCACTAGGATGCTTCATGAGGAATACTGTCCACGGGACGAAATCCGGAAGCTTGAGGAAGAGTTTTGGGTGCACAAGATAGTGGGATCCGAAATCGAGAAATATTGTACTCGATTTCACGAACTATGCAAGTTGTGCCCGGCAATGGTGACGCCGGAGTACAAGAAGATTGAGCAATTCATTAGTGGATTGCCAGAACAAATACAAAGCATGGTGACTGCTTCTGATCACAACACCATCCAACCACTGATTCGCTTGGCACATAAGTTGACTGACCAGGCGGTAGCCCAAGGGAAGCTGCCTAAGAGGGGTGAACATCTGAAACCCCAAGAACCTAAGAGAAAGTGGGAGCCCAGCAATAACCGTATTTTCTCACCGCAACAGCCAAATCAACACCGACCAGCACCTGCAAAGGTCTTTACTGCCACCCAGCCGAACACTCAGGGCAAAGGGGGATACCAGGGCAATAGCCCAAAATGCAACAGCTGCAACTACCACCACTTTGGCCCATGCAAGAAGACCAAGTGTACAAACTGTGGCAGGAACGGGCACATAGCCAAAGAATGCCGATCCAACCCCAACAACAACAACCAAAACACTCTCAAAGGGTGTTATGAATACGGTAAACCGGGACACATGCGGAGGGATTGTCCGCAACTGAAAAAGGGTGGAGGAGGTGCAGCAAAAGGACGAGCCTTTGTGATTGGCTCGGGAGAAGCTAAAGATGATCCCAACGTCGTCACCGGTACGTTTCTTTTAAATTATGTCTATGCTAGCATATTATTTGATACCGGTGCCGATAGGAGTTTTATCTCTAGCGACTTTAGTAAACTGCTTAACATGACCCCAACACCACTAGACTATAAGTACACCGTAGAGTTAGCGGACGGTAAGCTGATCGAAACACAACATATCATTAAGGGGTGTGTTCTGAGGTTAGCAGACCACCGACTAACAATTGATCTGATGCCGGTAACTCTCGGGAGCTTCGATGTGGTGATTGGAATGGATTGGTTATCCGCTAATCATGCCGAGATCGTGTGCAACGAGAAGATTGTACGACTTACGTTGCCAAGTGGAGAGCAGATCTCAATCCAAGGAGAACGGCGCGAAATACCATTGAACATCATGTCCTGCATGAAAGCAAGTAAATACCTAAAGAAGGGATACACGGCTATCCTGGCCCTTATCACCGAACAACCAAAGAAGGAACGAAAGATCGAGGGCATCGCCGTCGCGATTATCCAGAAGTCTTTCCTGACGATCTACCGGGACTACCACCCACGCGGCAAGTGGAGTTCCAGATAGATCTAACACCAGGAGCAGCACCAATAGCCAAGGCACCATACCGATTGGCTCCTACAGAAATGCAGGAACTATCTAATCAACTACAAGAGTTATTAGATAAAGGACTTATAAGGCCGAGCTTCTCACCTTGGGGAGCACCGATCCTGTTTGTGAAGAAAAAGGACGGATCATTCCGTATGTGCATCGACTACCGGAAACTGAATAAAGTAACGATCAAGAATCGATACCCTTTACCTCGGATAGATGATCTGTTTGACCAACTTCAAGGGTCGAGCTACTATTTGAAGATCGATTTAAGATCCGGTTACCATCAACTCAGAATACAAGAAGGAGATATACCAAAGACAGCCTTCAGAACACGATACGGACATTACGAATTTCTGGTCATGCCTTTCGGACTGACCAACGCACCGGCAGTATTCATGGACCTTATGAATCGAGTGTGTAAGCCATATCTTGACAAATTCGTAATTGTGTTCATAGATGACATACTGATTTACTCCAAAACTGAAGAAGAACATGCCGATCACTTGAGACGTGTCTTGGAACTACTGAAAAAGGAACAACTATACACAAAGTTTTCCAAATGTGATTTTTGGATTCGCGAAGTTCAGTTTCTTGGACACGTAGTGAATGAGAAAGGGATACACGTAGACCCAACCAAAATTGAAGCCATTAAGAACTGGGCAGCACCCAAGACTCCGACTGAGGTGCGACTGTTCCTAGGATTGGCCGGGTACTACAGGCAGTTTATCGAGGGATTCTCGAAGATCGCACAATCTTTAACGTCCCTTACGCACAAAGACAAAAAGTTCGAATGGGGAGAGAAACAAGAAGCTGCTTTCGATTTATTGAAGCAGAAATTGTGCAGTGCACCAATCCTATCACTACCGGACGGATGCGAAGATTTTGTGGTTTATTGTGACGCATCGAAACAAGGACTCGGTTGTGCATTAATGCAACGCGAGAAAGTCATAGCTTATGCGTCACGACAACTCAAAGTGCACGAAAAGAACTACACAACCCATGACTTGGAACTAGGAGCAGTGGTGTTCGCACTAAAGATCTGGCGACACTATCTGTACGGCACCAAGTGCACCATTTTCACCGATCATAAGAGCCTACGACACATCTTCGACCAAAAGGAGCTAAACATGAGGCAACGCCGATGGGTCGAACTGATAGGTGATTATGACTGTGCTATCAAGTACCATTCCGGGAAAGCTAACGTAGTGGATGACGCGTTGAGCAGAAAGGAAACCACAAAACGCGTACGTGCACTACAACTTACCATTCACTTAGAACTGCCAAAACAGATCCGAATCGCACAACAAGAAGCCTTGAAAACGGAAAACCTTACTCTCGAAGCTATGCGGGGTATGGATAAACAAATGAAACAGAAAGACGACGGAGCTTACTATCTGATGGACCGAATCTGGATTCCATGCTACGGAGGATTGAGAGAAGTAGTGATGGATGAAGCTCACAAGAGTCGATACTCAGTACATCCAGGCTCTGACAAGATGTACCACGACCTAAAGACAACTTACTGGTGGCCTAACATGACGTCGGAAATTGCGACTTATGTGAGTAAGTGTCTAACTTGCTCAAAGGTGAAGGTCGAATATCAGAAACCGTCAGGTCTTCTTCAACAACCGGAAATTCCAGTATGGAAATGGGAACATATTTCCATGGATTTTATCACCAAACTGCCAAAGGCGGCAAGTGGTTGCGATACCATCTGGGTTATCGTAGACCGACTCACGAAATCGGCACACTTTCTACCGATCAAGGAAACTGATAAATTGGAGAAGTTAACTCGGATTTACTTGAAGGAAATTGTTTCCAGACACGGAGTCCCAATCTCGATAGTATCTGACCGAGACAGCCGTTTTACGGTGCATTTTTGGAAGTCCTTACACAAGGCACTCGGGACAAGGTTGGATATCAGCACTGCTTATCACCCGCAAACGGATGGTCAAAGTGAAAGAACCATCCAGACCTTGGAGGACATGCTTAGAGCATGCGTGATCGACTTCGGTAACAGCTGGGAGACTCACCTACCTTTGGTGGAGTTCTCCTACAATAACAGCTATCACACCAGCATTGGAGCTGCACCTTTTGAGGCACTTTACGGACGTAAGTGCAGATCACCACTTTGTTGGGCAGAAGTTGGTGAAAGCCAACTGACCGGACCTGACACGAAACAACTGAAAAGATCGTGCAAATACGTAACAGAATGGCAGCAGCTCGAGACCGACAGAAAAGCTATGCAGATAAAAGGCGCAAGCCTTTGGAATTCCAGGTGGGTGATCGAGTACTTCTTAAAGTCTCGCCTTGGAAGGGAGTGATCCGATTCGGGAAGCGAGGAAAGTTAAACCCTCGTTATATCGGACCATTCGAAATCACTAAACGAATAGGCCCTGTGGCCTACGAACTACAGCTACCCCAAGAATTGAGTAGCGTCCATAACGTATTTCATATCTCAAATCTCAAGAAATGTTTATCCGATGAGACACATATCATTCCTCTTGAGGAGATACAGATCGACGAACAATTAAACTTCGTCGACGAACCGGTGGAAATTATGGACCGGGAAACCAAGAAGCTCAAACTCAGTAAAATACCGATAGTTAAGGTGCGATGGAACTCACGACGTGGACCGGAATACACCTGGGAACGAGAGGACCAGATGAAAAAGAAATACCCTCACTTATTCTCTGACCAGGCTAACACGAGCAACACGAACTGAATTTCGGGACGAAATTCCTATTAACTGGGGGATGATATGACACCTCGCAAATTCCAGATCAGCATTTCTTTATTTTAAATAATAATATGTATTATTATTGCATACGTGGCACTAGAATTATGAATGTTTAGTGTGACACGTGGCACAACAATTCAAACGCACCGATAATTCGAGGAATTATCGCACAACACTCGCACGTGTCTTGAATGACGAACGTTGGTGAACGAATCAAAACATAGTACACTTTCACTACACTTAGGTTCTAGAGAACCTAAATTAAGTAGAACAATGCTTACGAGTCGAGAAACGATGATCGTAACATATAGAAACGCGAAAATCGGTTCAAAACTGTGAAATTGGGCTTATTGGGCTCAACCGAGACCCATCGCGGTACGCGATGGGCACCGAATTAGGCCTTCGCGGTACGCGAAGCCTAGGCGGGAGAATTTGAATTCTCAGAAATCCATCGCGATACGCGATGACCGATCATCTTCCACCATCGCGATACGCGGCGTGTTTCAGGAACTGAATGGTTATTTTAATCTTCACGCTACGCGACGATGCTTTTTGACAGACGTCGCGGTACGCGACGACACCCAGCGCGCAAAAATCTTTATAAACCCAAAGTTAATCATTCTGAAATCTTTTACACCCAATCCTCTTTACTGAAACCTTTCTTCTCGACCATTTGCACTCTGCTACACCACCATAGCCTATTTAGAAGCCATTGTCACCATTTGAGAAGGACCATTGAAGCTCTTGAAGGCTTGAGGCAAACTAGGAGCATCATCTATCATCTTGAATGATTTGGAACTGCTGTGGAAGCAATCCCATAAGTTCTTGAAGCCATCCACCTCAGTTCCATTGATATTCAAACCCCAAGAAGACCCTTGAGGTAGTTCTAGCCCCATTTTGTGTTTCTAGCATTTAAAATCACACATGCAAGGGGGAATACCCACATGCATCACCATCACCTACTTAATCACGAAATTTTGTGGTTCTAGATCTGTTATTTAATGATGATACTACTGATTTGGTGATTCAATGATGATCCATGGTGATTTTTATTGAAAATGATGGTTATTTGTTGATTTAGTCATGAAATAGGTACTTTTAGCCACATGCATGAATGATCTATGAAGTTTTACATGATGATTGATACTAAGATGTCGTTATAAATGATATTTGTTATGATTTGCAAGATCTAGCATGATTGTTGAGGCCAAGAATATGATTATTAGCATTATTGCTAATAATGGAAAGTTTAACATTATAAAGTTGTGATTATTGATGAAATGGTTTAATGTATGTGTTTAGATCCATAAGATATGCTTAAAATGATGCTTAGAAGACTACTGTGATGATTTTTGATGCATTTGGTTTGTTAGAAATTCTAAAGGTTACGATTTTCACTGATGTGTTGTAAAACACATCTATTTTTCCATTTGTTTTTGTTAAGTTTCAGTACCGTTTTATTCAGTTTTAGAGTATATTTAAGCTGGTGCTTCACATTTCTGTAATTTGATGTTTGCAGGTAATAAACATGTTTATTTGGTGCTAAAGTACAAAGAAACGAGCTCCCGGTTGGGCGAGAACGAACCTGGAATCAAAGAAGGCCAAAAACTGAATTCTAGATTCCCTCGCGCTACGCGACAACCAACTGAAACCTTGTCGAGCTACACTAGAGGTGGGAAAGACAAAAATACCCTCTGATGTCTGTCGCGCTACGCGACAGATTTGGAGGTATCTGTCGTGATACGCCACAGGTCTAAAATCGCAGTTTTTTAGTTTTAAGCCAAAAAGTCGAAAAAGAAAGGGGAGAACACGTTTTTGAACGTCTGGAGGCGACTAGGAGGACGAGGAAAGGCCATTCTAAGGTGAATCAAAGGTTGGGAAAGCATTGGATTGAAGATTGAAGGCCTAGGATCAAGGAATTCGGTTGTTCTTTATTCGGTTTTCTTTGTTTCTTTGTTTTCTTTGATTTCTATGTTTCTCATTCACTTTAAGCAGATTATGGATTGTATTTGTATGATGTTTCTTGGCTAATCTTTTAGAACTACCTAGGTTTTGATGATTGCACATGTTTAACATTGGTTTTTATTGGTTTTGGATTATGTTTATGTGATGAACGCATGATGTAACAAACTTGGATTGGATTATTGGATTTTATGTGTGTCTATGATTGTTTATGGATTGATGATTTACTCCTTGTGTGCCTTGGTGAATGTCTTTCATGTAATAGGTGCATGCTAGGTCAATTACTATGTGTTTTTGATTATTGGATGGTTTACTACGTACGAGTTTATCATAGGAGTTATTATCTTGATATAGATATATTAGATGTGCAACCAATCTTGATAGCCATGAGGTGAGAGATTTCCGGTTTGTCTAGGGTGTTAGATTTGCTAGTTTAGAAGCTTTGTGAGAAGATCTTTCTAGTTCATCTTATATCTTTGTTTACCGAATCCAATAGGAAAACCCAAGTCATCCCTAGCATTTAAGAAAACTGTGACTTTCGCGCTGTGAGGTAGATTGTTCAACAATTACTTCTTAGGTGTTTTGAGATTATCGTGCCGTGAGGTAGATTGTCTAGCGGATACATTTTGAGTATAATTGGATGACCTGTGAGGGAAATCCATTTAACCGGTGGTTTAACGGCTTCTAGGACTCTTAGTTGACAATCCTTGAGAAGGGTCGAGGGTGCTCTAGGTTTCCTTTGAGTTTAGTATTTTAAGATCCCGGTATCACATTGTTTCCATTACCGATAGATTCTTTGTTGAACATGTGTAGGATTCATGCCTAGGTAGTGTTCTTTCTGCGTCTGATTTTCGTTTTAGTCTGGTGTTTTCTCTTTAGCTTTCTTTTAGTTGTTCTTAGTTTTGTTAGCAAAACCCCACTCCTTATTATTATTTTATTTAAGTACAAATTTTGTATAAATAAGTCATAGAGTCTAGTTGGTACAGTCTGTAGAAGTCTGTGGGTTCGATATCCGGACTTGCTTTGCTCTGCTACATACGATAGGTACACTTGCCTGTCGGTAGCTTAGGTTTTAAATAGTCTAGATTTATTACTTTGTGTCTATTTTAGAGTCGGTTTTTAGTTAGTTTATTAGCTAAGCTCCGTTGACATCAAGTTTTTGGCGCCGTTGCCGGGGACTTCTTAGTCGATTGTGCTTACTAGTTCTTGTTCTTATCTGTGCATATTAGTGTTTATTTTGTCTTCAATTTATTTTAATTTATTTTGTTTATTTCTTCTTGATTGATTTTTATTTGATTGCAGGAGAGGAGGTTTCCTTTGATCGTCCCATTTGAGTTGAGTTTGAGTGAGATCTTGGGTTAAACTCCCAAGTGTAGAGTTTGTAGAGTTTCTAATCCATTTGATGCCATAAAGATGAATTGAAACCACCAGATCTTATGTGTATGTTTGTAGCATGTGGAGAAAAATTTGTAGATTGTGGAGCTACGTGGAAAGATTGGCACTCGACAGTCTTCTTTTCAACCAGCTAAGTCATTTTCAGTTTTTAGTTTTTAATTTTTAGTTTTTCTTTTGGTTTTCCTTTTTCTCTACATTGGGGACAATGTACAGTTTAAGTGTGGGCATGGGAAACTTAGTTTAAATTTGTTTCAGTAGTTAGTTTTTGAATTTTAGTTTTAGTTTACTTAAGTTTTTGAGTCAAAATTTTTTAAATTTATTTTCATTTTTAGTTTTCAGCTTAGATCTTTCTTGTCTTTGTTTAAGTTGGTTGCAAAATCATGATGGGAAATGATAGAAAAGTTGGGTTTTGTGGTTTCATTCATGGTTAACTTGTTGGTTTGGGTTTATGCTTTGGTTATGGGATGTGTAAGTAGGCTCAACTGATTGTATTTATCCCGTAAGATTGGTAAAATTTCACTTAAATGCATGATTTTCATGGGAAACATCTTAGGAATTTGGAATTAATGAAACTGTTTTCTAGTTGTAAAGGAGTCTTTGCATAATAACAAGTAAGAGTTTTGAAAATCTGATATTTGTTTGGCACATAAGTACTCTTTTTATGAGAATAAATCCGAGTCTTATGGCGCCTCCATTTCACCAAATAAGCTGAGTAAAAAGAAAAATAAAAGAAAAAAAGTTGGACGAGAAACTTATGTGTCACACGCCGGGTTGCAGCCTGGTTGAAACACCACTAAGCTAAGTTCAATTAAAAAAACGAATAAAAGAAAAATGCTCACGCTTTCAGGTGCTTCCATTATAAAAATCTGATTTGAGAAATATCTTGTATTGTTTATATGTTCGGATGACTTGAAAACTAGAATCCAGGATTTATTTGGTTTTAAATTTCCTAAGTGTGGGTCTAAAGAAATGAAATGTAGAACATCAACGTAATAGACCATGACTAAGGGACTTGAATAATCAGTATGAGTTTAGTAGGATAACAATACTTGCAATCTTTTCCAAAGCATTTAATTTTGAATTAATGAGTTTAATTGTGTGGAAACCATTTTACCTGGCTATGATCCCAGATTTTTGCATAAGCCTTTTTCAGGGACGAAAAAGAGATAAGTCTGGGGATGTGATGTGTTGTAAAACACATCTATTTTTCCATTTGTTTTTGTTAAGTTTCAGTACCGTTTTATTCAGTTTTAGAGTCGATTTAAGCTGGTGCTTCACATTTCTGTAATTTGATGCTTGCAGGTAATAAACATGTTTATTTGGTGCTAAAGTACAAAGAAACGAGCTCCCGGTTGGGCGAGAATGGACCTGGAATCAAAGAAGGCCAAAAACTGAATTCTGGATTCCCTCGCGCTACGCGACAACCAACTGAAACCCTGTCGAGCTACGCTAGAGGTGGGAAAGACAAAAATACCCATTGATGTCTATCGCGCTACGCGACAGATTTGGAGGTATCTGTCGTGATACGCCACAGGTCTAAAATCGCAGTTTTTTAGTTTTAAGCCAAAAAGTCGAAAAAGAAAGGGGAGAACGCGTTTTTGAACGGCTGGAGGCGACTAGGAGGACGAGGAAAGGCCATTCTAAGGTGAATCAAAGGTTGGGAAAGCATTGGATTGAAGATTGAAGGCATAGGATCAAGGAATTCGGGTGTTCTTTATTCGGTTTTCTTTGTTTCTTTGTTTTCTTTGATTTCTATGTTTCTCATTCACTTTAAGCAGATTATGGATTGTATTCGTATGATGTTTCTTGGCTAATCTTTTAGAACTACCTAGGTTTTGATGATTGCACATGTTTAACATTGGTTTTTATTGGTTTTGGATTATGTTTATGTGATGAACTCATGATGTAACAAACTTGGATTGGATTATTGGATGTTTATGTGTGTCTATGATTGTTTATGGATTGATGATTTACTCCTTGTGTGCCTTGGTGAATGTCTTTCATGTAATAGGTGCATGCTAGGTCAATTACTGTGTGTTTTTGATTATTGGATGGTTTACTACGTACGAGTTTATCATAGGAGCTATTATCTTGATATAGATATATTAGATGTGCAACCAATCTTGATAGCCGTGAGGTGAGAGATTGCCGGTTTGTCTAGGGTGTTAGATTTGCTAGTTTAGAAGCTTTGTGAGAAGATCTTTCTAGTTCATCTTATATCTTTGTTTACCGAATCCAATAGGAAAACCCAAGTCATCCTAGCATTTAAGAAAACTGTGACTTTCGCGCTGTGAAGTAGATTGTTCAACAGTTACTTCTTAGGTGTTTTGAGATTATCGTGCCGTGAGGTAGATTGTCTAGCGGATACATTTTGAGTATAATTGGATGACCTGTGAGGGAAATCCATTTAACCGGTGGTTTAACGGCTTCTAGGACTCTTAGTTGACAATCCTTGAGAAGGGTCGAGGGTGCTCTAGGTTTCCTTTGAGTTTAGTATTTTAAGATCCCGGTATCTCATTGTTTTCATTACCAATAGATTCTTTGTTGAACATGTGTAGGATTCATGCCTAGGTAGTGTTCTTTCTGCGTCTGATTTTCGTTTTAGTCTGGTGTTTTCTCTTTAGCTTTCTTTTAGTTATTCTTAGTTTTGTTAGCAAAACCCCACTCCTTATTATTATTATTTTATTTAAGTACAAATTTTGTATAGATAAGTCATAGAGTCTAGTTAGTACAGTCTGTAGAAGTCTGTGGGTACGATATTCGGACTTGCTTTGCTCTGCTACATACGATAGGTACACTTGCCTGTCGGTAGCTTAGGTTTTAAAGAGTCTAGATTTATTACTTTGTGTCTATTTTAGAGTCGGTTTTTAGTTAGTTTATTAGCTAAGCTCCGTCGACATCATTCACGGCATTTCTAAAAATAGAAACTTTTTGCTACAATGTTGCTCTAGAATGATGAGTTTGATGATGTTGTGTGCCTAATGTGTTATTTGATGCTAATATGATGATTCTTGGAATGTTTGGGTTGTTGAAATTGTCAAAAGAATGATTTTATGAATATTACTATAAATGGTAACTTTATTTTTGCGAAGTCTATGAATGATAACATGTTAGTGGTAACGAGTATGATTTAACGGCTATCTAGGACTAAAATGATGATATTATGATGAGATTGGTATCTAGACTTTGTAACATATGCTTATTCTTGTAACTTTCTAATTATAGAAACTTTTACGTGCAAAACATGCTAAACCGACTATGTGTAACTATATGCTTTGTGATAACATGCTCACATAGGATAAATATGCATGTTAGAATAATCGGATTATGATTCATTGCATGACTTGCCAAATGTGGAAACTTTCCTAAAATAGGAACTTACTATAAATAGTAAGTTTCCTCACGAAAGTGACTTTGGTATCCGTACACATCACACGACACTAAACCGCACATCACACGATCACATGATCCAAGAACCGTCACCAACGGGTCGTTAGGTCAAACACGGTCAACACGACCCACACAACAACTAGGAGTTGTTAAACGCTAACACGTTCCTGCGAGACCCACGTGTATGTAAACACAAACTTATAGTACCTATGTGATATAGGTAACTACTAGCCGGTGAGCTACTCTATTTTTCGCACGGAATCTCTACACGAACTCAGGTGAGTTTACAACCCCACTTTTACTCTATAACTGTTTTATTATATTTTTGAGGTGAGAATTATATTGCAACTGTTTTAGATATATGTCTGGTATGTTGTGAAAACCATTTTCGAGTGTAACTATTATCGCTTAAAGTCCTCACTTATCCTTACCGTTAGTTGTATAACAAACGAGTCGTAATTACATAGTACTACTGAGTTTGACTAACCCCACTCGGCACCAATGTTGACTGGAGGTCATAACGAGTGTAATTTCGTTGTTGATGTCGGGTTCAGCGATGACCCCGGAGGCAACCGGGAACAGTCGAGTTTCGGTAAGATGAACTGACACACTCCATGGATCGTAGATCCAACAACTAAACTTAACATACCTAGTATATGTCTGTTTACTTTTCAGTCTGTCTAAACCTGTGAACTCACCAACTTTTTAGTTGACACTTTTCGCATGTATTCTCAGGTAACTAAATGGAGCACATGTTAGGACACTCAGGAGGATTACAAGAGAGTCTCATGCATTTAGACTCTGGTCCTAGGCTTGTGTTATCATTGTGTTGATATGTCTCTTTTGAAAAACAATTTATGATTATGTGGTGTCTAAACAATTTACTTTCCGCTGCAACAATTTATATTTCTGTTGTGTAAACATTACAACTATTTCCCACTGCGTATTAATGTGACTGGTATTATTTTACAAACCTATGTGATTGTGTAACTCATATAGAGTCGTTCTATATGACCATGAGCTGTGATCCTGGCCACGCCACACCCACGTGGACTGACACCACGAGTGGGAATTTGGGGGTATGACAGACGCGATATCGTTTGATAATCGAAATGATCAGATTGTTTACATAGCACATGAGATATAAATGAGAAATGCTAACATGACATCCAAACAGAATTACAAAGTCAAATTACATAGTCATGTTCATAATTTAACTAAGTAATTATACCAAAAGAATCACTGTGGCTTCTATCTTGTAACTGTACAAGATATACAAAATATGATTCAATGTTTTGTCATTCCAAAAGTATGCAACACAAAATGAAGCTAGGTCTTCTAAGAGTCCACTAGCTTAGTTCTTGCATATGAGTAACTACACGTGTTCGTCACCTGCAAAACATGCATTTAAACAAAGTCAACACTAGGTTGGTGAGTTCATAAGTGTAATAATTGAAAACCTTGATTTGATCACATGCACAATCACAATGTCATACATATTACTTGTAAGTAGTTTGATTCACCAGTTCCCTCAATGGCCTCTCCATAGCTATATTTGTAAGTAATATCTCATCCTATTAGTTATGCTTATATATAGGGCATATGTAAGGGAACAAGCCCTAGACAACATCCCACCACATAACTAATATAACTCCACACTACTTACAATACAACTATAGATATCCATTTCCATTTCATCTGTTCATCCCGTTTGTAATGCACCTGCTGTATCATGTATAGAATAATATAATAGCAGGGGTTTAGTTATCAAACCGAAGTATTGATAAACCCTTTGTGTATTAAGGAGATTAGATTAATTCAATCTGATCCTAGTTATTATTCTATTTCTTGTGGGGTTAATTGTAAATCACTTTAAATTAATAAGAGTGTTAGTTAACCATTGTCATTTGTTCTCAACTTGAAGTGCATAGAGCCTAAAAGGAATCCATTGCAACCCTCACGTAATCAGATTACAATGCATCTGATTTACCTCTACCACTTTGTATTACCGTAGACCTCATCGAAACGGTTACTAGTAGTATGACATGAGAGAAATAATTCCTCGGTCTGCTAGTCAACAGGTAACAATGGATTAATTACAATTATAACTGTAAATTTATATCACCATGTGTCGCTTTCCAGAACCTGACTTGAGTAGCCCTGTCACCGGTCATACGTTACCAGCCAATGTATCAATACGATCAACATACTAGCCCTACAAGCTAGAGGTTTGTCAGACCTATGGTACCACTATGCTATCGTCGGTTTAGTTACGTCAAACTAACTGGTCAGCGATTTGTGAAGGGACTTTTAATGATCAACTTGAGTACATGGCACATGATTAACATGATATAATGCAAACAGTTCAATAGAAATCAATTGTATTGTGTTCATCAATGTTGTTTGCTCTCAATGTTGTATGTTCTCGTTATTAACAAAGTTAAATAAGATCTTGTCTTATTAAATTATGTTAATTGTTGTGTGAATGATGTTGTTATCATGAAATTACATTATCATGATTATCATTCCTTGTTGTTCCATATAGTCACCATGTTGTCACAAAGCTGTAGTAAGAACTAGTCTCGCTACACTTAGTCGACTCAGGTGGTGGATGATTTTTGTTCCATGTTCTCTTGTAATATGTGTTGAGTTGTAAGCTAAGTGTTATAAGCACTTGTCTTATTACACTTAGTTAACTCTAGTGTTGAATGATGTTATGAAGATATATTATCTTCATATCATTCATGTGTTTTGTTCCTGTCATCATGTTCACCTGTGATTACTTCAATGTTCGCTCTTGTAAGAATAAATAAGTGTTGTAAGATATAATCTTGCAACTATGTTATTCTAATGTGTTGATGAATTATGAAATTATATTATCATATTCATCCTAGTTAATCATGTCATATCATGGTCATACAAGCATGCTTACAATGATAAATGATAATAAAGCAAGCAATATTATCTAATCATAGTATAAACAAAATGTTAAGCTGAAACTTTTAGATAAATAAAAGTAAGCATGTTTCTCAGCCCCGAGAGTTTAAAATCAGTTAAGATTAGAAAATGGGCGTATGAACTCACCTTGTTATTGAAGTGGTTGACTTAGCTTAAACAGGAAATGCACGCGCTCTTTGTTGAATTTGTTGTGGTATTCACGATCCTGTATTGATTTCATGTTGTGTTCAACTTATAAGTATAAATCCTTAAGTACGTGTTTGTGTGTGTTTGTGTTAGCCCTAGAGTTGGCTAGCACTCACTAATCTCGTTCTTTATCCGTCCCGGGATTCACTATATTATGTAATGTAATATTGAATTTCCTTTTATTGTTTGAGATTTTTCAACTTAGAGTTTAGTTTAAAGATTAGAACCTCTAAATAAAGCTTTAAGTTCTTGTAGGGTTTGACTAACAATTTATTACCACCTTTGCAATAACTAAAGTGATATTCCATGCATGAGTTTATCATTGATTTTGAGGCATTTGTTCGTGTTTTCGTTAACATCTTGAATCCATTGGGCCGGATAATTCCCTTGGGCCAACTTATGTGTAATTGGGCCGAGTAGTTATGTGTGTGGGCTTAGGTCATTTGTCATGGACCATAAGCACGTGCATGGGCCGGTTTGAATTTTCATGGATCAAATGAGTTGTTGTGCTAGCTTATTCATCATGGGCCAACCTATTGGACTTAAACCGTTCAAAAGGAAAGATAGCATCAACTTCTAGCGAACCTAAAGTTTTCAGGATAAAGGTTCGGTCAAATGAAGGGTATAGGTTCGCCATGCATGATGCAAGGCTTGCGGCTCATGAATGGTTCGGCTGGTGGCATAGGTTCGCTGCTCCTCACTTTGGGTTCATGAGTATGAAGGTTTGGTGATCAACCCAGGTGCATGGCTTCTTAGGTTCGTTCAAGGATAGGTTCGTGGTTAGTAGCTTCAGTCCGAAGGTTCGTGTATCCATGGTTCGGGGATGGTTCGTTCATGATAGTGAAAGGTTCGCCATGTGGTCAGTGCTGGAGGTTCGTAGATTTCCTTAGGGTTCGGGGGTCATGGGTTCGCCATGTAGGTTCGGTTTAGATGGTTCACAGCAGCTAGGTTCGGCAAACTCGAGGGTTCGGCCATGGTGGTTGTCAGATCACAGGTTCGTCCAGAGTTTGCCCTGTAAAGTTCGGTGTAGCCAATAGGTTCGCAGCAGGATGGTTCGGTCATGTGTATGTTGGTTCGGCAATTCATGGGTTCGTGGATAGGAAGCTCGACCATGCAAAGGGTTCGGCTGTGAGTTTGAAGGTTCGGTGGCCCAAGGGTTTTGCCACCCGAACCCTGGTTCACCATCTCCATCCTCGTCGAACCAAGCTACTCACACCCGATCTCACCCTCCTGCTGGATGATCCTATCCTCCTTAGTATTCAAATGAAAGTCTAGGGGTTGGCTTGCAAGGGTTCTAACACCGGTTACAGGTGTTGGGTCGAATATGGTATAAAAACCCTATTTTCCGAACATTTCTAGCTCAAGTACCTCGTTTTTGGCCAAGTAAAATCTCCGATCTGCTGTACTTCTAGGTAGAGGACATCAAGAGCTTCAAGTGGACACCAAGAACGCTTGATTTCGTTAAGAAATGACCAAGTTATGAAGGATTGAAGGATGATTATTCTAGAGAGAGAGAATAGGTTCGTGAGAGGCTTTTTAGAGAGAGAGAGAGAGGGCTGAACTAAATGAGGTGGGTAGCCTCATTTGGTGTTTATATACCACGAGGGTATTCAGGTTCCTTTTTGTTGCTCGGTTCGCGTCTTCGTTGCATTTCCGGAACGTAACGCGTGTTTTACGTGTTTTTAAAAATAAAAGAGTTGTTTTAATTATTTATGATGAGTTTCAAAATTGTAAAATATAAAATATTTTATTTTCTTAAATTATTATCGTTCGTGTCGTATTTCGTTTTTGTTTCGTCAGTTCGCGTCACCGGCGCGCGTATTCGTTCGAATCGTCATTACGACGATGGTTTGACTTTCTGAGTTTTGTTTTCTACTTTTCAGTCATTATTTCAGAACGTTAAACTCACAGATATGTTTGTGTGAATCGTCACCCACGCAAACACACTGTCAGTTCGTTATTCTGACACAACACTGTACTTAGGCTTTGAATTGTATTTCCTCACTGTCGGACTCAACTAAACATCCTGTTATCACATTGTTTTCGTACTGATTTGTCGGCCATCTGATTCCTTTCATCTATGGATATCAGATCGCAACCGACTTGTTCTTGTTATTTACTTGAATACTGTAGCCGTTCTTGATTCGTTGTATTAATTGTACTTAGGTTTTCACCTAAATACTTACAACTATTGTTTATCGTGAGTGTTGTACTTACAATATTTAAGTTTTCACATAAATACGTACAACTGTATCTTGTATTTTGAATTCTGTTAATACAAGCACTGTTCATATACATGTATTTACACATAGTAAATACTGAAAGTACACATACCGTACGAACTTGCCGGACGATCTGGTACTGGATGTCACAAAAAGTGTGGATAATAATGGTTGAGCAGTTTAAGTTGTCTAAACATAGTTACATGTCAAATGTAGATTTTGACTTGTTATGAAATTGATGTATAATTGTGTTTGTGTGCACATATATGTTTAGAGACTTGATTACCCTGTTTATGTGATGTTATGGGATTGTAATTGGGGTAAAAGAATAGTTGAAAACGATTAAAAACAATTTTGGGGGCTAAAATGCGAAGAAATATGTGTATGCCTGCACTGGGGAGCCTAGTGCGCTTGGGGGCGCCAGTTCGTCTTGAGTGTTCTGCAGTGCGCCTAGATTTTTTAAAAAATGCCATTTTTGAACCCGGTTTGTTGCCATACTCCACCATAAGGGTTATTTAATGTACTCCCCGTAGTTTTTCAATTTTCTAATTGAATTATAATTATATTTGTACATAATAAAACAAAGTTTATAACATGCTTTGGATAGTTGTATTCGTAATTTTGACATAATATAGCTTTCGGGTGGCTATTTAGCCAACATTTCCTCATCCTCAAACTAACATTTTGGACCACCCAAATCTTCTAAATATAATAGTATACTAAGAAGAAACTCAATTCAAACGGTGCATAAAACTGAGCCCAAACGAAGCAAGAATCACAAACAAAAGTTTGAGAATGTAACCCTTGATTCACGCAAGATCCAATGCTTAAACCCAATTCTCGATACCATGAATGTTGGATTACTCTCTTCCATATGATAATACTCTTAAAACGATGAACGTGTGCGAAAACCGTGCGCAAAACGGAGTTATAACGAAACGGGAATCACGAAAACAAGTTTGATGTTTGTTGACGGTTGTCAGACGCGAATTCTTCCTAAAACCCATCCCGCATCGCCCAATAAACCAATATTTCTCCTATTTAAACACATATAAATATCCTTGCTTGGTCCCTTATATCTTTGCAACTCCTAGTTGAGTATAAACAAGTAGTATAACCAAATTTTTGTGGTTTCACAAGTGCAACACCCATTGGGATGTTGAACGTAGTAGTTTTATTTTTTGCTCTTGGCGAGGAGGTGCTACGCTTTGAGATCGTCTCGTCTGTAAAGAATCTTTGAGGTAATTTTCTTTTTCATTTTATTCTTTTCATTATTCATTTATTTATTTTTCCTAGTCTAAGTAGTTGAGCTTAGTTTATTAGTTGTCGGCATTAGGCTCGTTTATGTTGCCTTGTTTAGGTCGCCTTTAGAGTTGGTGTAGTCTTGTAGAGGCTCGTTAAGCCAACGAGTCCGCCTTATGATGTCCGTTCATTTAGCTATGCCTATCATAATGTTTACCCATCCTCGTTGCGTTCGTTTGACTAGGTTGAACCATGTTTGCATTTTGATTGTATACTTGATCCTTTGAGCTGCTGTCTGGCTACGCACGTTCAATCCTCAGGGCATCCAGTTTGATACAACTGTTAATCTTGATTCTTCTTCATTATACTAGTTTCCTCGAGCGCCATTAATGTGAGTTTCTTCACTCTCCCTTTTACATTTTTGTTTTGGGATGTTACACATGTCTTATTCAAAACTTTATTCATTCTATTATTCATTCAATCTATGATGCAAGCCTTAGACCTAGTTAGCTTTATGTGTTAAATGCTAAGCTTATACAATGTGTTGATTCTATGTGTGTTGACAGTCAAGCAAGCTAGTACTTAGTAACCTAAGATGTGTTAGATATCATGTTCGCATTTGCTTTTGTCGTTGTGTGAAAAAGGTAAAAAGTACACTTAGCAAACTTGAATTATAACTGCTAATTTATAGTATAGTCATACTTGAATTAACATGTTGTAAGGATACTTGTTTGGACACAAGCTATTGTTATTCATTCATTCATTTATTCTATTTATTCAAACTTGTATTCATGTTATGCTTATGATGTGTATTCTAGTTAGGCTATCGTTTGCATCATTTTTATACTTATTATTTAAACTTAGTGTGTGATCTCACCAACTATGCAAATAGTTGACAAACTCTATTTTACATGTGTAACAGGATAAGGAAGCATGATGAAGACATAGAATAAGAATTAGTGACCTAGTTAAATTGTAATCAGTGTTTTAGCATTGCAAATGTAACTGCTGATTATTCGATTCATGTAATGATTGTTTAATATTCAATGAATGTTGTGTTGTTTTGTAATCATGATGCATTATTAGTGAAACATTATAATAGCACCATGAGCTAATGAACAGTTATAATCGCGCCCCGACGTATTCCGCCGTCGGTCGGGGTGTGACATTTAAGCTTGGAAAAAGTTGGATGAACTTACTTAGTTCTAACGAACTAACGGGTGATAATTTTGTGGTTTTGTAGGTACAAAATAATCATGTGAGCGGTAACGGTGATTGGAATCGAATGTGGATGCTTGGGCGTTATTTTGAAGTTAATAACCAAACTTCGGGGTTATTTTGAAGTTAATAACCAAACTTCTTATGCAACTTTTGTGTAACTTATATTTTGTAATGTATGTATACACACGCACACACGCACTTAAATATGTTTTAAATGGTATGCTAGTATGTAGTTTGTATGCAAATGTTTAAAACACAAAAGTTTTCTGAGACCTAAACGTAAAACTAATTATATTATATTTGTTTATATATCAAGATGAGACATATTGTAACATGGGTGTTATAGTAGGAGTATGGTTGGCTAGATTTGGAGTGAGGTAGGAGTGTGGCTGGTTCACATGAGAATATTATTACATGAACACGAACGAAAAAACATTCAAAACTTATAAAATCAAATATGATTATATGAATACAGAATACGAATGAAAAAAAAATATTTAACTTATAATCTTAGATAATCAAATATGAAACTTTTTATGATCGAAATAACTTGTAAAATTGAAAGAAACAACCTTGCATGTATGATCTTCCTCAAAAATCAAAACTAAAATTCTGAACTGTGAAACTTTATTAAGATTACACATGTAGAAGTAATGAAATTAGGAATCGTTGCAACTATCAAGCAAATAGCCAAATAAGTTTTTCAATTTCAATAAAATACGGGACGTAGAATGAATGTATTAGTGTATTACTCAAGTAAAAAGAACTGCATTTATTTTCAAGAATATTATGGTTGAAATGATGGGCTCATATTTTTTTTGGCTTGGATATTAGAATCATTTAAACTTA
This sequence comes from Mikania micrantha, assembly GCA_009363875.1. NCBI lineage: Eukaryota > Viridiplantae > Streptophyta > Magnoliopsida > Asterales > Asteraceae > Mikania > Mikania micrantha. Next base: position 63,987,028 of record CM018694.1, read on the forward strand.
ATGGATATATATATATATATATTTATATTTATATAGAATATACAAAAAAAATCAGATACCTCAAAAAACCGATCCCCATAACGGTGCCGGTTTGCCCTTGCTTTGGGCCAACCTTGATAGTCGCAACCCATGCTTCGATATAACAAGCTGAGCCTTGACATCCAAAAACTCAAAAGGCTAGTTTTATCTGGGATTGTGAATTGTCGTTAATAAGCTTGTACAAAAAAAAAAAATTCAAAGACCAACTTATCTAAAGATATTCTTGACATGTATTTGATATTCGTGTTTTGGATTAGAAGAATATAATAAATAGAACTACATTAGATTGTTTGTTTCAACTGAAAGGATCACATTACGATTTACAAACACGAGTACTATCATCTTGCTTATGAAATATATATATATATCTTGAATATTTTACAAGTATCAAGCATCTTATGTGTTCACAATGTGAGGCGTATTATATACACAACACACACACAATGATTTTAGAAAACAATAAACACGCAATCCATCAGTACAATGAAGTTGAATTAGAGCCAACATATCTATAGATCTTAATGAGATTAGAAACACACAAACTATACGCAAGCAAGATTTAGAAACACCCGATGTATTACCTGTTGTCGATTGGGGTGTGATATTATGTTCACATTTCTTGATGGTAGGTTTTATGACTGTCAATGTTCTTTTTTTGTTGTTGTTTTAGTTTTCTGATTTTTAACATTCTAGCCTTATATATGGGTTCATATTCCTTATTACTGACATTGGCTTTTGTGACCATGGGCGCACCTTTGTAGAGACCGGGGTGCCCCCCCTGTTTTTCCGTCCGTAGTGTTAATTTTTAGGACGAAATGCGATTTTTAGTTAAAAATAGGGGTTTCACCCCCCCTAAATTCAAAAAATTAACATGTATTCCGGGTTATAAAAATTTTCGCCCCCCTCTCAAGTGTACCAAGCTCCGCCACTGTATGTGACAGTTTGATTTATTATTTTAGGATGAATTAATAGACGTCACGATATTTTTTTCGTTTGCGTTTTAACTTTCTTGATGTCGTAACCGTCGTCGTAATTGAATACCCATGCTAGCAAAGCGAATTTTTAGCATTGTGTGCTACTTAAATTACACACAACGTCTACAATTTGCATCATGATAGAAAGAACAATTTATTCAACATATAAAATGAAGTTACATGACTTTTTAACGGTTTAAATTGCAAATCTTTCACTTAATTATGTATCAAAATCTTTCATTTTAACCATAACCAAACTGTTCTTCACACGTTGTCATAATAAGCATAGCAAAACTGACCATCTCCAATCTTTAAATTTACAAAATAAACACTCTCAATTCTTGATTGATCATGCCTCTTTTGTGAAGTCAGAAGGAGGCATAAAGAAATCATTATTCAATCCCCAAACATTAAAATGAACTTCCTCAATTTTCCATTTCTCTTCAAGTTCTCTTTTATGATTTGATGATTGTTCACCATATCTAAAGATGGTAACTGAAGTCTTCCCACTATGTGCAATATTCACACCTTCAACATATCTATAATCCTCTATTACTGATTCTGTGCTGGTTTCCCAAAATATGCCATCCCCATTTTCATCATTCACAGACAACAACCTTGAGTCCTCAAACTTGACCAAAAGACCTGATCTTTGGCTAAAGTAACCCCAAATTGTGTGATGTATGATCTCGTATTTTGGATTGGCTTGTTCCTCGAGATCAGATTGGCTCGTATCAAGCTTTAATATAAAGCATTCCTCGTCGTTTATGATCTTTTCGCCTATGCATACTGCTTGAAGAAATAAATCTCCTGTGGACTTTGGGTCCAAACCCTACAAAAAGAACATAAATCAAAAGGGAATCTTTTCAAGAATGTTAGGGGCTAATTCAATCTTAAATAAGTAGATTAATATTCAAATTTAGATGATGTTCATATATGTGGCTTTGATTTTTCTATTCATGATGCTATAGGTGCAACATGCATACTTTGGGCGGGTTGACTAACAGGTCAGAAAAGTTGATAGTGTTACAAGTACCTGAAGAAACCGACGAAGAGGACGAGGAGGACCTTTGGTCATAGGTCTTGGTTGGTTTGAAGATTGTCTCCATGTTGTCTTGCCATTGTTTCCTGAAATAACTTTGCAACCAGAAATTATTAGCTCTAAGAACCATAGATCAGGATTCTTTTGCCAAAGAACAAATCCTCCTCTTTCCTCCTTGCTTTGCGCCTTCACCGTTTCATCGCCTTGGTGGAAGTCTGACGCCTTCATCTTCACTTGACCGATTGCACAGAAGCTTTCTACCGAGTTTAAAGCCGGTTGTCCTCCTATTGCTGCCATGTATTGTTGTACTATGTATTTTGCGGTCGATGCTTCCTTTATAAAACATGCAACATTTCATCGGTTAATTCATATTTTGCGAATAATTGCCACTTAAAAAGAGTAATATGACAAATAATGTCCTAGGTGAGCAATCTATGTTTTTAGATAACCAAAAGCACCCTTTACTTGTAAACTCACAAGATCCTACTAGTACACCTAATGGGATTAGATAAAATGCAACTTGTGTTAGGCATATGGCCTTCAAAGAAAAGACAGGATACTAGTGGAAGTTATGTAATGTTAGAGTATGCTTACAGTAGACGAAATGCGAATAGAGCGAGCATTTGGATCGTCTAGTTTAATCTGAAGGGGAAGAAGAGGAGATCCAACACCGTAAAGCAAAAAAAAAACTAAGCTTGTTATAACTGTTAGCTATGGCCAGTGGCGGAGCTTGACCAAAAGTCTAGGGGCGAAATAAAAATTTTTAAAAAAATTTACACTACGTATCAGGAAATGTACACTACTACACGAAAAAGCAGGGGGGCGGTCACCCCCGGTCCCTACAAAGCACCGCCTGGCTATGGCAAGAGATGCCCATTTATCAAACGTTTGAGCCCTCACCCATGTCACCATATTTTGCCATATTATACCATGAGTGCCTCCTATTTTTGTAAACATCTTTTTCTGGCATTGGTACATCAAGAATGGTCACCGACGCATCTTCTATACCGAGGTTAGGGCAAAGTACCCTCATATGCACCATTTTGTGTTTCAAATTGTTGGTTGATGCAAATTCAAAGGGATCAAACACTAGTTGTTAGGCTAAATGAACGTTTTAAGTAGTTTGTGATAGGATGAAAAGATGAGGGTGTTGACTGTTCAGGGGTTAAATCATGTTTGTCCAAATGCAGCCCCTAATTATAGAGGTATGTGTGGCCACAATTTTGGTTTGAAGTTTTTTAGCGAACACAAGAGTGCCCTTAATTGACTGATCCATTCTTGAGGCTCATAACCTTTTATTTTCTTCTTTTTAAATTTGGATAAAGCTTGTTATGTTTTAATTATTTAATTTTGTGAAAACACGTTCTTACGGTTCCGCCATTATACTATAAATAATCAAACCGTGAAATTAAAAAAATTGAATCAAACCTCAAACCGAACAAGACATGCCAGACTATACCATCAACCAAACCCGCAAACCGTAACAATTTTAAAAGGGCCAAGCCCAATTGAGTTTGCGCTAGTTTAAAGAGTTGTTTGTTTACCTCTTAATGGAATCATTAAGAGGCTACCTTTTAACCGTTTAGCATTCAGTGTGTTTAGTTTGAAATAAATTAACCTCTTAATAATTCAGTTCAACACTTAAGCATTCAACACCAATACCACACTTAATCATTCAGCACCAATACCACACTTAAACGTTCAACATTCAGATGTGCAACCAAACAGTCTTATCGGTTTAGCACTTAATGGTTCAGACACTCCTAACCATTCAGACATCTTAACCATTTAGCACTTAATAATTCAGACCCAACCAAACAGCCCTTAATGATTCAGACCCAACCAAACAACCCAACCATCATATCATTTCTAAACTTTAAATAGAAAATTAATAATCACTATATCAACTGACCACAAGGAAATCAAGAAGGCCTCTCTTGTAGATACACAATTATCATGACAACATAGAATACGTGGTAGTAATTTATCATACGGCTCGGAATAAGATTGAATCCATAATACGGATAGCATGGTACACGCTTTTTTAACAAGTTAAAGACGACGTGGTTAGTGTAAATATAAAACATGAAAACGACTTGTTTAACACTTAGTTTGGTGATTTAAGCATGATGGTTTTATGTAATAATATTATAAATAATAGTAACTAATTAGAATAGTATTAACTGTAAATGTAATAATAAAAGTAAAAGTTATAATAGTGATAGTAATAATAGTAATAATAACAATAATATTAATAGTAATAATACTTATAATTGTAATGATATTAAGAAGAAGAAGCATAAAAAAATAATAACAATAATAAGAATAGAAAACAAGAACAAAGTAATTATAATTATAATAATAACAATAAATATATCAAAAACAATAATAAGAACAAGAAAAAAAAAGTAATAATAATATTAAAAATAATGATATTAGTAATACTATTTATAGCAATAATACTAATAATATTAAAAGTAATATTATTACTAAAAATAGTAATAATAATAGTAATAAATTGGTAGTAGTAATTCTAATAATAGAAATCAAGATATCAAAGTCGTGAAGAAAATATCCACATTCTTTTATACGGGCTCAATATATATCTATTCAATTACACACAATGTCTACAATTTGCATTATGATAGAAAAGAACAATTTATTCAACATCATAATTGAAGTTACAATATTTTTCATTGGTTTAAATTGCTAGTTTTTCGCCTAATAATGTTTTAGAAATTTTCATTTTAAATGTAACCAAAATGTTCATCACACATTGTCCTATGTGAGCAATCTATGTTTTTGGATAAGCATAAGCACCCTTTATCGGTAAACTCTTATGATCCTATATGGGTACACCTGATGGGGTTAGATAAATTGGACGCTTGGTTACAATTTAGAATATGCTATTACATGTGTTTGCTCTAGTTTTTGTTGTTTTTGATGTGAAAACGGCTTTTGACTGTGTTAGGCATATGACCTTCAAAGAAAAGAGAGGAAACTGGTAGCAGTTAAGCAATGTTAGAGTATGCTTACAATAGATGAATTGCGAATAGAGCGAACACTTGAATCGTCGAGTTGAATCCGAAGGGGAAGAAGAGGAGATCCAACCACATAAAGCAAAAAACTAAGCTCGTTGTAACGGTTAGCTATGGCAGGAGATGCCCATTTATCAAACGTTTGAGCTCTCATCCATGTAGCCATATTTTGCCATCTTAGACCAACAGTGCTTCCCATTTTTGTAAACATTTCTTCTGGTATCGGTACATCAAGAACGGTCTCCAACGCGTCTTCTCTATCAAGGTTAGGGCAAAGTACCCTCATATGAACCATTTTGTGTTTCAAATTGTTTGGCGAAATGAAGTTTTTAAGTAGTTTGTGATAGGATGAGAAGATGAGGGTGTTAAGGGTTAAATCATATTTGTCCAAAGGCATCCCTTAATTTTAGAGGTGTGTGTGGTTGTAATTTTGGTTTGGAGTTTTTTAACGCAAACAAGAGTGCCCTTAATTGACTGATCTATTATTGAGGCTCATCAACTTTTATTTTCCTTTTTCTAAATTTGGATACAGTTTGTTAGATTTTAAAGATTTAAGTTTGTGAAGACGCTAAAAATATTATAAAAAAAATAATAAAGAAAGCCGGTGATCATGAACCAAATTTGCAATAAATTATGAAGAAACTTAACTCATACTCATATTGTCATATGTAGGTGATTTTGAAATCAATTTTACAACCATCATTATAAACTTTAAATAGAAAAAAAATAATAATAATCAATATATCTACTGACCACATGGTAATCAAGAAGGCCTCTATTATAGATACAACCTATATATTTAAGTATTTAGAAACGTGGTAGTAGTTTATCATATGACCCCAAAATACGGATAACATGATACACGGTTCGTATAAGATTTCAGTCATATGACTAAAATTGCAAAATGCTTCAATCATTCATACATGATAATAATATACTATACGATCCCAAAATACGATAGCATGGTAACATATTACTTGTATGTATAGTATGCCCTAGGCTTTTTATGTAAAAAGTTAGATGGTAATACTAGATAGCCCATAAACCCCATAATACAAGCAGCATGATACCATATGACTTGTATAGTCCAAAAATCTATTAATATACGAATAAATGGCTATCATTAGGAAGCCTATAAAAAGGAAGAACACTAATATTTTCTTCAAAATTTTTAAAAAATAAACAAACAAACTTACACAGTATATATGGTTTACGGGAAGGGATGAAGAAAAGTGACAACCCTTACCCCTATCTCAGTTGTGATAGATGATAGAGAGAATGCTTTAAAGGAGTTCTCATCTCAAAGTTATTGTTTAAATTTAATCATGACAACACTTTTAACGTTATTTTTACAAAATAAGTAAAATAACATTAAAATTAATGCAATTTTATTTCTATATAATTTATATGCATTATATGCATGTAACGCAAATGTATGATATAAATATATATATATATTATATTGAAAATATCACTTGATATAAACAATAGAAGACAAAAGTCGATATCAAGTATTAATTTTATGGAATAAATGAAAATATTTATACATTGCAATTATTTTAGGCTAACTTGTTGATCCCTTAAAAAATCTAAAACTACGGAAAAGGACGGACATGCATTACAAAGAAACAATATCATAGTGTAAATTACATGTTTACCCTTGTTAGTTTCGTGAGTAAGGCACTTGAACACCTTTGTTTCCAGTCTGCAACTCAACCTCTACATTTCTTGACTTTTTTACCCTTGTGAAAACCTGTTCCATCTCTTCAAGTGACCTCCCTTTGGTCTCAGGCAAAAAGAAGTAGAAGAAAATCCAAGCCAAAATAGACATACCAGCAAACATGAAAAATGCCCCTCCAATTGTAATGGCATTTATCAGGGACAAAAATGTCATTGACACAGTTGCATTAGTCACCCTATTCACAGCCACCCCAATACTGGCCCCTTGTGCCCTTAACTTTAAGGGAAATATCTCAGAACTATACACCCATGTCACTGGTGCAAGCCCAATTGAGAAGAACATTACATAGATGTAACATGTGGCTATACTTAGCCAAAGTGCCCAAACCACCTTTTGGTCATGGGACTGGTGCACTATGGTCAAAGCAAATCCTAACCCTAATAAGGCCACAATCATCCCTCCAACACTTGTTAGTAGAAGCTTTCGCCTTCCGGCTTTATCGATAAAGAAAGTGGACGCGGTTATGAATATGGTTTTCGTGACACCGACTCCTATAGTAGCTAACAAAAGCTTGTGTTTGGTTGTAACCCCGGCTTGTTTGAAAATCCTTGGGCTATACAAGACCACGGCTTCGATCCCAGTTGCGTGCTCGAAGAAATGAATCCCAATGGCGGCTAGTAGGACCCACCGGACCGGTGGGGTTGGTCTGAGTAGTAATTCTTTCCATACACCTTGCCCACGCGTGTTTTGCTTGAGCATGACAACATCGTCATTACAGTTAACATCTATCCCGGCTGCTTGCTTGATGTCTTGCAGTCGGGATTGAGCTTCTTGTTTAGTGTTTGACACTTTTAACAAAACATGTTTTGCATCCTTAAGGCGGCCTTGTATTACAAGCCATCTTGGGGACTCTGGCATTCCAAGAATGCCAATAGCTAATCCTAAAGAAGGAATAGCTGCGATTAAGAACATTACCCTCCAACTAATACTGACGGGTAATGTCGAGAAAGCATAATTAGATATATAACCCGATAAAATTCCTAAGCTTATGCCAATTTCAGGCAATGAAGCTAGGATTCCGCGGGTGTTGGTGGCAGATATCTCTGCTGAGTAAATGGGAGCGATCACAAGAGCAAACCCGACTCCTATCCCAGCCACACATCGTCCGATCAAGAGGACCGCGTAGGATGGGGTTAGTCCCATTAGCAAGGACCCCAAAAGGAAGATTATGGAGGCTAAACATATGGTGTACCGACGACCAATGTAGTCGGAAGTTCTACCGGCGCTTAGAGCGCCGATCAGGGCACAAAAGTTGATGATTCCAGCAAAGACTTGAACTTGTACATCGTTGATTTTAAGATCTTCTTTGATAAAGATCATTGCTCCGCTTGTAACACCGGTCTCTACGTGAACAAATAAATCAAAGAGATTTGTTAATTATAAACATATATACCCCTTTTGTTTTATATTTAGTTGTAATATACATATTTTTTGATTTTTTCTGAACTTCTTAGATAAATATAGTTTAAAAATGTTGTTTTTATCATCAAGATGATAAAACAGTAAGTGATATTTGCAATATCTACAATTATTATTAAGCTTTTTTAAAATGAAAGCTTGCATACACGTATTTTAAATTAGGATTTAATAGTACTAAATGATCAAAGATAAATTTTTCTTTATGTTTTGTAGTTTAATAATTTTGTTTTTGTCATTTTTTAATACTATTATTATTTTATCAGTGTCATTAGGTGATATTTGCAATATTTATAATTATTGAAAACATGTTCCTCTAAAAATTTTATTTTGTCTAAGAAAACTAAAAATTAATTTTAAAAACTCAAAAACCGACCAAACAAATTTCGAACAAATTCATTTTTGCGTCATTAAACCCGATTGTCATATCGTAAACCCCGAACGTCAAACTTCAATTCATAAACCATAATACTAAAGTCTATAACATAAACTTTAAAGCTATAACCAAGCCCTAAAATCTAAACTTTATAATTAAACGTTATTTAAAGCTAAAACTTAAAAGTTAATAATGTACAGTTTAACGATATGGTTCCAACATCGTCGGAATGAGTTCAATCTTAGTTCGTTTAAACCGGTTTCAGCAAGTTTATAAATGTTTTTTTTATTCTTCTTATGTAAAATACACTTTTTATTTGATTTTAATCCTATAATTATTGATTATAATTAAGCTTTTTTAAAACGGATAACTTTCATATCCGCATTTTAAATTACTATTTTAATAACAATTATTAATTATTTAAAGATAAAGTAACTATCAATTATCAAGACTTTTAAAAAATTTTAAATTTAATTTTATCACATAATAATTTTTTTCGATTTTAATTTTTAAGAAGCATGTATTTTTTTTTTGAAAACATTTATTCAATTCAATTTTTGGAAAACGACTAAACGTTTTTACAGATTTATTTTTCATTTTCAGAAATATTTATTTTTAATTTTTATTTCTTAAATACGTTTACTTATTTCTTTTACTGAAGGTGTTTTTAAAATTTTTTGTCAAAAAAAAGGTTTTTGAGAATTCTGATTTTTCCATAGGTGAGAATATAAGAAGTTTCAAGGGGTGATCGAATATGTATGTATGTACGCATACATGCATACATGTGTGCATGTGTTCGCATACATATACATATACATATACATATACATATACATATACATATACATATGTATACATATACATATACATATACATATACATATACATATACATATACATATACATATATAGATATATATATATATATATATATATATATATATATAGAGAGAGAGAGAGAGAGAGAGAGAGAGAGAGAGAGAGTGAGTACCATAACCAAAGATGATGGAGATCATAGAAGCAACAATGGAACAAGCACACGAATACTTGTTAATCTTTCCATCTTCTATTCGTTTTCCTTCTTCCATATAAAACTTTAGACTTAATTATAAATTAAACTACAAATAAAATAAAATGATGAGGTCTCAAAATTAAATATGAAAGAAAGAGGATAAACAAAGAGGCAACATATATAGGCTCGCTTAATTGTCGCCAACTAACGATATGATTTCCTTCGACAGAGGATTCTTTCAACATTTCTTTTTCTTTATTAATTAGTTTCCTGAATTATTTAATATGACGTCATAAAAGTTAAAATTAGATACACAAGTAGATATAACGAAACTAGATTTTTTTTGAACGACAATTTGGATCACTGACGGGTCATAGACCACCCGATTATATCAACACCGAATAAGAGGAAATCCATCATAGGTGAGAGAAAACTTCTAGTTCAGCATAGAACCCCTATTTTGTCCATACCAAGACTTGAACTCGTGACCTTTCCAATATTGAAGCCACATGGTACATCCTCTTAACCACTTAAGGTGAGGATCATTGGTATATAAGTATATAACGAAAGTAGATGATTTTAAATTCCTTCCCAACACCCCACTTGATATCTAAATAATTAGGCCTTTTATTGAGTCGGCCGACTTGTGTAACAAACATGTTTAGTTTGTGTTGTATATATATAGTAGTGTAAAAATCCATATCACATGTGTTTGAAATATATAATACGTTATAAAAAACGGTTTACATAAATATTTATATTTTAAATTTATCAATTGTTGGTTAAATTAAAAAATATGAATATTTAAAAGTTATAAATAACTAATAATTATAAATATTTAATAATTTTAAAATTATATATACACATAAAATATAATTGAAACTTTATTATATTTTATTAATTGTTAGTTAATTAGTAAATTTTTATGAATATGAATATGAATCTGATTAACACATTTAATTGTATAATTTAATTAAAAAAAGTGATAATATTTTTTAGGCGAGAGAGAGAGGTGGTGAATTTTTTTAGATTTTATTAGAAGAAGACATATGTTTTCTAAAAATACTTTTTTATAAGAGTATGTATGTATGCAGAGCCGGCCCTTGGGGGGGCGAGGTGGGCGACCGCCTTGGGCCCGACATTTTTAGGGGCCCGAAGTTTTTAAAATTTTTTTTATATGTTATAATAAAAAATTTATAACATAGGGCCCAATAAATTTTGGTAGAATAAAAATGATTAACATAGGGCCCAATAAATTTTAGTAATTTATATATATAATATGAGTATATATGTTAAAAAATTAATAAATCCAAAGTATTGTAACATAATAATATATTTTAAATACCTAAGTAAACCGTGAGGCTTTCCGAGCATTTCTTGCATTCCATTTGAAGTTTCCTGCAATCCCATGATCTTCCAAATTAAAAAAAAAAAGGAAATCCTTGTTCACAACCAACTAGCCAAGAGCCCCCGCCTCTGCTAGAAATCCTTGATACCCACAATCCCACGTAAGTTTATTTATATTATGTTTTTTTTGAACGACATTTATATTATGTAATATGTGGTTTCCTTTTGACAAATTTTTTATATATAATAATTTTGATGTAGAATTTTCTATAATCTAGGTCACCGGTGTAATTTTGTAAATTGTAATTGTGTAATTGTGTAATCTAGGTCACAAAACAAACACTAGATTATGCCTCCAAAATACCTATCCGGTAGTCAAAAACGTAAAAAGAGAAAGATAGAAGACGACTTAAAAAAGTCACAAGCGGATGCTATACATAGGTTTTTTCCAAATCAAACCCAATATGCTAACAATAGTGAAGATAATATTGATGAAAATATAGATGAACGGGTGGATGAAGATGTTAATGATACTAATGTGGATAAAGAACGAGTGGGTGAAGATGAAGATGATGTTGATGCTAATGTGGTGGATGAAGATAATTTTGATGCTAATGTTAATATTGATATTTTTGACCCAAGAAATTTCATTGGACTTAATCCTAACTTGATTAGTCTTTTGGTTATGAAAGGTCCAAAGCGAGATTTATTTATCAAAAACGGTCCCATAGTTAATGTTGGAAGACATTTTTCAACAATCATGTAAACTAGAATTTTACCAAATAAGGAGAATTGTGATAGAGAATGGCTAGTGTATTCAAAAGAACTTGACAAAATGTTTTGTTTTTGTTGTAAACTATTTAAACAAGGAAATCGTCAAAGTTCGTTGGCTAATGATGGTTTAGGGATTGGAAACACGCTACTGATAGACTTAAGATGCATGAAAGTAGCATTGAACATATGAAGAGTATGAACGAATGGTATGAAATGCGTCAAAGGTTGAGATGTAATGAAACAATTGACAAAGTAGCATTTGAGCAATTCAAGAAAGAAAGAGATTATTGGAAACAAGTAATTTTTAGAATTATTGAACTTTTGAAGTTTCTTGCTAAATGTGGGTTAGCATTTCGCGGAACAAATGAGAAGTTGTATCAAAAAAATAATGAGAATTTTTTGGGATTGGTTGAGATGTTGGAGACTTTTGACCCAATAATGAGAGAACATGTGCGACGTATCATGAGTGATGAACTACGTGCTCATTATCTTGGGCATAGAATCCAAAACGAGATAATACTTTTATTAGCTGATCATATCAAATCAGAAATCGTTAATGTAACATCAGTGCTGGATGCGTGCCGGAACAGTGATCGCAACAGTAAACATGTACTGTAACTCAGGTACACATTTCGTGAAACTATGTTTATACTATTGATGCATTATGATTAACATGAAACTATTAGACGATTGTCTGAATCTGACTGAAATCTTAGGATTTAACAGTCAGAAAACATGTCAGACAACACAGTGTTGAAACATAAATACTTGATGTGATATTATTTGGTGTAAACGTATGGGAGGTTAAACAAAACAAAACCTTAACGGTTGTCGTTTCAGAATGCTAAACCGACGTGTTATTCGTATAGGTGACGATCTGTACGAAAGATTCTGATAGTTTAACGTTCTGAAATAATGACTTAACAGTAGAAAACAAGAATCAGAAAGCCAAACCATCGACGTGTTCGTTCGAATGACGATTCGAACGAATACGCGCGATGGCGACGCGATCTGACGAAATGAAAACGAATAACGAAACGAACGATAATAATTCTAAGGAAATAAAATATTTCCTATTTTACAATTTTGAAACTCATCATAAAATAAATTAAATTAAACTATTTTATAAATCGAGAAACAAACAAACGAACCGTGAAAGTCAATGAAACGCGTAAAAACAATTTAATTCGAAATATTAATAAATTCAACGATAATTAAAATAATTTTTAGAAATAAATAACATTCGAATCGTTAAAATAAACTCATTTTATTTTATTTACGAAAGTTACGCGTAACGTGCCGGATACGCGAAGAAACTACGAATCGAGCAACCGAAACGAACCCGAATACCCGAGTGTAACAACTGTGTCGGAACCGTCGCCGGAACGGTGAACGGAACAGTAACGGCACAGTAACTCAGGTACAAACTATGCAAACTATTGATGTACTGTTGAATACGTAATGCTAAACAGTAAACTATTATACTAGTGTTTCTGAAATCTGATTAAACGTAACAGTTTAACAGTCAGAAATACATCAGACAACATGGAACAGTGATACTAATCTTTATCGATGTGTTATTATGGGTAAACGTATGCGAGGTTAAACAAAACGAAATGATAACGGTTGTTGTTACGGAATGCTAAACCGATGAGTTATTCGTATAGGTGACGATCTGTACGAATGATTCTGATAGTTTAATGTTCTGAAATAATAACTGAAAAAGTAGAAAACAAAAGTCGGAAAGCAAAACCATCGTCGTGTTCGTTCGAATGACGATTTGAACGAATACGCGCGATGGTGACGCGTTCTGACGAAACGATAACGAAAACGATAAAAGACGCGAACGATCATAAATTCAAAGAAATAAGATAGTTCTTATTTTACAATTTTGAAACTCATCATTTAAATGAATTAAATTACACTATTTTAAGAATTCGCGAACAAATTAACGAACGCGCAAAATATTAAATTCGTTAAATTAATTAACGATACTCAAAATGATTCGTCAGAAATAAATAAATTGACATAACTATATTTAAAATAAATTCTAAAAATATAATTGTAATTTTAAATAGCTTAGAATAATCCTTTTATTTTAGACGCGAAAAACGCGCGTTACGTTCCGGAAACGTAACGAAACCGCGAACCGAGTAACGAAAACGAACCCGAACTCACCCGAGGTATAAATACCTTGAATGAGTTCAAAATATTCATTTTTCTTCTCCTTCTTCTCTCTCTAAACCCTAAATCCCGGATTTCACTCTCATCCTCCATTTTTGGAGCTTCAAAACCTCATAACTTCCTCAAAACTCAACGAAATTGAGTGGTTCTTGAACCCACACGAAGCCCTCATCATTCTCTGCACAAAAGTACAACAGATCTAGAAGGATAACCACTGATTCGCAGGTAATCTAAGCTTGAATGTCACGAAAAGAGGGTTTTCTTAAACCTTAGTCGACCACACCATACAACCGGCTAAAAACCTTCAGCTATCAATCTTAACCCTTCGAGAATTAGTCCCTAGCACACACCATCTTCGAAACCACCCTTGCATCCCTGAAATGAGCGAACCTTTGATGGAACCACCTTCGGCCGAATGACCCACACAGAGGGTCGAATGACCTTGGCCGAAGGGCCACCCTTTCGCCGGTTTCACCTTCATTCGAGCATGGGCTCATTCGCCATTCCCTCAGTCGCCACCTCCATTCGACAGCCTCCCATTCGAACCAAGCCACCACCCCTTTTCGCCATGTGTTTCATTCGGAAGGGACTCATACGCCATCCTCCATTCGCCGAACCACCATGCAACCGTCGAAGGACAACCATCATTCGGCCGAACCACAGGGTCTCCATTCGACCACCAGTCCTTCATTCGGGATTAACACCTTCATTCGACCTCTTCTTCCATTCGACAGACCATGTTCCTTCGGCAGTCACCTTTTTGTGCAACCATATTTCATGTGGCCAAGCCTATCAAAACCCTAGTTGTGGAGGTCGCAACATATTAAACCATGGTGCCATATTCCTCCTAACTTTCTGATTAATCCAGTCCGTAACATAGGCCCAAGAAATATGGAACCCAATCTAGGCCCAGATACAAACTCGGCCCAACATGGTGCCAAGACTTTCAGATTTGGCCCAAAGCCACTGGATGGGCCCAACTGTAATTAATGATGCCCAGTAACTTATTGCCGGCCCAAGTAAACTAAACAGGCCCAAGAGTATTTCGGCCCACCCCCCTACCTGTTGGCCTACGGCCCAAATCTATTTTCCTCTGGCCCAACATCAATTTCTTGGCCCAACAACGTGTGATGGTCTTGAAAACCCCTTGGCCCAAACAAGATCACATTCGGCCCAACAGGTTTCGGTCCACAAAGTACACTAGTATTCTAAACAAACTCAATTATAATAAAATGCATGGAATTATTAAACTAATTTACTACAAAGGTGACAATAATTTGGTGTTCAGTGTCATAAGGATTAAAAGCATGGTGCTGAGGGATCTATAACAAGTAATTTCAAACATTAAGGCAAATGGGATCATGACCATGCAAACTCTTTTACAAAATTCCAAGGATTGTTAATCCATGACCTTGAGCCTAAGTTGTGTGTATGAACTATAATGGCTAACAAGAATACACAACATGATAAGGTCAAAACAAAGATAAACCTAAAACAAATAACGATATATATTAAGCTTAACTTAATATGGGCTAGGTTAGCACAACTTATCATAAGGGAGACCGAGGGCCGAATGAGGATCACGATCGAGACATACGAGTGTTAGCCAAATTTCATGGCTAACACCTACACACACGCACATTTAAACACATGTAACTCATACTTATAAGTTCAAACATCGTAAATCAATACAGGATTGTGAAAACTACAACAAGTACAACAAAGAGAGCGTGCATCCTTATTCTTAGGCTAAGTCAACTACCACTACTACAAGGTGAGTTCATTGTCCCTTTTCAAACTATTTTGGTTTTTAACTCGGGACTGAGAAGCATGTTATACATTTTAAAACAAATGTTTTAAATTTAACAAAATGCTTTTATACTATGATTTATGCCAAGTGCTAAAGGCATAAGACTCTATTTAAACTAAAGGCTATTTGATTATGCCAAGTGCTAAAGGCATAAGACTCTATTTAAACTAAATGCTATTTGATTATGCCAAGTGCTAACGGCATAATACTCTATCTAAACTAAATGCTAATTGATTATGCCAAGTGCTAAAGGCATAAGACTCTATCTAAACTAAATGCTATTTGATTATGCCGAGTGCTAAAGGCATAAGCTACTTGCTAATACTAAAGCTATGTGTTAATACCAAGTGCTAAGGGTATTTACTATCTGAAAATGCTATTGTGGATGCTAATGCTATGAGTTATGCTAAACACTAAGACTATTGGTGAAACTAAATGCTAACACTACGGGTTATGCTTAATTCTAATGCTATGAGACTATGCTACTTGTTGATGCTATGGGTTTATGCTAGAAACTAATGTAAACGCTAAATGCTAATAAGTCTATAATGCTATGGGGATCCTAAATACAAACATGCACACTTACATATTGAACACTTGAATGCTATGGATACTATAAACTCTTGAATGCTATATGTTTGCCATGCTCAAACAACGGTTAGGCCTCTCAGTGCTTGCCTCACCGGTTGTAAAGCTAGTTCTTGTGCACAAGTTACGTAAATGCTGGACTCTTTGTATGCTAAAACTATAGGCTATGGAAGAACAATAGTTGGTCTCTCAGTGCTTGCCTTCAGGTGTTCTTCCTAGCCGGGACTTGAAGAACAATAGTTGGTCTCTCAGTGCTTGCCTTCATGTGTTCTTCATAGTCTTATCGAGGAAATGGACTGATGGCCTCTCAGTGCTTGCCATGCAGTGTTTCCCATAAACTATTTACTCAGGTGATCAGTGACTAGGACGGTATTGGTGAATCTTAGATGACTTTGTGTCATCATGAGTAGCCCTTATCTCCCCCTAAGTTACACGTAAATCCTGGGGCTGGTATGGACTGATACTGAATTCCTTCGGGCATTCATTTGTCTATTCCGGTAACATTCAATCAAACTCACGGATACTCTTGATGTATGGGGTAAACTTACAAACAGAAGTGCTTAAACTATGACAGGGAAACTATACGGACGGGTCGGTAAAGGGCTTAATTATTATTAATAACAGTGTCATATCCGGATTAGTATGTGGTGGGACGTCGTCTGGGCGGGTTGTAGGCTTGACCCAGGGGTATGCCCTATATATAAGCATACCGTTTTGGATATTACATGTGGAGTTAATAAGATTAAGGTTTTACCGAAAGGAGTTATGCTAAAGCTATTTAAACTTATAAACTAAATGAACTCACCAACCATTGTGTTGACTTGGTTTTCTTACATGCTTTCTCAGGTGATGCACAGGTTTAAACATATGCTTTTGGATTGCATGCTAGGCGGCCTAGATAGAGGACCTAGTGATTTTGGGAAGCACATATTTTGTTAATCATACGAATCATTCTTGGATGTCTTGTACAGCTTACAAGATAGAATACATTGATTCTTTTGTTAGGTTTACTAAGTTAAATTATCAAACATTGACATTGTAATTTAACTTTGTAATCCTATTCATATGCTTTATTGTGCTTTAGTGATTCTTAACATTGATGCTATGTAACAATCTGATCAACCCGATTATCACACCCGATATCGCGCCCCGGGAACCTTCCGCCCGACGGGGACTCCGATCCAACCCCGCCGGCCCGGGGTGTAACAGATTGGTATCAGAGCTCAAGGTTATTGAGAATATTAGGTCATTTACTTAAATGGTTTGACCTAGACTATAACTTAGGGACCCTCATATAGAGAACATAAGATTTAAGTATGCATTTTGTCCTCAGCATTCGATCACTGCACTAACCAATATCTTTTGGTTATGATCAGAATGCCGCCAAGAAAACAACCGTCCTCGCAAGTTTCTGCTCCTCATTCATCTACTCCTACACCGCCAGATTCACCACCGCCACCGCCACCTCCTCCTCCTCCGCACTCTCCACCACCAGGCTCAAGCAGTGTTCAGATGATAGATCCTGCTACTATCGCCTTGGCGACACTTCTGAGCACTCAACTGACAAGTCAACTGAAAGATGTCATCCCAGAGATGATCAACCGGATTCAAAGTCATGGCAACAACTCTGGCCATACTACTGGGGAAGCTAGTGGAAACACTAGTCACACTTCAGACTGCTCCTACAAATCCTTTGTGGGATGCAAACCTCCCAGCTTTACCGGTGCTGAAGGAGCTGTATCCAATGGCTTGAAAAGATGGAAAATACTCTGGACATTAGTGGTTGTCCAGAACACCATAAGGTTCGCTATGCAGCAGGTTCGTTCAGCAAGCGGGCTTTAACATGGTGGAATGCACAGATCAGGGCAAAAGGAAGGGATGAAACAATGACGATGCCCTGGGCAGAGTTCAAACTTTTACTGAGGAATGAGTTCTGTCCGAAACATGAACTGCAGCAACTAGAGGTTGAGCTTTCGAATCATGTGATGAAGGGAGCCGATCATATGACCTATACCAATCGCTATCATGAACTGGTAGCTCTTGTGCCAGAAATGGTGCCGACATTGGAAAAGCTGATCGATCGATATGTAGCGGGATTACCCTCCTGTATTCAAAGTATCGTACTGGCTGCATATCCTGCTACGCTAGAGTCAGCCATCTCCCTCTCAGCCAAACTTACTAAAGTGATGGTAAAATCTGGAGTTCTAATAGATGATGCTGGAAAAACCAAGGAAACAACAGCGAAGAAACCAGACTACCAACAAAAGAAGAAGCAAAAGGTTGTAAAGAACTATGCGGCTATCACTCCTCTCCAACAAATTACTGCAGCACCTGCTCAAGCTGCACCCAAGAACTATGTGGGACCGCATCCTCAGTGTACACGATGCCGATTTCACCATCCTACTACGGCGCAATGCCGTAAATGCAACAACTGTGGCCGATTAGGTCACCGTGCTCAGCAATGCCGTGCACCGGCAAATCGAGCTGCAAACAATGCTGCTGTAGCACTTCCTCCACCACCAAGACCTGACAATCACAACAACAACAACAGAGGATGCTATAACTGTGGAGAAATAGGCCACTTCTCCAGAGAGTGTCCGAAAAGAGCACAACAAGGAGCCCAAGCACCACGTGGAAGGGCTTTTGTTATTGGAGCCAATGCTGCACGCCAAGACCCTAATGTGGTCACTGGTACATTTCTTATACATGACTCTTATGCATCTATTTTATTTGACACTGGTGCAGATCAGAGTTTTATTTCATCTGACTTTGCACGCCAACTTAATCTTATTGAGGAACCTTTAGGTTCCCCATACATTATCGAAGTAGCGAACGGAAAGCAGGTTACAGTTAGCACTATACTTAGGAACTGCCCACTTACACTCACAGATCACACATTTACCATCGACTTGTTGCCGATGGAGTTGGGCAGTTTCGACATCATTGTGGGGATGGATTGGCTATCACTCAATAGAGTTGAAGTCATCTGTTCTGAAAAGCTACTTCGGATTCCAGTGACGAATGATCGCGTATTGGAAGTTCGTGGGGATCAATCAAAGAGAAACGTAAAGATCATATCATGCATAAAAGCGCGTAAGTGTCTACAAAAGAAATGTGTAGCTTTCTTGGCTCATGTGGTGGAGAAACAAAAAGACAAGAAAACTCTTCAAGACGTGCCGATAGTAAAAGAATATCCCGAAGTGTTTCCTGAAGATTTACCTGGTTTGCCACCCGTGCGACCGGTAGAGTTCCGTATTGACCTGATTCCTGGAGCAACACCTGTTGCTAAATCTCCTTACAGGTTAGCACCTTCGGAGATGCAGGAATTATCTAACCAATTGCAGGAGCTACTGGATAAAGGTTTCATCCGACCGAGCTACTCGCCTTGGGGAGCTCCGGTTTTATTCGTGAAGAAGAAAGACGGAACTTTTCGGATGTGCATAGACTACAGAGAACTAAACAAACTAACTATCAAGAATCGGTATCCATTGCCGAGGATTGATGATTTGTTTGATCAATTGCAAGGAGCTCAGTTCTTTTCGAAGATCGATCTACGTTCCGGATACCATCAACTTAGAGTGCAAGACGAAGATATACCAAAGACGGCGTTTCGTACCAGATACGGGCATTACGAGTTCATGGTGATGCCTTTCGGTTTGACGAATGCACCCGCGGTTTTCATGGATCTCATGAACCGTGTGTGTAAGCCGTATTTAGACCAATTTGTTATTGTGTTCATTGATGACATATTGATCTATTCTAAAAGCAAAGAAGAGCATGAGCAACATCTTAGAACGATCTTGGAGCTGTTAAAGGAAGAGAAGCTCTATGCCAAATTTTCTAAGTGTGAGTTTTGGTTAAAAGAGGTTCAGTTCCTAGGCCATGTTGTTAACAGCGAGGGAATACATGTTGATCCTGCCAAGATCGAGGCGATAAAAGATTGGGACACTCCGAAGACACCGACGGAGATACGTTCTTTTCTAGGCTTAGCAGGCTATTACAGAAGATTTATTTCGAATTTTTCTAAGATAGCTCTGCCACTCACAAAGTTAACACAGAAGAGCGAGCCGTTTGTTTGGGAGCAAAAGCAGGAAGAAGCCTTTCAGACCTTGAAGCAAAAGTTATGCGATGCTCCGATCTTATCTCTCCCAGATGGATGTGATGACTTTGTAGTATACTGCGATGCCTCTCATCAGGGACTTGGTTGTGTACTGATGCAGAGAGACAAAGTTATTGCTTATGCTTCGAGACAACTGAAGGTTCATGAGAAGAACTACACTACTCATGATCTGGAACTGGGAGCTGTGATATTTGCCTTAAAGATCTGGAGACATTATTTATACGGCACCAAGTGTACCATATTTACAGATCACAAAAGTCTGCAACATATATTTGACCAGAAGGAACTCAACATGCGACAGCGGCGTTGGGTTGAGCTTCTGAACGATTACGACTGTGTAATCAAGTACCATCCGGGCAAGGCAAACGTTGTTGCTGACGCTTTGAGCCGGAAGGAACGAGTCAAACCCTTGCGCGTTAGAGCAATGAGAATGACTGTGCAGACAAGCTTACACGACAGGATTTTGCAGGCACAACAGGAAGTCGTTGAACGTGAAAACGTGAAGAAAGAACTCGATTGTGGGGCTGAGAAACATTTGGAAACTAGATCCGATGGACTTATCTACTTCAAGGATCGTGTATGGATTCCTGCGGTAGATGTGTGACATCCGTCAATTTGTCACGTTTTAATTTCGGCCAAACTTAAAATTTATGTAGCTATATTAGACTCATTTAAAACACGGTTTAAATTCAACCTGTTATTTATACATACAAAATGATGTAATCTATTTAGTTCGAATTTATATATAAAAAAAAAATCAATCAAACCACAAAAAAATTTAAAACCTTAGTGACGTGATCAAAACTTGACGCAAACGTTCGATTTTAAAAATACAACCAAATGAATACTTGTATTTATTTTTGAAACTCGACTATACTCCTATACACCAACTATAACATTTACATTTTACTTACTTTGGGACATCATCATCAGAAAATCATGATATATATATATATATATATATATATATATATATATATATATATAAACACATATATAAAGCCACGTGAATATCAAATATATATCTACATAGATATCTAAATTTATATATATAAACCCATAAATGTGTGTGTGTATGATTTAAAAATATCCATATACAGGTTCCTACTTTTAATTCTCACATGAACAGATAGTTAAAACTTCAATGAATAAACAAGAGCCATATCTCATCATTATTTCGTACCCAATTGACAGCCACCTACTCTCCTTCACCATGCTTAATTAATAATTTATAACCCTTAAAACACTCAAGATGCCATACTTTTTTGTTCCTTCTATCGCTTCACGATCAGCCAGGAATCCCAAGACACCCCTACCATCTTCAAGTATATTATAAATAAACCATAAGTGTTGGACAGAAACTCACACCATATTCATTTTTCTTTCTTGTTCGTTTAGTTATATATATATTTTTATAATCCCTTGAATTCCTTGACCAAAGACATCTTCTACCCATTTTGTTCCTTTGACCGAACATCACCAGCAATTCCCAACATTTCAACTAACAAAGGCAATCCAACACTACCATGCAACATATTTTTGATCAGCACAAGACAAAAATCAAAGCTCAAAACTTCCGACATCTTCTTGTTAAGTTAGTAAGTTTCTTACCCTATCACACACATGCTATTATGAAAATAGATAGATAAATAAATAAATGTTTAATAGAAATTTTCAAAACGTTTTTCAAATAATAAATCTATAATGATTTTTGTAATGCACACACATATACAACTTGGAATCTAGAAAATGATTCAATTATATTTGTACACAAACGTTCAAAGATGCATTCGTACGTGCACATAAGCAATCCAGGTTTTGGGACAGAATTTTTCCTTATTTTAACGAAAAATAACTCTATCATACCCATTTGAAACGAAGCAAAATCTAACACCACGATTGAGTTCTTCGAGTTAGCTTTCCAAGAATAACTTGTATATTTTCTAACTAAACCAAATGATACCTTAAACAACTTCTGCAAAGTCAGTGTGCAAATTCGAACCTTTCAATTTAAACGGCTGTTTTGACCCATTTCTAAGTAAAATCACGAAAACTTTTCTAAACAAAAGTTGTTCGGAACACGTTAAAATACTAGGCTGTAAAGTCTCGTAATTTTTGAAAACCATTTGCTATTTTAAAAGCTCACTCAAGAATGTTAAACATAATCTGTCAAAAACGAAAATTTTATAAATGCATACTTACATGTCCTATTTATATATTTTTCATGAAAATAAAACTCATTTGTATATATATATATATATATATATATACATATAAAAAAATATTTTAAAATGATAATTGTTGAAATAGGGTATTTTAAAGTGTTGGGTATTGATAAACAAAAATTGATATTTTTCAATGCGTTGTTATAATGTCCAAATTTCTTAAAAATAATAATAAGTGATTATTCTCTAAATGTAACATGTTTTATGACTATAAGACACGATATTTCTACAATAAACCCGTCAACATAAAAATACCAAGAAAACATAACAACACTAAATAACACAACAACAACATAGAATTTATAAGTTCTCAAACTCAACCTAAGTCTATAATATTATAGGAACCAAGTAGGTGTTCAAACACAAGACGGTATTCACACTCTCAGGACCCGGATCTACACTAACGGTGAGTTTCACGGCCCCTATTTTTACAATATTTTACTAACTCACAGGGGGAGAAATCATGCTTGTAATCGTTTCATTGACACAAGTGGTTTTGGTTCAACACATTATTACATGAGTTACTTTTATCGCTTTAAGTCCCCTATTCTATAACCGTTAATTGTGGGTGAACGTGAATTATTGGGAATAGTACTATTCGGGAGTGACAACCCCCACCCGTGGTTAGTAGCGCTAACTTTGATTGTAGGTCAGATCGGGTGCACAATAATCATCTCAATACAATGTTTTGCGATAGAACATTGGGATGGGGCAATTCAATCATGTCGAGTTCGGTTATGGGAGCTCATGGTAATAATTAATATACACAACTCATGATATTGTTTTTGAGAACAATAGTCACATTTTGAAACCTTGTGGTCGAATGAAACAACTCAATTTTTACGTATCTAAACCTGTGAACTCACCAGCTTTATGCTGACTGTTTTTAGCATGTTTTTCTCAGATAATTGAAGCAAGCATTGGGTCATATTTTGGGAATGATTAGCTTGAAGTCACAACACATTCACATGCATATTTTTGGGATTTTCCTTGCATAGCCTATTGACTTAGGCCGTGTTTGTAAAATCTTACACATCATATTTTGGAAGTTTAGAAATTTTGTTAGTTATATTTTGGATGATTGTAAGTTAAGACATCATGTAAAACTTTATTATCAATGCATGTAGAAGTCGTTCAATGTAAACAATGACTGTGAAATCATGACCGTCGCATCTCGCGTGTTCCACCTTGGCGGGGTGTGACAGATTGGTATCAGAGCCATTGGTTATAGAGAACCAGGTTGCATGTAGTAACTTGAACTATAACCCTAGGCTCACTAGGTTCCATTCATACTTCACATATAGGCATGACTTTAGTAAAAACATTATAGGATTGTTTTATTGCAAGCTTGTCTATAACATGTAACCATGTTCATGTGTACTCATCGGATGAGGATTACACCCCATTCACACCACCTCCCCCACCATCGTTAAGAGAGACACCATCACGCATCTAGGTGTCTAGTGATACCATGTAGGTAGTCATGGTGTCAGACGACAAATACATCGAAGATAATTACGGGTCCAATCTAGAAGAGTCACCAAGGAGTCTAGTTGAGGATGATGCAGGCCAGGTTATCACTAGGAACGAGAATACCGAATCTAAAGAGATTGTAACATACACAATACTCTAGGACACTAACGCTTCCAGGGTTGGGAATAGTTTTTATTCTAGCACCATCCAACTAAAGTGAATACTTTCTTAAACACTCTAATCTGAATAACTTTCAACCATGTAACCGGTGGTTACAGGGTGGACTTTTGATGTCCTTTTGGATAGCACTCTCAATCGAGATAGGAGGAACCAAAATGATTATGTAAGGCAAATTGACGATTATGGGTGGCCAACGTAATGGTGAATTTACATGTACATATGAATTTTGACGAAACCTATTGTTGAGAATACAAAGAAAACTCAATCCATAAAGAAAGATTTATAGGAATTATCAAAAACATCTTACAAAGGATTTATTTCCATTCATCACTAAGAACATGATGGAAGGATGGATTAAGACTCCCAAAATCTCTTCTTCTTTCATGTCGTCGTACGTTCATTGAACCTCCAATGGTGTCGTACGTTCAGTAAACCTCCAATGGTGCAATCGTTGCACTTCACTTAAGTACTCATAATCGTAAATCAAGTCAATGACTCCACATCAAGGGTCATCTGTACCCTGATCACAGCCATCTATAAGGAAGCTTTTCAACTGAATCCAAAGGAACGGATGAAGAAGGATTGAATTGACATAATAAGAATTTCATATTTTAAAGTAAAGTGGGAAAAATTCGCCCACTAGGTTGGAACTAAGGGTATTGCATTGCTTCCAATGTATGTCAGCCCTTCATTTAGCTCAAGTCTCACAAATTTTAAACTACTTTCATCTTTAAGGCACAACATGTTGACATCAAAACTGAGTTTATCAAATAGAAACCTCATTTGATCTCAACTAATCAAGATTTTGATCACATTCATCGATGGTTTGGTAGTATCCATCATTTCTCCCTCATACATGAGTCCTAGTAAGTCTAAAATTGTCATTCACAACTTTGTCTAAAAGACTATCTTGACAAAAACCATAACGAAGCCTCTAGGCGATCATCATGATTTGGGTATAGGAATCATAATTGAGAAAATTGGTAAGACAATGTTCAAACCCATTGAGGCTGTTAATTTTTTTCTATACTAATTTCGCTTTTCTGAGTAAAAATTTCAGAACCTAAAAACCTGTAAGTGTGAGTCGCCTTGTCAACACTTAAACATATAATGAAAAACGATACCTCAACTTGTTCCTTATACCTATTTCAACAACAGACAACTTATTCTAGTATGATCATCCCCTTAGAATCGCCAAATCATATTTCATCTTCTGATGCGCAAACTCTCACCAATACATTCTAAGTAAAAAATACCTAACATGCTTACTCTCCCATTACGAGTGCTCAATACTCGTTAAATGGTGCAGTGATTTTAATCCTATTTCAGATTTCAATCGTGGAGTATGTAAACACATAACTCAATGCGAATGATTAACAAAACTCTCCCAAACAAATATCAATGGAATATGTCAACACAAACTTCATAACATGGATGTTACCTGCAAGGAACATAATTACCAATGTAGCTTATCCTTACCCTATCGTGGACTTAATCCCATTGATTCCTACATGTTACAAAAGTTTAACCTCATAGTGGTTCTATGTAGAACTATCACATCTGTAATGATCTAAGCCAATCCACATCCTAAGATTACCCTATAAAGCTAACATGTACGACAAGGCGATTCATCTCGAAATCGATTCCTTTTTAATACACTCTTCTTAAAGATTTCTAACCCAACTTGCTTCTTATATTTACTCATATGACAAATGATAAAGTGAAACAATGTTTGGCACATACAACTAGTCACCTAGATATCAACCAGAATTTATCGTCTAAGATCTTAACATTCTCCATAACGAATTCGTTACCTATATTATTGATATTAAAGTTCCATACCCACGACTGTCACAGTTGACCAAAAAAAAAAAAATCAACCTCCTTTGACAAAAGCTTTAGGAAGTTTTAGATATCTACATTTGGTTTGTTGTAACACCACAATTATTTATGGTATATGATTGATTCACCTTCGCTGATAGTGCGATGGATTAGTTGTTGTAAACCTTACACACAAATCCTAACAGTACCTTGAATGTGAGAACTAGAATGGATCGGAAACTCACCTAAGCCTGGAAACCACACTCACTTCAACCTTGAATCTGTAAATAATTTGTCCATTCCTTTTACAACTTATAGACACTCTATCTACTCACTTGATCTTTGCATAACATCCACACCTTGTATATCTATGTGACACCCATCAAGATTGGGGTACAAAACTATTCCCTAAACTTTTAAATTCTCTTATCATAGCCAAACTTGATCATTACCAAAATTCGTAACACCCAACTACCGTTTAGCTAATCAACAATTCACACATTGATTGAGCTACCTATTTATCAGAAGACAGAAATCTTATGCTTTGGAAGCTAAGTCCTTTGCTTGTGAAGAACAGTCTTTTGAAAAATTTGAAAAATTTTCACTAAGGAGCTCAGTTGTGAGCTTTCGTAGAACAAAATCCTTAAACTTCTATAAGAAAGCTTCCAAAGAACAACGTGAACTTCCAAAGATTTAACTCCGTTACCTGGAATATCTCAAACCTTCGGTGGGTTAACTTATCCATCTTACCTATTAACTTCTCAAGGGTTAAATCCTTCCAAAGAGTAATGAACTACTCTTCCTAACATGCAACTTTTCCAATATGGAACTCAAACTATATCTCAAGAAACTTGATCGTTGACTCATGCACCATATGAAATCCTTGACGAAAGATCACCATAAGTGATTACGTCATGCCTTCTCTTGACGATAGTGACTCACACAAGTTGATGTCCTTCCATATACCTTGTTATAAGGAAGTACATTATATCCTTAATAGTGTACTCGAACTACGTTGTATACATAACTACCATTGATCTCGAATAAGATTGAGTAAATTGATCTTGAACAGATTATATCACAGAATCCTAGCCTAGCTTTACTTGACAAAAAAAAAAATCTTAGCTCCAAACAAGATTCTTCTTTTATCGCATCTATGCTCGTATTACAAGCTAAACATACGATGACAAACTATGAGATTTGATATGTGTGCTTCACACCAACTAGTTATCCTCTAGTAACTAGATAATATTTCTTCATCCTAACCTTAATCAAGAACGAGAACCTTATGACACGTCAATTATTAAAACTCAAGATACATACTCGTATTTTGTTATGAACACCAACCATGACGAACCTCAATACACGTTCTAACCTTTGTCAACGATTATTAGTACTAATAATAATCATCTCTAAGGACATCTCTTTGGAGCACTAACGCCTTGAGTACTAACGCCATGAGTAAACCTTGGGTCATACAAGGTTATCTACTAACATTCGATCATTGTGTTGGGTGAACCTTAGAATATTAGGGTATTTAATCAAATATACTTCTTTTACGATGTTCTAAATTTGAGTAATAATACTAAAAACAAAAAGAAAAACATCACATTAACTAGTTCCCTAATTAAATAAATAAAAAGTCTATATCTATCATATCCAAGGAAGTGTTCAATTCATGTTTAGTATGTTCACTCGTAACTGAATTAACATCAACCTTAGGACTTGTTAGTAGTAAGATAATGTGTTCATACCCTCATGAACAACTTGATCATCAGATACTACGAGGATACATTATGATCCGCACGAGTCATTGTAGCATAATCTACCAACTCTGAATCGTATTTCTTTTCATTCAACTTTGGCTAATATAATTGGAAGTATTGATGTCTAGGATATTGGACAGAGATTGATTAGATCCAACTCACTGGTCCATAACTCATTCACGAAACCATTGATAAAATTCTTCAAAATCAAGGATTGATTATAGGCTACATATGATCGTCTTGAAAAATTATGTTGACGTTAGACGTAAGCCTTTGGAATCTCAAGTTAAAGACATAGTCATGTTTTATGTGTCACCATGGAAAGGAACCATTAGGTTCGGAAAACGCAGAAATCTAAATACACTATACATCGAATCATTTGAAATCCTTGCGAGGATTGGTCTCATAAGCAACCGACTCCAACTACTCCCAGAACTCAGTGGAATTAACAACACATTTCACGTTTCAAACTTGATAAAGTATTTATTTAATGAAACACTCGTTATACCCTTAGAGGAACTCTAGGCGAGGACCAGAGTTACATAGGTACGCGAGGACCAAATGTAACTCAAGTACCCCCAACTATTCGAGAAGGCACCAATCTCGGGAAACAAAAAAAAACTGAATTTCGGGACGAAATTCTTCTAACGGGGGGAGACTGTGACATCCGTCAATTTGTCACGTTTTAATTTCGGCCAAACTTAAAATTTATGTGGCTATATTAGACTCATTTAAAACACGGTTTAAATTCAACCTGTTATTTATACATACAAAATGATGTTATCTATTTAGTTCGAATTTATATATAAAAAAAAAATCAATCAAACCACAAAAAAATTTAAAACCTTAGTGACGTGATCAAAACTTGACGCAAACGTTCGATTTTAAAAATACAACCAAATGAATACTTGTATTTATTTTTGAAACTCGACTATACTCCTATACACCAACTATAACATTTACATTTTACTTACTTTGGGACATCATCATCAAAAAATCATGATATATATATATATATATATAAACACATATATAAAGCCACGTGAATATCAAATATATATCTACATAGATATCTAAATTTATATATATAAACCCATAAATGTGTGTGTGTATGATTTAAAAATATCCATATACAGGTTCCTACTTTTAATTCTCACATGAACAGATAGTTAAAACTTCAATGAATAAACAAGAGCCATATCTCATCATTATTTCGTACCCTATTGACAGCCACCTACTCTCCTTCACCATGCTTAATTAATAATTTATAACCCTTAAAACACTCAAGATGCCATACTTTTTTGTTCCTTCTATCGCTTCACGATCAGCCAGGAATCCCAAGACACCCCTACCATCTTCAAGTATATTATAAATAAACCATAAGTGTTGGACAGAAACTCACACCATATTCATTTTTCTTTCTTGTTCGTTTAGTTATATATATATTTTTATAATCCCTTGAATTCCTTGACCAAAGACATCTTCTACCCATTTTGTTCCTTTGACCGAACATCACCAGCAATTCCCAACATTTCAACTAACAAAGGCAATCCAACACTACCATGCAACATATTTTTGATCAGCACAAGACAAAAATCAAAGCTCAAAACTTCCGACATCTTCTTGTTAAGTTAGTAAGTTTCTTACCCTATCACACACATGCTATTATGAAAATAGATAGATAAATAAATAAATGTTTAATAGAAATTTTCAAAACGTTTTTCAAATAATAAATCTATAATGATTTTTGTAATGCACACACATATACAACTTGGAATCTAGAAAATGATTCAATTATATTTATACACAAACGTTCAAAGATGCATTCGTACGTGCACATAAGCAATCCAGGTTTTGGGACATAATTTGTCCTTATTTTAACGAAAAATAACTCTATCATACCCACTTGAAACGAAGCAAAATCTAACACCACGATTGAGTTCTTCGAGTTAGCTTTCCAAGAATAACTTGTATATTTTCTAACTAAACCAAATGATACCTTAAACAACTTCTGCAAAGTCAGTGTGCAAATTCGAACCTTTCAATTTAAACGGCTGTTTTGACCCATTTCTAAGTAAAATCACGAAAACTTTTCTAAACAAAAGTTGTTCGGAACACGTTAAAATACTAGGCTGTAAAGTCTCGTAATTTTTGAAAACCATTTGCTATTTTAAAAGCTCACTCAAGAATGTTAAACATAATCTGTCAAAAACGAAAATTTTATAAATGCATACTTACATGTCCTATTTATATATTTTTCATGAAAATAAAACTCATTTGTATATATATATATATATACATATAAAAAAATATTTTAAAATGATAATTGTTGAAATAGGGTATTTTAAAGTGTTGGGTATTGATAAACAAAAATTGATATTTTTCAATGCGTTGTTATAATGTCCAAATTTCTTAAAAATAATAATAAGTGATTATTCTCTAAATGTAACATGTTTTATGACTATAAGACACGATATTTCTACAATAAACCCGTCAACATAAAAATACCAAGAAAACATAACAACACTAAATAACACAACAACAACATAGAATTTATAAGTTCTCAAACTCAACCTAAGTCTATAATATTATAGGAACCAAGTAGGTGTTCAAACACAAGACGGTATTCACACTCTTAGGACCCGGATCTACACTAACGGTGAGTTTCACAGCCCCTATTTTTACAATATTTTACTAACTCACAGGGGGAGAAATCATGCTTGTAATCGTTTCATTGACACAAGTGGTTTTGGTTCAACACATTATTACATGAGTTACTTTTATCGCTTTAAGTCCCCTATTCTATAACCGTTAATTGTGGGTGAACGTGAATTATTGGGAATAGTACTATTCGGGAGTGACAACCCCCACCCGTGGTTAGTAGCGCTAACTTTGATTGTAGGTCAGATCGGGTGCACAATAATCATCTCAATACAATGTTTTGCGATAGAACATTGGGATGGGGCAATTCAATCATGTCGAGTTCGGTTATGGGAGCTCATGGTAATAATTAATATACACAACTCATGATATTGTTTTTGAGAACAATAGTCACATTTTGAAACCTTGTGGTCGAATGAAACAACTCAATTTTTACGTATCTAAACCTGTGAACTCACCAGCTTTATGCTGACTGTTTTTAGCATGTTTTTCTCAGATAATTGAAGCAAGCATTGGGTCATATTTTGGGAATGATTAGCTTGAAGTCACAACACATTCACATGCATATTTTTGGGATTTTCCTTGCATAGCCTATTGACTTAGGCCGTGTTTGTAAAATCTTACACATCATATTTTGGAAGTTTAGAAATTTTGTTAGTTATATTTTGGATGATTGTAAGTTAAGACATCATGTAAAACTTTATTATCAATGCATGTAGAAGTCGTTCAATGTAAACAATGACTGTGAAATCATGACCGTCGCATCTCGCGTGTTCCGCCTTGGCGGGGTGTGACAAGATGAGTTAAGAAAGCTGATTTTTGATGAAGCACACAAGACCAAGTACTCTGTGCATCCCGGTGCTGATAAAATGTATCAAGACTCACGTGCATTTTATTGGTGGCCGGGTATGAAGAAAGACATAGCCGAGTATGTTGGTCGATGCCTTACGTGTGCTAAGGTGAAGGCAGAACACCAGAAACCGTCAGGTTTACTGGAACAGCCTGAAATTCCACTATGGAAGTGGGAACAAATAGCTATGGACTTTGTTACCAAGCTACCCCGCACTTCCAGTGGACATGACACTATTTGGGTTATCGTTGATCGATTAACCAAGTCTGCTCACTTCTTACCGATGCGAGAAACGTACACGATGGATAAACTAGCGAAGCTTTACATCGACGAGATAGTGGTACGCCACGGTGTGCCATTGTCTATCATCTCAGATCGCGATAGCAGATTCACATCAAGGTTCTGGCAATCATTGCAGAAATCTCTGGGGACACAACTAAACTTGAGTACAGCTTATCATCCACAAACGGATGGTCAAAGCGAACGTACTATTCAGACCCTAGAGGATATGCTGAGAACTTGTGTTCTAGACTTCGGTGGTAATTGGGATTCTCACTTGCCACTAATCGAATTCTCCTACAACAACGGTTATCATAGCAGCATCGGTTGTGCCCCATTCGAGGCTCTTTATGGCCGAAAATGTCGATCACCGATCTGTTGGTCTGAAGTGGGAGATAATCGAATCACAGGGCCAGAACTGATACAAGAGACTACAGATAAGATTGCTCAGATACAACAAAGGTTACAGGCGACACGAAGTAGACAAAAGAGCTATGCCAATAAACGGCGTAAGCCGTTGGAATTCCAAGTGGGAGACCGGGTCATGTTGAAGGTTTCTCCATGGAAGGGCGTAGTTCGATTCGCAAAGAAAGGCAAACTAACACCACGATATGTGGGACCGTTCGAAATCATCGAACGTATTGGTCCTGTAGCATACAGATTGAACTTACCAGATGAACTTAGTGGTGTACACGACGTATTTCACGTCTCCAACTTGAAGAAATGTCTTGCTGATGAAACTCTTATCATACCGATTGAAGAAATTCGATTGGATGAACACTTACGTTTTGTTGAGGAACCGTTAGAAATCATGGATCGCAAGGTGAAACAACTAAGGCGAAGTCGTATTCCTATTGTCAAAGTGCATTGGAATTCAAGGCGCGGACCCGAGTTTACTTGGGAACGCGAAGACCACATGAGAAACAAATATCCCCAACTGTTCACAGAGGAAGCCGTACCCGATAACAATGCTTAAATTTCGGGACGAAATTTCTTTAACGAGGGGAGACTGTAACAACTGTGTCGGAACCGTCGCCGGAACGGTGAACGGAACAGTAACGGCACAGTAACTCAGGTACAAACTATGCAAACTATTGATGTACTGTTGAATACGTAATGCTAAACAGTAAACTATTATACTAGTGTTTCTGAAATCTGATTAAACGTAACAGTTTAACAGTCAGAAATACATCAGACAACATGGAACAGTGATACTAATCTTTATCGATGTGTTATTATGGGTAAACGTATGCGAGGTTAAACAAAACGAAATGATAACGGTTGTTGTTACGGAATGCTAAACCGATGAGTTATTCGTATAGGTGACGATCTGTACGAATGATTCTGATAGTTTAATGTTCTGAAATAATAACTGAAAAAGTAGAAAACAAAAGTCGGAAAGCAAAACCATCGTCGTGTTCGTTCGAATGACGATTCGAACGAATACGCGCGATGGTGACGCGTTCTGACGAAACGATAACGAAAACGATAAAAGACGCGAACGATCATAAATTCAAAGAAATAAGATAGTTCTTATTTTACAATTTTGAAACTCATCATTTAAATGAATTAAATTACACTATTTTAAGAATTCGCGAACAAATTAACGAACGCGCAAAATATTAAATTCGTTAAATTAATTAACGATACTCAAAATGATTCGTCAGAAATAAATAAATTGACATAACTATATTTAAAATAAATTCTAAAAATATAATTGTAATTTTAAATAGCTTAGAATAATCCTTTTATTTTAGACGCGAAAAACGCGCGTTACGTTCCGGAAACGTAACGAAACCGCGAACCGAGTAACGAAAACGAACCCGAACTCACCCGAGGTATAAATACCTTGAATGAGTTCAAAATATTCATTTTTCTTCTCCTTCTTCTCTCTCTAAACCCTAAATCCCGGATTTCACTCTCATCCTCCATTTTTGGAGCTTCAAAACCTCATAACTTCCTCAAAACTCAACGAAATTGAGTGGTTCTTGAACCCACACGAAGCCCTCATCATTCTCTGCACAAAAGTACAACAGATCTAGAAGGATAACCACTGATTCGCAGATAATCTAAGCTTGAATGTCACGAAAAGAGGGTTTTCTCAAACCTTAGTCGACCACACCATACAACCGGCTAAAAACCTTCAGCTATCAATCTTAACCCTTCGAGAATTAGTCCCTAGCACACACCATCTTCGAAACCACCCTTGCATCCCTGAAATGAGCGAACCTTTGATGGAACCACCTTCGGCCGAATGACCCACACAGAGGGTCGAATGACCTTGGCCGAAGGGCCACCCTTTCGCCGGTTTCACCTTCATTCGAGCATGGGCTCATTCGCCATTCCCTCAGTCGCCACCTCCATTCGACAGCCTCCCATTCGAACCAAGCCACCACCCCTTTTCGCCATGTGTTTCATTCGGCAGGGACTCATACGCCATCCTCCATTCGCCGAACCACCATGCAACCGTCGAAGGACAACCATCATTCGGCCGAACCACAGGGTCTCCATTCGACCACCAGTCCTTCATTCGGGATTAACACCTTCATTCGACCTCTTCTTCCATTCGACAGACCATGTTCCTTCGGCAGTCACCTTTTTGTGCAACCATATTTCATGTGGCCAAGCCTATCAAAACCCTAGTTGTGGAGGTCGCAACATATTAAACCATGGTGCCATATTCCTCCTAACTTTCTGATTAATCCAGTCCGTAACATAGGCCCAAGAAATATGGAACCCAATCTAGGCCCAGATACAAACTCGGCCCAACATGGTGCCAAGACTTTCAGATTTGGCCCAAAGCCACTGGATGGGCCCAACTGTAATTAATGATGCCCAGTAACTTATTGCCGGCCCAAGTAAACTAAACAGGCCCAAGAGTATTTCGGCCCACCCCCCTACCTGTTGGCCTACGGCCCAAATCTATTTTCCTCTGGCCCAACATCAATTTCTTGGCCCAACAACGTGTGATGGTCTTGAAAACCCCTTGGCCCAAACAAGATCACATTCGGCCCAACAGGTTTCGGTCCACAAAGTACACTAGTATTCTAAACAAACTCAATTATAATAAAATGCATGGAATTATTAAACTAATTTACTACAAAGGTGACAATAATTTGGTGTTCAGTGTCATAAGGATTAAAAGCATGGTGCTGAGGGATCTATAACAAGTAATTTCAAACATTAAGGCAAATGGGATCATGACCATGCAAACTCTTTTACAAAATTCCAAGGATTGTTAATCCATGACCTTGAGCCTAAGTTGTGTGTATGAACTATAATGGCTAACAAGAATACACAACATGATAAGGTCAAAACAAAGATAAACCTAAAACAAATAACGATATATATTAAGCTTAACTTAATATGGGCTAGGTTAGCACAACTTATCATAAGGGAGACCGAGGGCCGAATGAGGATCACGATCGAGACATACGAGTGTTAGCCAAATTTCATGGCTAACACCTACACACACGCACATTTAAACACATGTAACTCATACTTATAAGTTCAAACATCGTAAATCAATACAGGATTATGAAAACTACAACAAGTACAACAAAGAGAGCGTGCATCCTTATTCTTAGGCTAAGTCAACTACCACTACTACAAGGTGAGTTCATTGTCCCTTTTCAAACTATTTTGGTTTTTAACTCGGGACTGAGAAGCATGTTATACATTTTAAAACAAATGTTTTAAATTTAACAAAATGCTTTTATACTATGATTTATGCCAAGTGCTAAAGGCATAAGACTCTATTTAAACTAAAGGCTATTTGATTATGCCAAGTGCTAAAGGCATAAGACTCTATTTAAACTAAATGCTATTTGATTATGCCAAGTGCTAACGGCATAATACTCTATCTAAACTAAATGCTAATTGATTATGCCAAGTGCTAAAGGCATAAGACTCTATCTAAACTAAATGCTATTTGATTATGCCGAGTGCTAAAGGCATAAGCTACTTGCTAATACTAAAGCTATGTGTTAATACCAAGTGCTAAGGGTATTTACTATCTGAAAATGCTATTGTGGATGCTAATGCTATGAGTTATGCTAAACACTAAGACTATTGGTGAAACTAAATGCTAACACTACGGGTTATGCTTAATTCTAATGCTATGAGACTATGCTACTTGTTGATGCTATGGGTTTATGCTAGAAACTAATGTAAACGCTAAATGCTAATAAGTCTATAATGCTATGGGGATCCTAAATACAAACATGCACACTTACATATTGAACACTTGAATGCTATGGATACTATAAACTCTTGAATGCTATATGTTTGCCATGCTCAAACAACGGTTAGGCCTCTCAGTGCTTGCCTCACCGGTTGTAAAGCTAGTTCTTGTGCACAAGTTACGTAAATGCTGGACTCTTTGTATGCTAAAACTATAGGCTATGGAAGAACAATAGTTGGTCTCTCAGTGCTTGCCTTCAGGTGTTCTTCCTAGCCGGGACTTGAAGAACAATAGTTGGTCTCTCAGTGCTTGCCTTCATGTGTTCTTCATAGTCTTATCGAGGAAATGGACTGATGGCCTCTCAGTGCTTGCCATGCAGTGTTTCCCATAAACTATTTACTCAGGTGATCAGTGACTAGGACGGTATTGGTGAATCTTAGATGACTTTGTGTCATCATGAGTAGCCCTTATCTCCCCCTAAGTTACACGTAAATCCTGGGGCTGGTATGGACTGATACGGAATTCCTTCGGGCATTCATTTGTCTATTCCGGTAACATTCAATCAAACTCACGGATACTCTTGATGTATGGGGTAAACTTACAAACAGAAGTGCTTAAACTATGACAGGGAAACTATACGGACGGGTCGGTAAAGGGCTTAATTATTATTAATAACAGTGTCATATCCGGATTAGTATGTGGTGGGACGTCGTCTGGGCGGGTTGTAGGCTTGACCCAGGGGTATGCCCTATATATAAGCATACCGTTTTGGATATTACATGTGGAGTTAATAAGATTAAGGTTTTACCGAAAGGAGTTATGCTAAAGCTATTTAAACTTATAAGCTAAATGAACTCACCAACCATTGTGTTGACTTGGTTTTCTTACATGCTTTCTCAGGTGATGCACAGGTTTAAACATATGCTTTTGGATTGCATGCTAGGCGGCCTAGATAGAGGACCTAGTGATTTTGGGAAGCACATATTTTGTTAATCATACGAATCATTCTTGGATGTCTTGTACAGCTTACAAGATAGAATACATTGATTCTTTTGTTAGGTTTACTAAGTTAAATTATCAAACATTGACATTGTAATTTAACTTTGTAATCCTATTCATATGCTTTATTGTGCTTTAGTGATTCTTAACATTGATGCTATGTAACAATCTGATCAACCCGATTATCACACCCGATATCGCGCCCCGGGAACCTTCC
The DNA here is from genome assembly GCA_009363875.1 of Mikania micrantha. Classification (NCBI taxonomy): domain Eukaryota; kingdom Viridiplantae; phylum Streptophyta; class Magnoliopsida; order Asterales; family Asteraceae; genus Mikania; species Mikania micrantha. Next base: position 64,024,143 of record CM018694.1, read on the forward strand.
GCCCGACGGGGACTCCGATCCAACCCCGCCGGCCCGGGGTGTGACACCGAGGGGTATATAAACCTTGAGTGTTAGCATTTATTTCATTCTATCACCATCTCTCTCTCTCTAGTTCATTAAACCCGTCACTCTCTCTCTCACTAAGATTTCCACATTCAAACCTTCATAATTTCATCAAATCTTGATGAAATTGGATGATTCTTGTGCCTAAATGACCATCTCGAAGCCCTCTACATAGATATACAGCTCATCTGAAGATTTACCCGGCTGAAATTGAGGTATGAAGCTTGGAATGTTGAGAAAAATAGGGTTTTCATGTTTGTTATTCGAATCCATCCACTTGACCACCGTGAGAACCCGATACATGCACACCATACACACTAGTGAGTTAGTCTTGCATCACAACGTATTGGAAACAATTGGATCAAAGGTTTGATGCTCGAAGTTGGGGGAAAACCACAGGGTTCGCGGCTGCAACTACCGCCGAACCTGTGTAAACTCAGAAGGGCCGAACCCTGGTGGTTCTCTGACGAGCGAACCCTGCTGCGTACCCACCCCCACCGAACCATCAGACCAGCGAACCAAGAGGAGTACCGAACCATTCATTAAACCGCGAACCTTCAGCATTGTAGCCAGCCGAACCATCTGAGAAAGACGCCATAGCCGAACCCTACTAAGGTGGCCGAACCTTGTGGATGAAAGCCTAACATGCGAACCCTACAGGAGCCAGCTACGAACCCTTAGCCGAACCCTAGTTGCTGCGAACCCTCACCATCGGCGAACCCTCAACAGCCGGACCATAGCTATTTCAGGCGAACCCCATGCAGAGCCATGCACGACGAACCAGGGACGAACCTTAGCGATGATCACGAACCTATTGTTATCAGGAACGAACCTTGGCCGACGAACCTTAGAGTTGTAGAGCTGTAATCTTAGCCGGACTATACATTGTCACGAACCTAGCCATGTAGCATGCAGAGCCGAACCCTTATCTTCCTTAGATGTCTCACCGAACCTAACCTTGAACCAAAGGGTTCGCTGCCCTAGCCGACCACCTAAAGACTTTCGGCCCAGATGATGATGTAACTTGGCCAACATATTCAGCCGGCCCACATGCATGCTACCATTAGGCCCAACGAAAGCTCAATTGATTTGGCCCAACTCAACTCTTGAATCCTTTTTATCCTAAGAGGCCTAACACATAACCGGCCCATGGGAAGTCTCTCGGCCCAAGGCAAAGACAACCGGCCCAACAGCTTATGAGATTTGCTCAACCCACATCTATTCGGCCCACTTACTTGATTTACTCACGGAATGGGCCCAAAATATTCTCAATATGGCTCAATTAATACTTCGGCCCATGGCCACTAGCCGGCCCATAGTGATTATACTTGGCCCACTAACCTTATTAGATTAACCATTAAGGATAGTGAATTGGGCCCAATAACATCTTTATAGGCCCAGCACCAAATGAATTGATTCATGAGATCCACTAGGCCCATTTTACATAAAACCTAACACTACATTCGAAGCATATCATAACGAAGTAATTTAACACATAATGACCATAAGTATGGAGTAACTAAAAGAATCACGTGTTAGAGGATCTATGAATAATAAACAAAGGACCGAATCAATGCCGAGACTCACTGGTGTTAGCCAACTTTAGGGCTAACACTAACACATACGCGCACAATGAATCCTTGCAAACTTATGCTTATAAACTACAAACACTATTAAATCAATACAGGAACGTGAACGTCATACCAAGTGCAAACAAAGAGAGCGTGTATTCTTATTCTACTTAGTCAAACACTACGGACATAAGGTGAGTTCATTTGTCCCTTTTCAAACTTATTTGTTTTACTTCAGGACTGAGGAACATGTTAAACATTTTCACAAATTTCTGAAATGTTATTTAATGCTTTAAACATAAACCTTGTACTTATGTTGAAACTTATTGGTGGAAATTAGAAATCATTAAAGAAGCCATAGACTTGAAACATATACATGAGACTTGATACGTATACTCATGAGACTCTAGACTTTAAACATTGTTGAATATTCATGAGACTTGAATGCTTTAACTTGTTAGACTTTATACTTCAAACATGAGACTTGAATGCTTTAACTTGTGAGACTTTATACTTCAAACATGAGACATGAATGCTTAGACTTGTGAGACTTTATACTTCAAACATGAGACTTGAATGCTTAGACTTGTGAGACTTTATACTTCAAACATGAGACTTGAATGCTTAGACTTGTGAGACTTTATACTTTCAACATGAGACTTGAATACTTATACTTGGGAAACTTGATACTATGAACTTGAGACTTGATACAAACATATGGGATTCATGATGAAACATTGTATGAACACTTGAATTGTATGCTTGAAACTACTACTTGCGCATGAAACATGGTACATATATCTAATCATAGGCTACGTAATGGCTAAACTACTGGTAATCCAGAGCTTGTACCTATGGATTGAGATATATGTAAAACATAAACGTAACGAGACTAAGCTATTACCTATATAAGAGACATGTAATGGCTAAACTACTGGTAATCCAGAGCTTTTGTCTGCTTATTTGAGGTATGTAATTGCTAAACATAAACATTGTGATGCTAAGCTATTATCTATATAAGAGACATGTAATGGCTAAACTACTGGTAATCCAGAGCTTTTGTCTGCTTATATGAGATATGTAATTGCTGGAATTACTTGTGTATGCATGGCTTGTGTCTATATATGAGATATGTAATTGCTAAACTACTGGTAAACCAGAGCTTTTATCTTGTATAGGAGACACGTAATTGCTAGACTAAGCTTAACTAATCGGTGAGCTACGTAATTGCTAAACTACTGCTAGTGCAGAGCTTGTACTCACGTATGGGATTAGGGACAGCTAAACTATGTGCGTGTGAAAATTGATGCTTGATAAACATACATTGAAACTAACACTTGTAAACAATATAGACTTGTAAACTTTGAAACAGACAACAAAAGCTTTGATGAGGAATGGTTTGATTGGTAGGTAAAATGCTTAATTATTATTAACAACAGTGTCATATCTGGATTAGTATGTGGTGGGATGTTGGCTAGGGCTTGTCCCTTACATATGCCCTATATATAAGCATACCGATTTGGATATTACATGTGGAGTTAATGAGGTTAAGGTCTTACTGAAGGAGGTTTGTTAAGACTATTTTAAACTTATAAACTTTATGAACTCACCAACCATTGTGTTGACCTTGTTTTCTTACATGCATTCTCAGGTGATGAACATGTTTAAGCTAAGGCTTTTGGATTTGCATACTAGGCGACCCAGATAGAGGACCTAGTAGACTTTTGAGAAGCACATCCTTTGTTGATGATACATATTACTTTTGATATCTTGTACATATACAAGATATAAACATGTTATTCTTTTGATAGGTTTACTTAGTTAAATTGCAGAACATTGATAATGTAATTTAACTTTGTAATCCTAGTTATCATTGATTGTGCTTTAGTTATTCTTAAACATTGATGCTATGTAAACAATCTGATCATCTTGATTATCACACACGATATCACGCCCCGGGAACCTTCCGCCCGACGGAGACTCCAACCCCGCCGGCTAGGGGTGTGACAGTTAAGAAGGTAAAGCAAGCAAAGTATTATTCTATCATACTTGATTGCACCCCAGATATAAGTCATCAAGAGCAGATGACTTTAATCGTGAGGTATGTTAATATTAACTCAAATTCTGTAACTGTTGAAGAATCTTTTCTAGGTTTTTTGATCGTTGATGATACAACGGGTAAAGGACTTTTTGATGTTACACTTGATGAACTAATATCTCTTGGTCTTGATGTTGATAACATGCGTGGTCAGGGTTACGATAATGGCTCAAATATGAAGGGAAAAAATCAAGTAGTTCAAAGAAGATTCATAGATATAAACCCTAGAGCTTTTTATTCTGCATGTGGTTGCCATAGTCTTAATATTGCATTGTGTGATATGGCTAATACTTGTGCTAAGGCTAGAGATTTTTTTGGAGTAATACAACGGTTTTATACTATCTTTGCCAGTTCCACTAAGAGGTGGCAAATTTTGAAAGACATTGTTAAAGGAATCACTCTTAAGTCATTGTCCGCCACTCATTAGGAAAGTCGTGTTGAAAGTGTTAAGCCTATTAGGTATCAACTAATAGAGATAAGAGAAGCTTTGCTTGAAGTCAGGGATACCGATAATGATCCTAAAATTCAAAGTGAAGCTAAATCACTATCAGACAATGAAATTAGAGATTTTGAATTTTTGGTGTCACTAGTCATTTGGTTTGAATTGTTAACAACAGTGAATGTGGTAAGCAAAAGGTTGCAAACAAAGGATGTGATTCTTGATTTTGCAATTGAAGAAATTAGAAGGTTGATTAACTTCTTCAAGAATTATAGAGAAGTGGGGTTGTTTATGGCAATTGATGAAGCTAAGATCATTGCCATTCAAATGGGTGTTGATCCGACATTCTCTCAAAGGCGTCCGCTTCGTAGGGAAAAAACAATTTGATGAGACTTCAAGCGAGCAAGAAGTTTCTTTTTCACCCGAGGAGAATTATAAAGTCAATTATTTTTTATGTATTGTTGATCAAGCTATTTCTTCTCTTGAATCAAGATTCGATCAATATAAAAAATATGAAGACCTATTTGGTTTTTTATTTCCCAAAAAGTTAAAGCAACTTGATGAAAATGAACTTAAGTCGTGTTGTTATTGTCTTAGAGATGCATTGAAGAATGGAGAACAATTAGATATTGATGCGGATGAACTTTATTTGGAGTTGAAGTTGTTTGAGACATTTTTGTGTAATAAAATCATCACCCTTTTTGATGCTATAAACAAGTTGAACCAGCTTGGGTTTTTTCCTAATGCATTAATTGCATACAGAGTTTTGTTGACTATTCCGGTAACTGTGGCATCGGCTGAAAGAAGCTTTTCTAAGTTGAAATTGTTGAAGTTTAATTTACGATCATCAATGTCACAAAACCGACTTAAGGGATTAGCAATGATTTCTATTGAGAATGCTATCTTAGACAATATGGATACAGAAGAGATGATCGAGACGTTTGCTTCAAAAAATGTTCGGAGAGCCTCACGGTTTACTTTGGTATTTAAAATATATTATTATGTTACAATACTTTGGATTTATTAATTTTTTAACATATATACTCATATTATATATATAAATTACTAATTTAATTTTTTTAGAGGGGCCCTTTTTTATCTTGCCCCAGGCCCCAGAATTTTTTTGATTCTCGGGGCCGGCCCTGTATGTGTGTGTGTATTTGTGTGTGTGTGTGTATATATATAAGGGAGAGTTTAAAAGAAAACCCTAATTTTGAAGAAAATAAAAAAAATTCTACTAATCAAACAATTTTTAAATCTTTTTTATGATTATATATTATAAGGTTAAAAATGTTATAGGCAAAAAATTTCTAATAAATATATGTAAACACATAGTAATGATTCTCACAAGTTTCATTGCTTTAATTATCAATATATTAGATGATTAACAATTCGTTTACAATATTAAAATCAACGCAACATTTAATCATAAATTCTATTTATAAATGTTTAATAAACATGATTTTATAAAATTAAACATGCAACTTTTCGACCTTTATAATATAATAATATACAATTTATAAAAATAGTACGATAAGAAAAATATCTATCGATAAATTAATAGCAGTATGTAGATATTTTTCGTAAGATAAACCTGATATATATAAATTACATGTAAATTCTTTATTATTTGTTTGTGGATGATACGGCCATAACTAAAAAGCAATGTGCATGACTGCATGCATAGATGGTGTGTTTACTAGGAGAAATTGAGGTTTTATTTTTTTAATTTATTAATTAAAAACATTTAGTAAAATGATTTTTATTATAAAAAGAGTGAGAAAGATTGTGTAATTTTCATGTGTTATTTTTTAATTTTCCAAAAAATGGATATTTTGGTTATTTTATCTTATATTTCAAGTAATTATGTAATATGTTTTCATCATTATGCTTTATATTTTATCTCATTTTGAGTTATTTTGTCATTGCTTTTATATATTAATTAAGTTTTTTATTTAATCCTTATGTTTTGCCAATTAGAAGTAAACAATTATATTATTTCATGTTTGTGTTTTTTAGAACTTATTATTTGGAAAATTCAAAATTTAGACTATTGTGCTACACATATTTTAATTTTTTTAAAGAACATATTTCATTATTGTGTTTTACATTCAAGTCATTAGAATTGACAATCTTGACATAAAACAAAATAAATGGGTTTATTTGAGTAAACAATTATTATATGTTGGGTCGAAACATGTAACATCATAAGATAGAAGAGTTGAGATTTGTAGGAATCAAAATAAATGAAAATATGTTTATTTACAATTAATTTTAATTTTAATTAAATTGAAGCTTTTTCTGACGCACATCCATCTTGACTCAAACTCATTCTGATCTATAACCAAACCCAACTCAACCCGTTCATTTTGTCAGTCTTACAAGTCATTATATAATATGTATTAATCATTGTGTTTCATGTTTAGGTTATTATACAATATGTGTTATGTTTTAACTCATTTAACGTTTGATTATTGTTTTTTATGTATCAAATAAATGTGTTATTATTAAATTTTTATGTTTTACATATTAAAAATATACAATTATACAATTGTTCTATTTCATTATTTTAATTTCTACAACTCATTATTTTAGAGTAAATTCCGACTAAAAATTAATTATTAATAATTCGTTATACTGGCAATTTAACCAACAACTTTTAGTTTTGTTTTTAAAAGCAATTTCAATCTAATAGATAACATCATCCACCCCTTATAAGATGTCATATGCGTGTTAGTGACATTAGATTTAGATTGCTCTTCATGAAAATGCATTTTTTGTTTGGAAATATGATAAAGTGACATATAAGAAATTTTGAGTGGAATTGCTCTTGGAAAAAAGGGTAAAAGTTAGGAGGCAACATTTTTAAAAGGCGTATTATCAACTAGAGCCACAATTTGGATTATTAAAGTTTAATTCGCCAAAAGTTTGTCTAATAAGATAAGCTTTGTATTATTATAATACAATGGTGTTATTGGTTAATATTACAAGATTAAACATGTGACTAAAATGTAAAACAATGATTAAAAAACAAACAATTCTCAAAATATAAATTAGAAACAAAAAAAGTCAAGATTCATACTACTAGTTCAATGAACCAATTCAAGCCGAGGAGTTAGACTGTATAACAACCTGCACAAAAATTAGATTCAATCTTCCTATTCTTTTAACCTTATCAATCTATTGTATAGAATGTGAAAGAAAATAATGATTTACAAACAACATAAACGAACAGAAGTTGTTAACAAATAAGAAGTTAAGTACATAAACACGTAAAAAAGGTCAAAAAGAATGCTAATAAATAGACCGATAACACTTAAATGTAACTCGAGAACAACCACCGCTAAATCCAATCGGTCATTTCCCCCAAGATCCAACCGAACCACTTTTTCTTTCCATTTACCACCGCTAACGCCCCTCTCTCCCCTCACACCACCATGCCATTAGCCATCATTACCATACCATCACCATGCTTCCACAAAATTACCAGAATGCCCTCCGAGACACCTATAAAAGAAGGTTTAAGGTCTTAGCCAAGACATGCTATGACAACACCACCAAACTCTCCTCCTCTCCCCTTTTGGCTTTGGTCCATAGCAGTCCCAACGAGTGACTTCATGACCGCCATAAGACCATCCGTAATACTCACCTCACTGAAATCCAACCCCACTAAAAATCTTAAAACCTCTTAATGGTCACCCCACTGAAAAACCTTCCCCATAGAGCCACATCATCACCACTATATTTGAGGTGTGAGTCCCCTTTTTTTAAAACCAACCAATAGGTGAATTGTATCCCCAACAGAGCGCGAGAGCCGTTGCGGCAACACATTTGAGGCCGTCAGGGACCTCAAAATGTATTACACAATGTCACATATATTTAACTATATAGTTACAACCAAACATCAATATAATCACAAGACATAAAAAGGAGAGAACTTAAGTTACTTGAAATTAAAAGAAGAGAACTTAATTTACTAAAAATTAGAAACTTAATAATATTTATACAATCAAAATAAAGTGGCAACCAATATTTCATTTATACAACATACATTACACATACATATCAATCAACTTAAAATGATTTACACACATTGTTACATACATGTAACTTGGTAATTACACATATGTAGCAATGTTAGTTAAATATCATGAATGAAACAAAATTGAAATAAAGATGAATAAAAATGGAAAAGAATCAAAATGTATTCCTCAAACCATTTTGTATAATTACATATAACTACTAAAGCTTATTCCTTGATCGAAACAAGTGCTTTCCACTGTATGGTGGTTGTGTTTCCGTCAAACAAAGAGTGATCCGATGGTCATCCTTGCGAGACCCGACGAGGCGACGATGGTCAGTTTTTCCAGATCAGCAGTTTCTCCATAAAAACAATTAATTTTTTTTTGTAAAAACAAAATAATTAAAAGATCAGAGTTTCAAACGAATGAGATTTTTAGAATAATAATTTTTTTCTCGAAAACATTATGTTTAAACTAAATATTCATGGAAACAAAGTTTTTAAAAGATGCAAGTTTTAAAAAATAATATTGCTGTTTTGTTATTGGATACTTATTTATACGTAATATAAATCGTTTTTACTTCAAAATATTATTTTTTAATTCATATATTTTTACAACTAATTATTTAATATTTTATTTATAAAACCCATGTAATTTACAAAGTGTAACTTAATATTATGTGTGCTTAGATATTCTAAATAAACTCAATTTAAAAGTTCAATATATGTAGTACATATTCGGATGCTTGAGTGGCATCTTTTTGCACGTTTTATTTTTTTTCTTCTTTAGCGTTTTGGTTTCGTTATATCAATATACTAGGTTAGTATCCCGCGCGTGTATTACACGGTTGAATAAAAATTAATAAATATTCAATAATATAAATTTAAAAATTGTAAATAATTATTTAATTTATAATATTATCAACATTACATAGAACATAAAATAATAATATTGTATTTTAAAAAATTTCTTTTTCAAAGTTTGGTTTCTAAACATTTCATTTTAAGAAAGTTGTTTTTATAAAATGTCATTTTTTACAAAATTATAGGATGTTATCTATTATTACACAAGTTGAAAAGAAAAAAAAAAGTTAATAATAATGACTTATAAATTATAAAAAGATTTTATGAGATATAAATTATTGGAAAGTTTCAAGTTTTATAATAATTTTATTTTTTAAAAGTGTGTTTTTTGATATTAAAATATTTTTTTATTATATTAAGAAATTCTTTTTGATTATAAAATGTATATATAAGATAATAGTATTTAATACTATTTACTAATATATTTTTTTTAATATTAAGAACTTTTTAATTAAAAAGGTATAAAGAATGTATAATTATATAATTAATATTTATTAAAGTTGTGTATTTATGAAGAGAGAGAAGCGAGAAAAACATTGTAAGAATGCTCTAGATTTTTGACAAGTGTCCCCAATTATTTTGATTTATTAAGTATAATAGATTTAAACGAAAATCAAGCGCAAAAGTCATATAGCCATAGTGGTTTGAACGTGAGACATTTATGATGGTCACTCAAGTTTGATGTGTTCCCTTTCTTGGACTTATATTTGTCTGTGATTTGATGTAACTTTTATTCGAAAATGATATGGGTAAAATGTTTAATACGGGCAAAACATGATACTTTTTTTAGGTATGTTTTTTTCTTTTTCGTACATAACTTTGGGATGCGTTTTTTTATCGTCTTTCTATTTTAGAACTTCATGTGCTTCTTTTTATGTGTTTAATACTTTAATCACACCAATATCACCAATATAACTGTTAATATTTTCCGCTCCGTAGAGTTATGCAACATGTGTGGACATGTTACTAGTTTATATTATTTAATAAAATGTCTGATGATAAAAAATTAAAATGTTCAAAATGATTGTCGACGAGTCAAACGATTCACACTAGTATTCGGCCTCCTATATCAAATGACCAACTAAGGCATGGGTCGGACGGGGCCAAAAGTCTACATCAATATCCCCAAACCAAACTATAAATATCTTAACTATTTTTTTTTAATATTTTATTTTAAATTTATTATTAAATTTAATCGTATATATATTCGTCTATTCAAACGGGTTTATCTTCTAGATATATACTATAAAATAGCTACGATATTTGCATTTGTAATTGTGAAAATTATTTGTATTAGCTGTAAAGTTTTTATGTACAATGAAAAAAGAAATCTTGAATGTTACCAAGCAATTGATCTTATTGGATCGTGCATAGGCGGGTTCATAAAGTTGAATCAAACTAAACTAAGTAAAGTTGGGATGGCAAAAAAACTCGCGCCCGACGGATTTACCCGAAACACGCTACATATGGGACGTAGGGCTGTAAACGATCCGAACGAACACGAACGAGCCCTTGTTCGTGTTCGTTCGTTTAACTTTTAACTTGTTCACGAACACTTACCGAACGAAAAATCTTGTTCGTGTTCGTTCATTAAAAAATTTAGCTTGTTCACGAACGCTAACGAACACATATTATTTAAATAATAAAAATCAACATTTTTAATCTCAAGCAATGTAGATAATCATTTATAAATATATGAATTAAGATATTATAGTATTAAACTAAAAATAACTTAAGTATTATAGTACTAAACTAAAAATTAAAAATAAACAATACATTAAATGAATAAATATAATAAATGAACTTAACTGAATATAAACGAACATGTTACCGAACGTTCACGAACACAAATGAACGAACACGACCTTTGTTCATGTTTGTTTATTTAACTAAACGAACGAAATTTCTTGTTCGTTCGTTTATTAAACGAACGAACATAAACGAACTTCCCGTCGAACGGTTCACGAACTGTTCGCTGAACGTTCGGTTCATTTACAGCCCTAATGGGACGTGTATTCCCAAACCTGATGGGTATTGGGCCGGGTATGTGATTAATTTTTAAAATTTTCACGAGTATGGGACGGACTTGGGATTTGTTCATATACCCGTTTACCCGGCCCAAATTCCCGATTATATATACCCGTTTACCCGTCCTGTGTACCCGATTATAAATACCCATTTATATACATTTGAAGTATATAGAATTTGTTTCTTTTCGAACTTTAGAAATTGTTTATACAATTTGTTTCTTTTTTTATTTTATTTTTTTGTGGCAACTGCAATATTTTTTCGAACCATTTTGTCAATAATTGCTATTTTTTGGCTTATCTTGAACGATGATAATCAACTTATAACATTTTGAAATTTCATGCTATTTGATATATTAATAGTTTGTTCTTGACATATTTAACATATAGTTTTTGGTTATAAAAAAATAATTTTATTATTAGTTACCCGATACCCGATGCGTTTTAAGCCAGTTATTCTCAACAAATATATTTAGCTAAACCCGTACGGATACCCGAAACCCGCCAGTATACCCGATACCCGCCGGATAAATACCCGATGGGTTTTGGGACGGGTATGGTACATACTTTTATAAACGAGTATGAGACTGGGATTACTAAAACCCGGCCCATTGCCATCCCTACATCTTCTCGTGCCTAGCTAGTTAAAAATCAAGCGGCTTGCCTTGGTTCGTTTTTTTTAAATAAGCGTGGGAACCACTTACGTGGTAAACCCTCGGATCTTCCCAATACTCGACTATCCGACAGGAAATGATAAAGCGCAGCCGCAATCAACTGGATTCGGATTTCTGAACGGATATCCAAAATTTTGAAAAAAAATTAAAACTTTTAAAAAATATATATCGGATATCCGAAATATTTGAAAAATTATCCGAAAAAATATCTGAGATCTCCGAAAAATATTCGAAATATCCGAATATCCGAAAAAGTATTCGAAAAAAGTAACTATTTCGGATAGTTCGGATATTCGAACTATCCGAAATTTTTCAAAAATGCTATCCAAATCCGAATCCAAATTTCCGGATATCCGAACTTTCGGATTTTTCGGGTTCAGATTTTCGAATATTGCGTGTTCTGATTCGGATACGAATTTTTTTGAACATCCCTAGGGAGAGTTAGTATTTTGTTACGTACATGTTTTGATTCTTCATGTACAAGTGTTTTTTGCACCTTGTTTTGGTACCATCATCATCATCGTCGTTATTGTCATTTTATTGTTATTGTCTTCGTCATCGCCACCGCCGCATCTGTCACCACCGCCGCCGTCGCCGTAACCACCACCATTATTATTATTATTATTATTAGTTTCCATTGTACGCATACAAGTCTTAAATTTATGTACATGATGTGAGTATCGTTTAATGTGTTTTAACTGTTTAAAGTTGTGTTTTTATGTGCATTTCACATAGAACGACGATAATTTGATATACAATTGTGATTTGCAGGTAAGAACAAGATTAGATGGATATCTGGGATGTTAACTAGATGAAAAGACTAACAGACGAATCAGAATTAGCCGAGAAAAAGTTCTAAACCTAGAAGGTGCGTATCTCAAGCTAGAGAAGGAGTTACGGAATCCATAATAAATGAAAACTGAGTTTCTCGGCTAGACGGAGCTGAAAAGAAGTCAGATTCTACGTAGGCTACTCTCAGGTCACCGTAGGCTATGAGCCCAAAAATTCATCGTTTGTAGAAAAATTTCACCGTTCTGATTGGGGTCAGCGTAGGCTATGCTCAGGTTGGGCATGGGCTACGCTCAAATGCGGAAAAATGGGTTTTTAATCATATCGTTGGCGTTTTTAAGGGCAATCTCTTGGAGTCGAAAATGAAGGTTTTTGGAGGCAATTTTGGACGTAAAAAACACAGTTTTTGGGTGGCTCTAACTCTCCAAATCACATTCCGATTCCAAAAATTCATTCATGGAATCAAGCATTGAAGATCAAATCATGATGAGGCAAGTGTAGTGTCACACCCCGAGCCGGCGGGAACAGATCAACTTTCCCGTCGGGCGGAAGGTTCTCGAGGCGCGATATCGTGAGTGATAATCGTGATGATCAGATTGTTTACATAGCATCAACATTGAGAATAACTAAAGCACAATAAAGCATTAAACTAGGATTACAAAGTTAAATTACAATATCAATGTTTGGTAATTTAACTAAGTAAACCTATCAAAAGAATCAAATGTTTCCATCTTGTATCTGTATAAGATATCAAAAGTGAATCGCGTCAATAGCAAAATATGTGCTTTCCGAAAGTCTACTAGGTCCCCTAACTGGGCATCCTAGTATGCAATCCTGAGCCTTAGCTTAATCCTGAGCGTCACCTGAGAAAGCATGTAAGAAAACAAAGTCAACACAATGGTTGGTGAGTTCTTATAGTTTTAGTATTTGAAAAATAGTTTTGCAAACCTTTTCGGTAAAACCTTAACCTCATTAACATCACCTGTATCATCCAACTCGGTATGCTTATATATAGGGCATACGAAAGGGTCGAGCCTACAACCCGCCAGACGCCATCCCACAACATACTTAGCCACATAGGACATTGTTGTTAATGATAATTAAGCATTTTACCTACCATTCAATTCCATCATAGTTTCAAGCAATCCTGTTTAGAAGTTTAAGATATCTACCCAATAGCATTCACAAACCCCCCCTTTTGGTAACAACCTTAATCTCATTAACATCACATGTAATATCCAGATTGGTATGCTTATATATAGGGAATACGAAAGGGTCGAGCCTACAATCTGCCCAGACACCATCCCACCACATACTAATCCACATATGACACTGTTGTTAATGATAATTAAGCATCTTACCTACCATCAAATCCCATCATAGCTTTAAGTGTTCTGATTATGAGTTTCAACACGCACCAAGTAGTATTTGAGTATCAAGTTTTGAGAGTTACCATTATGGACAGCTGAACACCCTAAGGAATTCAGCATCCATCCATAACGGAACTGAATATGACTCGCGACATCGGTGTTTTTATGAAGGGATCCTCAAGATGACACAAAGTCAGCTAGAAGAAACCAAAATCATCCTAGTCACTCGTCATAACCATGGATTGTAACGATTGCGTACGAAAAACTCGGCATTTATGACGTGAGCACATTTGTCCGTGCTTGAAATCCATGAGGATTTAGCAACTTTGGTTATTGGAGATTGATAGTATGTGAAAAATGATGAACGTGGGCGAAAACCGTGCGAAAAACGGAGTTCGTATGCTCCCGGAATCGCGAAACGAAGTTTAAAATCAACAAATCGCAAGAAAACACGTGGGGCGGTACGCCCCGGGTCAAGACTTGAGTTGGGGCGGTACGCCCCAGGTCCTATGTCGGCAAAAATTGTTTTAAGACGATCAGAACGCATAGAAACCTTCAAAAACCATATTTTTCGATCCTGCTCGACCTTCAGATGCAAAACCAACTTCCTAACACTTCTAATCTTCATTTTAAAGGCTCTTGAACATCCAGATCATCCCAGTGATCATATATACAAGTCCTGATCGCTGTTTTAACCGCAAAAATTCGTCAGAACAGGTAACGGTTCGTTTTAACCTTCTAGTTTGATTTTGATTGATTAGATCTTGATTTTGAACGTAATGAGATAGTTAGGATTGTTGATTATTGCTTAGATGATGGCTAGGATTGATTATAAATGAAGAACACGAAGTTCTAACGGTTAAATCCTTGTTTTGATCCGTTGTAATGCCCAATTTGCATGAAATCATACCCATGATTATAATGGTTTAAACCATTTGATTATGACAATGTAGGTGATTAGTTTGATTAATCTTTGAAATGCAAAGGTTAAATCTAAGTGTTTCAAACTAATCACAATCATTAACATACTCATTGGAATGATTATCTGATGTTTGTGATAACAGTCAGATTAGTATGTTAAATCTGGTTATTTCACCTATTCTGATGCTACATTGTGATATTTCATGATATTTGGGTAATCAATAATAAGGATTAATCATTTCTAAGCCACTAATCTATCTAGAAATTTGTTATGGCATCATAATCAACAACATTAACTATTTGATTAATCTGAGATTATTCTGATTAATCCAAAGCGTCATCAACTTTGTGTTAGGAATCTAATGCAATGTAGGTTCCTACATTATCATACATTGTGTGATATAATATCAAATTAATTATTTAAGCATTTAATATCGAGTTGATGATTTACTAAGCAATGTCTTTGACATTGAACGTTCAGGAAGATCTAATCAGTAAACTAGAACATAAATAATTCATTAAATATAACTAAATACAGAATCATCTCTGTACTATCAGTTTGGTGATACTCTGCTACCTTTATATCATCAGGTGAGTTTCGTACAACCCCTTTTATTTTTAATCTTTTATAAACATCGGGGAAACTCTGTAAACTGTTGTCTGAACATATGATATGCATCAATGATATCTGTGTGATTTCATGCGATTTTGTGGGATTTCATGGGATTTGCCTGTAGACTGAACTCTATCATGGAACTGAAAGTCCTCATTTTTGAACTGTATCTAGTGAACCCATGTGTGGCCGAACAGAAAACATTGATAGTACTATTGGTTGACACCCCATTCGCTGGGAGGATTGCATCTCTCCTTGTGTGAATGTTTGTTATCTGTTTCCTGAACTTCTTAATGGTATGATAGACATTAAGATAATGAGGCACTAAGATATGTACCGACGGGTAATATCTTGAGAACAGACTAGACGTCCGAAAGGAACTAGATACGGGTCCCATGGTTATCCGGAACTGAACTTTTGAGAACATGCTTATCATATCATATTGTTTTAAAATGAACTGTCGATCTCACCAGCTTTGTGCTGACGTTTCAAACTTAAATCTTTTTGCAGGGAGACAGTGACACTCGGTGAGGCAGCACTTCAAACACTAGTAACTAAATAAGTCAGTTGTGTGATAAACTTAGTTGTAAACTATAATACTGATTGTAATGACGGAACCCTGTATTGTATTTATTTTAAGTTAATCTGTGTGCTTATGATATCGGCTCAAGTAAGTCACCCCTCACCTCGGAGACATCACCACTATGCTTCCGCAACCGGTTCAGTGACGTCAGGCTAGACACGAGGTGACGAGGGGTGGGGGTGTGACAGGGTGGTATCAGAGCCACAGGTTATAGAGAATTAGGTTGACTTAGAGACCTAGACTATAACCATAGGCTCGTGTAGTAACACAGAGAGCACCGAACATAACAACTGAACAAAACTTGTTTTGAACTAAGCCAGAATAATCAGGTGGTACAAATTACAGTTTTGACTGGCCAGCACAACTGGAATTTGCAACACGTGTGCATTCTAGTTTACTTTAATTCAAGCATAACCTCAATAACTATAAAGACAAATAGTTGCTATGAGATAGGAGAAAGCATCATATCATGTTCATATTAACTGTTGTTATTTAATATTTATGTCATGATACTGATTAGAAATTTTGATTGTACAGCGATGGCCGATCCAGCCGAGCAGTATATTTATCAGAGGTTCCCTTATTTGAGGTTGGATGACACACCTAGCTCTAGTGCAGGATCAGATTCAGGTCCTAGTGAGGCATCATCGGCAGCCTCACAGACGACCCCTGCCGGACCTCATACACCGTCAGACCCCAGACTTGTTACTCCACCACCACCATCACCAGTATTACCACCAGCAGCCCCCATTCTACCTAGTCCACCTCATTCACCTTTAGTTCATATTTCTGCCAAGAGGAGACAGGACTCCTCTCCACGGAGAGTCCCTGAGTGGGACGGGTTGAGGCGGATGCGAGGCCAAGCTCGCAAGAGGACGGGGCTACCCCCGAGACGTCAGATGGCTCCTCGAGATGAGCCACCGACTATACATGAGGTGGGAGAATCCTCCCATCAGGCAGAGTTGAGAGCACAGCTGCAGCAAGTTACTCAGAACTTGCATGGGACACAACAGAGTCTACAGCAGTGTCAGGCTACGGTTGAGGATACACGTATGACCATATTAGAGATCCTCACTTCTCACTTGACCCTGATGGATCAAGTGAAGGCTTTGGACACCGATACTCGAGCGTGGAGGATCGCGATGGATGATAGATTGAGGATGACCTGGGTACAGATTATGCTTGCTGCATTTTGGCGGCAAGTGGCGTTGGTGACTGAGCGATGGATTTGGGTGAGAGAGAGAGAGCGACAGAGTTTTTGGCATGGTTTGGAGTGGCGAGTACCGAGACCAGGATGATGATCCTGGCAGTAGTCATGGAAATGGTGGCCATGATACTTTCTTTCTTATCATACTTTATGCGATGAGTATGTATAGAAGATCATTCTGGGATCTTCAGATCAGCAGTGTGTAGATGGAGGAGTTCTCTTTTCTGTTCTTTTCTTTCTTGGTTGTAGTGTCTTGTGTTGTTTCGGTAGTCTGTATAAAACAAATAATGATAATAATGTAATAAAATAAGTGTTTTGTGTATTGATCTGTGTAATGTACTATTTGGGTGTTGTGTGAATTATATTTTCTAATAACCCTGTGTGAACTATAAATAATTATGTGTGAGAACATAACTGTATATGAACGTATCAAGATGAGAACATGTCAAACTAAAAATATATATTTCGCTGAAATACAGTACGGGAGCAATACTGTATGCGAATATATCGAACTAAAAATATATATTTTGCTGAAATACAGTTGGGGAGCAATACTGTATGCAAATATATATGTTTCTAAAGTACAGTACGAGAGCCATACTGTACGAGAACATGTCTGAATTGTGAACGTATCTAATTGTGAACATGTCTGTAACTAAAGTACAGTACGAGAGCCATACTGTACGAGAACAAATCTAATTGTGAACATATCTATTGGTTGTATGAGAACTTAGTTTATGAACTGTGAGTATATTAGAGAACTTGTGTGAAAACATATCCTAGTCCTGTATGAATATATCTCTAAAAACATGTGTTGCAATGCAAAGAGCTGGGTAAGACTCTAACATGTTTTTGGAAATAACGGGACTAAGTATAACTACGAACATTTGTGTGATCTGTGTGTAGTGCAAACATGTCTGGACTAAATTCATGTAGTTATACTATATTCTTTATAATCACATTTCAATATAAATTTTCAGTGTAACTGAATATGATTGAAATTATGTGATAGAACGGGTTATATCTTTAATGTTCTTAAACTGACCTGAATTTGTCTGCTTGTGAGCAGATTAATAGCTCCTAAAAGAGGTCGACCAGCTAAGAAAGCTGCTCAGAACATTACAAACCCTGAACAAAATCAAGTTCCACCTGTGAATGTAGAATCAAATCCGGATCCGCATGTTAATCCGGAAGCGAACGTGGTTCCACCTGGGAACTTGGAAACGAATACTACTCCACCAGTGAACCCTGGAGCAGGCATTGTTCCACCTGCTGGTACAAGCGGATCTGAAACAAATGAAGCTATGATAGCTCGAATTGTGCGTGAACAATTATCTGCTTGTGGTGTTCTGACACAGCAACACAATACTTCGGGTTCTGGTGGGAACCATGTGGAACAAAATGTTACTGGTGGACATCCAGAAACCCATCAGACCACTGGTACAACTACAACTGTTCCTGATCCACCACGACAGGGATGTACTTATAAGTATTTTGCTTCATGTAACCCTCCTACTTTTACTGGCAAAGAAGGAGCGGCTGGTCTGTTAAGGTGGATCGAGGAGATGGAAACTAAGCTCAAAATCAGTCAGTGTTTGGAGGAGCATAAGGTGTCTTATGCTGCCTGTTCTTTGAAAGACTCAGCTTTGACCTGGTGGAATACCCAGGCCAAGACTTTGGGTTCAGCTATAGTCGACTCAATGGGATGGAATGATTTTAAAACTCTGATTAGATCAGAGTACTGCCCAATTACTGAAATTCAAAAACGCCAGGAGGAATTCTGGAATCACTCTATGATCGGTGCTGACTATCTTGCTTACACCGATCGGTTTCATGAACTCACTTGTCTACTTCCCGATATGTTTCCTACGGAAGCCGCTTTAATTGAGAAGTACATTAAGGGTCTGATTCCTCAGATACGAGGAATGGTGACCGCTGCTGAACCTACAACCCTGAAACATACGATTCTTTTGACCACTAAGCTTACCAATGAGGCGGTAAGGAGTGGTACTCTATCTTTGAAGCCTCAGATGGTTCATAGTTGTAGTGATGTCGGTACCTCGAATGTGTCAAAAGGTACCAAACGAAAGTGGTTTGGTAAGAACAAAACAAGGGCTCCAGCTGAGATCAGTCGGAACAAACCAACGGTGAAGAACTATGGTGCAAATGTTCCGGAGAGGAAAGCTTATACTGGGCAGGCGCCCAAATGCAATAAGTGTCCACTCCATCACACGGGACCATGTCCTGTTTGTCTGAACTGTAACCGAGTTGGACATTATGCTAAATATTGCAACTTTCCTGGTCAACCACAAAATCAAGCACCACGACAAACCACTCAAACCAACCGGTCATGTTACAAATGTGGAAGCCCTGATCATCTCATACGAAACTGTCCGAACAATAACACCAATCCGGGAACTGAAGCTAGGGGGAGAGCTTTTCAGATTGGTGCGACCGAGGCGAGGCATGATGCAAATATTGTTACTGGTACGTTTCTTCTTAATAATCTATACGCATCAGTTCTGTTTGACACAGGAGCAGATAAAAGTTTTATCTCTCCTGAATTTGCATCATTAATTTCATTGCCTACGGTAGATCTAGAAACTCCTTATGTTATTGAACTTGCTAACGGCAAGTTGATCAAAACTAACAGTGTTATTCAAGGATGTTCCTTGAATTTGAATGATCATCTTTTCAAAATTGATTTACTTCCTATTGAGCTTGGGAGCTTTGATGTTGTTGTTGGTATGGACTGGCTTTCTGATAACCAAGCGGAAGTTGTGTGTCAAAACAAGGTGATCCGTATTCTATTACCTAACGGTAATACACTGGTAGTTCAAGGAGAACGAGCTGGTAGAAGACTTGGTATTATATCTTGTATGCGAGCCCATAAATTCTTAAGGAAAGGCTATTATGCTTTCCTGGCACATGTGACTGAGCACAATTCTTCACCCAAACAAATCACAGATATCCCAGTAGTCAAGGTTTTTCCTGAAGTTTTTCCTGAGGACATATCAGGATTACCCCCAGTAAGACAAGTTGAATTTCGAATCGACTTAATTTCAGGTGCCACACCTGTTGCTAAAGCCCCTTATCGGCTTGCACCATCCGAAATGCAAGAACTTTCAGGTCAATTGCAAGAACTGTTAGACAAAGGTTTTATCAGACCTAGTTTCTCACCCTGGGGAGCACCTATTCTTTTTGTGAAAAAGAAGGATGGTTCATTCAGGATGTGTATTGACTATAGGGAACTCAATAAACTGACAATCAAGAACCGTTATCCACTACCCCGTATCGATGATCTGTTTGATCAACTACAAGGTGCTACTTATTTTTCAAAAATCGATTTAAGATCTGGATATCATCAGTTACGTATTCATGATGATGACATTCCAAAAACTGATACGGACATTACGAATTTTTAGTGATGCCATTTGGTTTAACCAATGCACCAGCAGTTTTCATGGATCTGATGAATCGAGTATGTAGACCTTATCTGGATAAATTTGTGATTGTGTTTATTGATGATATTCTCATTTATTCCCAAAACCAACAAGAACATGCTCAACACTTGAAATTAATCTTAGAACTTTTGGCACGTGAAAAATTATATGCCAAGTTCTCCAAGTGTGAGTTCTGGTTACGAGAAGTTCAATTTCTTGGTCATGTAGTAAATCAAAACGGTATTCAAGTGGATCCCAGTAAGATTCAGGCGGTGAAACAATGGGAGACACCACGAACCCCGACTGAAATACGCCAATTTTTGGGTTGGCAGGTTATTATCGCCGGTTTATCAAGAACTTTTCAAAGATAGCCTTGCCACTGACCACATTGACACAGAAAAATCAACCGTTTATATGGGATTTTCAACAGGAGGAGGCGTTCCAACTGTTGAAACACAAACTCTGCAACGCTCCTATCTTGACACTACCGGAAGGTACTGATAACTTCACAGTGTATTGTGATGCTTCACGTCAAGGTCTTGGGTGTGTTCTAATGCAGAAGGATAAGGTAATTGCTTACGCTTCTCGACAACTGAAAGTACACGAGAAGAACTATACCACACATGATCTAGAACTTGGTGCTGTGGTGTTTGCACTCAAGATTTGGAGACATTATCTATACGGAACTAAGTGTATTATATACACTGATCACAAAAGCCTCCAACACATTCTAGATCAGAAAATGTTGAACATGCGACAGAGGCGATGGGTTGAACTCTTGAACAACTATGACTGTGAAATTCGTTATCACCCAGGTAAAGCGAATGTTGTAGCCGATGCCTTAAGTCACAAGGAACGAGTCAAACCGTTACGTGTAAAAGCGTTAAGTATGACTATTCAAACTAGTCTAATTCCTCAAATTAAAGAAGCTCAGCAACAAGCTTTACAAGCAACGAACTATTCTGCTGAGGGACTAAGAGGATTAGATAAGAAACTCGATACCTAAGACGATGGACTGTTGTATTTCAAAGACCGAATGTGGGTTCCCCTATTCGGTAACTCTCGAACTATTATCTTGGATGAGGCGCATAAATCCAGGTATTCTATTCATCCAGGTGCTGATAAAATGTATAAAGATCTTAAAGACTTTTACTGGTGGCCTGGAATGAAGAAACACATAGCTGAATACGTGGATCGATGTTTAACATGTCTCAAAGTTAAGGCTGAACATCAACGACCTTCTGGGTTATTGCAACAACCTGAGATTCCCATGTGGAAATGGGATCAGATCTCTATGGATTTTATCACTAAATTACCCAGAACATCTCGTAATCATGACTCTATATGGGTTATCGTTGATCGCCTTACTAAATCTGCGCATTTCTTACCCATCCGAGAGAATTATTCTATGGATCGACTCGCTAAACTTTATGTTAATGAGCTTGTATCTCGACATGGAGTACCGATCTCTATCATTTCTGACAGAGATAGTCGATTTATGTCACGGTTTTGGCAAACTCTTCAGAATGCTCTGGGCACGCAAATCAATATGAGCACAGCTTCTCATCCACAAACTGACGGGCAGACTGAACGAACAAATCAGACTCTTGAAGACATGCTCAGAAGCTGTGTGATTGATTTTGGAGGTAGCTGGGATATTCATCTTCCACTTGTTGAATTCTCGTACAATAACAGCTACCATACCAGTATTCAATGCGCTCCATTCGAAGCACTTTATGGACGCAAGTGTAGATCACCTATCTGTTGGTCAGAGGTAGGTGAAAGTCAAATCATAGGCCCAGAACTCATTCAGGAAAAAGCTGATAAGATCGCACTCATTCAGGAACGAATCAAAGCTGCTCGCGATCATCAAAAAAGTTATGCTGATAATCGCCGTAGACCACTCGAATTTCAAGCAGTTGATCGGGTAATGTTAAAAGTGTCACCTTGGAAAGGCATTTTCAGATTCGGAAAGAGAGGTAAATTTTTACCAAGATTTGTAGGACCGTTTAAAATTCTTGAACGAATTGGATCAGTAGCCTACAGACTTGAATTACCTCTTGAACTTAGTAACATTCACGATGTCTTTCATATATCCAATCTGAAGAAATGCTTAACTGATGAATTATTGATCGTACCTCTAGAAGAGATTCAGATTGATGAAAAACTTCAGTTCAGTGAAGAACCAGTAGAGGTAATGGATCGAGAAATGAAAGTGCTAAAACGTAGTCGCATACCAATAGTTAAAGTGCGATGGAACTTGCAACGTGGACCCGAATATACGTGGGAACGTGAAGATCAAATGACGTGAGCACTTTGGTCGTGCTTGAAATCCATGAGGATTTAGCAACTTTGGTTATTGGAGATTGATAGTATGTGAAAAATGATGAACGTGGGCGAAAACCGTGCGCAAAACGGAGTTCGTATGCTCCCGGAATCGCGAAACGAAGTTTAAAATCAACAAATCGCAAGAAAACACGTGGGGCGGTATGCCCCGGGTCAAGACTCGAGTTGGGGCGGTACGCCCCAGGTCCTATGTCGGCAAAAATTGTTTTAAGACGATCAGAACGCATAGAAACCTTCAAAAACCATATTTTTCGATCCTGCTCGACCTTCAGATGCAAAACCAACTTCCTAACACTTCTAATCTTCATTTTAAAGGCTCTTGAACATCCAGATCATCCCAGTGATCATATATACAAGTCCTGATCGCTGTTTTAACCGCAGAAATTCGTCAGAACAGGTAACGGTTCGTTTTAACCTTCTAGTTTGATTTTGATTGATTAGATCTTGATTTTGAACGTAATGAGATAGTTAGGATTGTTGATTATTGCTTAGATGATGGCTAGGATTGATTATAAATGAAGAACACGAAGTTCTAACGGTTAAATCCTTGTTTTGATCCGTTGTAATGCCCAATTTGCATGAAATCATACCCATGATTATAATGGTTAAAACCATTTGATTATGACAATGTAGGTGATTAGTTTGATTAATCTTTGAAATGCAAAGGTTAAATCTAAGTGTTTCAAACTAATCACAATCATTAACATACTCATTGGAATGATTATCTGATGTTTGTGATAACAGTCAGATTAGTATGTTAAATCTGGTTATTTCACCTATTCTGATGCTACATTGTGATATTTCATGATATTTGGGTAATCAATAATAAGGATTAATCATTTCTAAGCCACTAATCTATCTAGAAATTTGTTATGGCATCATAATCAACAACATTAACTATTTGATTAATCTGAGATTATTCTGATTAATCCAAAGCGTCATCAACTTTGTGTTAGGAATCTAATGCAATGTAGGTTCCTACATTATCATACATTGTGTGATATAATATCAAATTAATTATTTAAGCATTTAATATCGAGTTGATGATTTACTAAGCAATGTCTTTGACATTGAACGTTCAGGAAGATCTAATCAGTAAACTAGAACATAAATAATTCATTAAATATAATTAAATGCAGAATCATCTCTGTACTATCAGTTTGGTGATACTCTGCTACCTTTATATCATCAGGTAAGTTTCGTACAACCCCTTTTATTTTTAATCTTTTATAAACATCGGGGAAACTCTGTAAACTGTTGTCTGAACATATGATATGCATCAATGATATCTGTGTGATTTCATGCGATTTTGTGGGATTTCATGGGATTTTCCTGTAGACTGAACTCTATCATGGAACTGAAAGTCCTCATTTCCGAACTGTATCTAGTGAACCCATGTGTGGCCGAACAGAAAATATTGATAGTACTATTGGTTGACACCCCATTCGCTGGGAGGATTGCATCTCCCCTTGTGTGAATGTTTGTTATCTGTTTCCTGAACTTCTTAATGGTATGATAGACATTAAGATATGTACCGACGGGTAATATCTTGAGAACAGACTAGACGTCCGAAAGGAACTAGATACGGGTCCCATGGTTATCCGGAACTGAACTTTTGAGAACATGCTTATCATATCATATTGTTTTAAAATGAACTGTCGATCTCACCAGCTTTGTGCTGACGTTTCAAACTTAAATCTTTTTGCAGGGAGACAGTGACACTCGGTGAGGCAGCACTTCAAACACTAGTAAGTAAATAAGTCAGTTGTGTAATAAACTTAGTTGTAAACTATGATACTGATTGTAATGACGGAACCCTGTATTGTATTTATTTTAAGTTAATCTGTGTGCTTATGATACGGCTCAAGTAAGTCACCCCTCACCTCGGAGACATCACCACTATGCTTCCGCAACCGGTTCAGTGACGTCAGGCTAGACACGAGGTGATGAGGGGTGGGGGTGTGACATGGATGAATCAAGAAGAACACTGAATGACTAGTATGGCTTGACCACTGTCAAGACGCGGCGGCCAATCAGTCTGTCTTACATGATTCCGACAAAGAAGAACACTGTTGACTAGTAGGGCTTGACCAATGTCAAGAGGCGATGGCCAACAGTCTGTCTTACGATGTCCGGTAGTTTAACCATACAAGTTTAGAGCATTCCCATAGTTTTACCAATGACTAGTAGGGGTTGACACATAGGTCAACACGCGGCGGTCAATCAGCCTGTTGTCTGAGCATTCCAAGTATATCAAGCATTCAAGTGTTTCAAGCATTCCAAGCATATCAAGCATTCAAGTGTTTATAGCATTTCAAGTATATAAGTCTTTATAGCCTTTTGAGCAAGTGAGTCTTTCTGAGTTTAAGTTTTCGAGATTACTTAAGTATGGTTTTCAAAAGCATTCCTAGTTTTAGGGATTGTCTTTCTTATGCATTTGAAAGCTTCGAGAGTTTTAAGCAAATAAGTATAAGTGTAAACAACATTAGCATTAAGATTAACAGTATAAGATATTAACTTTTAAAAATAAGTGTATGAAGTATTAGCAATTAAAGTTAGTGTATACAGTGTTAGTGTCACACCCCGAGCCGACGGGGTTGGATCGGAGTCCCCGTCGGGCGGAAGGTTTTCGGGGCGCGATATCGTGAACGATAATCGTGACGATCAGATTGTTTACATAGCATCAATGTTAAGAATTACTAAAGCACAATAGCATGAAACTAAAATTTACAAAGTTAAATTACATTTGAATGTTCAGTAATTTAACTAAATAAACCTATCAAAAGAATCAAATGTGTCTATCTTGTATCTGTACAAGATATCAAAAGTGATTTGCTTCCATAGCAAAATATGTGCTTCTCCAAAAGTCTACTAGGTCTGCTAGCTGGCATCCTAGTATGCAATCCAAAAGCTTAAGCCTATTCCTGTGCGTCACCTGAGAAAGCATGTAAGAAAACAAAGTCAACACAATGGTTGGTGAGTTCATGTAGTTTTAGTATTTGTAAAATAGCTTTTGCAAACCTCTTTGGTAAAACCTTAACCTCATTAATAACACCTGTATCATCCAACTCGGTATGCTTATATATAGGGCATACCCCTGAGTCGAGCCTACGACCCGCCCAGACTGTAACATTTACAGTTTTCAAGAAATGTAATTGTGTCGAAATTCTAATAAATAAAAGTTCGTTGCGTATTATTTAATAAAACTATACTGAAACGTTGTATAAATCATATACACTAGATAGCATTTAAAAACGAGTAATTAATTTTAATCTAGTTCATATATATATAAACTTCTACAAATATATATATATATATATATATATATATATATATATATATAACTTTACAAATAAAAATATATCTTTTATAAATAAATTGATTTTATAAATATTTGGAATTAATTAAAGTTATTTATTTATTTATTATTATTATTATTATTATTATTTTAAAAAAAATAAATAAATAACGACAAGAATTAAGGGAATGGCATAATTGTAATTTTTAAAAGTTTGAATTAATTCTTCCCAGCCCAATTCCCGTCCCCCATCCCGTGATTCCGGCCACCGTTTCCGGCCAAATTCCGGCAATCGCCGGCGAACCCATCCACATGCGAACCGTTCCATTTCGGACCCCAAACGACCGGGTTTTCGATGCTTCATGAACCAAATTCAATTCCTAAAGTCTCTAGGTCATAAAAACGCAATAACATCAACCTTTAATTCGACTTTAAATTCTAGAAACCGTAACATTAAACACTCCGATCGAACTTAGTCATTTCGTGTTCAATAACACTTATAGTCAGAGGTTTTTATTCGTTTCCTCATTTCGAACGAAACCATACTCACCAAATCTTCTGTAATCGATCGGAGCTCGTGAAATCTTCTCAAGAACGCGTGCGACTGAGCCATACCCGAACTCGATCCATACTACATCAATCCAAGTAAGTTTTCGGTGCTTTCTGATCGGTTTTAGATGTGGAACAAAAGCCCCATGATTGCAAGATCAAACAAACAACCAATTTGACGAATTGGGTCGGACAAGAATTAGGGTTCATATGGTTTTTAGGTTGATTTGGGTTTGTGTATAACAATAGGTGAAAAGGATTTTAACCAACAAACACAATACAGATCAACGGTAAAAGCATTCGGGTTTGAGCCAGTGGTCTCGGGTTCAAATCCGGGAATAACCGGTTTTGGACCTTAACCCCATTTTTCCCATTTTTTTTATTATTTATTTCGCTATCCAAATCAATCCTAAAAATTCTAAAAAAATTCACAAAATTCAAACACAGTGTTTTAGACATTCTGTATAAAAATCAGAATTTTTCAAATTTTATTTCTATTATTTAACTATTTAAATTGTATTTAAATGGTTTAAAATTTTTAAAAAAATATCAAATCAATTTTAAAAATTCTGAAAAATTTACAGAAATTATAAGTAAATATTTTAAGCATACGGTATCAGTATTAGAATTTTTCAGAATTTCTTTCTATTATTTTACTATTTAAATTGTATTTAAATAGTTTAAAACATAAAAAGTATGTCAAAGCATTTTTAAAAATTCTAAAAAAATTATACAAATTATAAAACATGTTTATAAACATTATGGAAAAATTCGAAGAATTTTTGGATTTTCGTTTTATAAATTTATATTTTTGATGTTTAATTAAATATTAAAAAGTAAAGTTTTAGTATAAAAATATTCTAAAAAATCCAGAATATTATTTTAAGTTTTCTGAAATCATTTTGATGATGTTATAATCAGTTTTACTAAATAACTATTTATTTTAATAAACCTTCATTTAAGTTTAGTTTTACATCTAACTTTTAAACATATAAAGGTTTTGAGAAAACATATATACATATAATTTTGGAATATTTTTAATTTAATATTCTGAAATATATTATAATAATATAGAATAACTTTTATGGATTATTTTTAATAAAATATTATCTAAATTATTATTCAAGTTTTTAAGACATAATTCAAAGATTGGAATTTCAAAATCTTGTAGAAATATTTTATTTGTTTTATACAAACAAAATAATACCTATATTTGGATACATAAAACATTATAGTAAAATCTTTCTTTCATAATTATTTAAAATTATAAAAGAGGGGTTTATAAAATCCAAATTAGGATTTTGCTTTTAGGAAGGTCCAGTAGGAATGACATAGACTTTATAGGTTCATATGAACTCTAGAACTTATACAAAAAAAATCATATCACATTATAGGGTGAATTGTGACTTCACAAGTTTTCATCCTACTCAATAACTTCTGGGGATCAAAGCTAGACATGTGAGTTATTCTCATACTTCCCTTTTTTCTTTTGTAAGTTTTGGGAATGTCACATATGTCTTTATCAACTCAATGTATTCTTAGAGTCAAAACATTATGCAAATTACTTAGTTTGGTATAAAGGCCTTAAGTGTTGTGTGATTACTTGAATGATAGAACATGTTAGGACTTGGAATTCTTGTATGCATATTCATTATACACAAAGTAGCCTAAGAATGGTTAGATACCTTTTTCGCTTAGACTTTGGTCTTAGTGTTAAAAAGGTGAAAAGTGTACATTTGCAAACTTGTAGACTAACTAATTTTAATTAAGGTCTTGCTAACCTTGATTTATAAGTTATGTTATGTCTCATGTTTGAGGACAATTGTAAAGGATAAATGACATTGGGAAGAACTAGATTACTTATACATGATTGAATGACAAATACTTGTGATGACTTGTTATGAATTCTTAGGTTTAGCATGCTTCTAGAATACTTGTAAGAATATAGACTTAGGCTTATTACCATTTGGATTTAGTATTGCATTTTTTTATATACATATTATAACTTGTATGAGTGCTCACCAACTATGCAAATAGTTGACAAATTGTATTTTACATATGTGACAGGTAATTGAAGATGGGAAGACATAAGCTAGGCTTAGAGGACCTAGTTTAATAATTTAAAACAATTTATGTTATGTTGAACTTTGATTATGTAATGTTGGATTTGCTATGTTTGAATGTTGAATGGTTGATTGGATATTTTAATATGGATGTTTAAATATATAAACTTTAATAGTAGCCCATGAGCTTTTGAACAATCAAACTCGCACCCCAATGTTTTCTGCCATTGTTTGGGGTGTGACAGATTGGTATCAGAGCCATGGTTATAGGGATTTAGGTTATTAGAAATGGTGACCTAGACTATGACTAAGCAAACCACTAATATGAGTTATCTCATATTACTTTTGATATGTTCAATTATATGCTTATGTGCTACATGTTGTATTTTGCTTTATGTGTTACATTTCATGTTATATATTATATGTTACCATAGAGGAATGCCTTAGTTGTAAAATGACATATGCTTACCTTAGTTAGGACTTCCATAGAGGAATAACATAGCTTATAAGTAATCTATGTTTACTTAGCTTAAGTATACCATAATGGGATGCCTTAGACTATCATAAGGGATAATATTATATGTTATTCTTAGTTTAAGGATATCTTTGAAACTTTCTAAGTCAATTCTCGTTTTATTCTCACGAACGCGCGACGACTCGTTAGATGTTAGGAATCCAACTCATTAGGCTAGAATGCTTAATTATATTCTATAAGTTTGATCAATACATATAAGTTATATATGTTAAAAAAATTGATTTTTATAATCTCGTTAGAATTTAGTTTGTAAGTGGACATGTACTAACTGGAAGGGTGTAATGCCGGTAGTTGGGATTCCTGTCTAGGAAAGCTATTCGTATAAATCCCCGATGTACTGTGGGACCAGTCTAGCTTACCTGGGACTCCTAATGAGAGCATTATCACTTATAGGCAAAGCATGTCACACCAAACACATTACAAACTATATATTCTAATATATCAAAGGTGTTCAATTTTTGAATACCATTCCTTATATTTAAACAAATCAAAAGGATTTACAACGTGTGTTATCATATTTCAATGAAATCATGACATACTACCTATGGTTAGTAATAATAGTTTATTACTATACATAAGGTATGATTTCCAATTCAATTATTATTCAAATTTTAATTCAAAATTTCTATCTCTTTTAGAATGGCTAATAGACGTCGCGCAGCGGAACGAAGAATGGCTACTGAAATCGCACGACAAATGGCTGCTGTAATACCGAACATGGTAGTCCAGTTGCAACAACAACTCAATGCAAATCCAACAATGCTAACAATGGGAATAATGAAGGAGCTAACCGATCTAGGTGCTCTTTTAAACATTTCAATTCATGCAATCCACCCAAGTATAATGGGTCTGATGGGGCGACTGGGTTGCTCCAATGGTATGAAGATATGGAAAATACCTTTCTTAACAGCGAGTGCCCAGACAATCTAAAAGTCCGTTATGCTGCGGGGACTCTCCAAAAGAGAGCTCTCACATGGTGGAACAATGAAAAAAGGGCATTGGGAGAAGAAGTTGTGACCGCTCTCACTTGGGATCAACTCAAGGAAAGAATGACTCATGAGTTTTGCCCAAGAAATGAAGCCAAAAAGCTTGAGCATGAATTTTGGGAACTCAAGCAAGACAGTGGTGAAAACTTAGCTTACAATAACCGTTTTCATGAAATGAGTTTACTATGTCCTGGCATGGTGACTCCTTTGAAAAAGGCTATTGAAAAGTACATTGATGGACTTCCTTTGCAAATTCAAGACTCGGTTTATGGAAGTAAACCTAACACGTTGGCTGATGCAATCCAAATGGCTGCTACTCTTACTGATAATCATGTAAAAGCTGGAACCCTCACTAGAAAGGGTGCAAAGAAAGCAAAGGATCAAGTTAAAGGTGCAACTGAACCCTCAAAAGATGAGTCCAAAGCTGGGTCATCTTCTAATTTCAAGAAAAATAACAAAAGAAAGGCGGGTCATGTTAACTATGCTGTGACCCATGCTCAACCTGTTCAGCAAGTGGCCCCTGGCAACATTGCTACTCAGGCCAACAAAAAGGTCTATACTGGTAATCAACCCATGTGTGCTACTTGCAAATACCATCATGCTCCTACTAACCCATGTCGATTGTGCACCAATTGCAATCGATATGGACACTTTGCCATTACCTGCCGATCACCTAAAGTTCAAGTTCAACAACCAACTGTGCCATTCATCATTGCACCAAAACCAAGGGCTTGTTTCAATTGTGGTAATCCAAACCACTTTATCAACAATTGTCCCCTACGTGCTAACCTCAACAACATGATAGTTGCTGCAAACCAGGCCAATCAAGGAGCTACAGGTCGGGTTTTTAATGTCAATGCTAATCAAGCTCAAAACAATAACAATGTGGTGAACGGTACGTTTTTGATAAATGAACTTTATGCTTCTATTTTATTTGATACGGGTGCCGATAGAAGTTTTGTATCCTTAGAGTTTGAACCATTACTTGATACCCCTAGAATTAAGTTGGACAAATCATTTAGTGTGGAAGTAGCCGATGGTAAATCCATTAAGCTTGATTCACTCATACCTAATTGTACATTGAACCTAAATAATCACAACTTCTCTATTGATCTCCTCCCTATGCAATTGGGAAGTTTTGATATCATAGTTGGAATGGATTGGTTGTCAAGGAATCATGCTGAGATCGTGTGTTTTGAAAAGTATGTTCGAATTCCTTTAGAAGAGGGTCAAGAGCTACAAGTCTATGGGGAGAAGGCTTCAAAGGGTCTTCAACTCATGTCTTGTATTCAAGCTCAAAAGTACTTACGCAAAAAGTACGTGGCCTTCTTGTCTCATATTGTGGAAACAAAATCTGAAAAGAAGAAGTTAGAAGACATCCCGATTGTTCGTGATTTTCCCGAAGTCTTTCCCGAAGACATCACTGGTTTACCTCCAACTCGTCAAGTCGAATTTCGAATTGATCTCGTTCCTGGTGCGACTCCTGTAGCCAAAGCCCCTTATCGTCTTGCACCGTCTGAGTTACAAGAACTAGCCAGTCAACTACAAGAACTTACCGACAAGGGTTTTATTCGCCCTAGTTCATCACCTTGGGGTGCACCTGTTTTATTCGTGAAGAAGAAAGATGGTTCGTTTAGAATGTGTATCGATTATCGTGAACTCAATAAACTCACGATCAAAAATCGATATCCTCTTCCTAGAATCGATGATCTTTTCGACCAATTACAAGGCGCAAAATGTTTCTCAAAGATAGATCTTCGTTCTGGTTATCATCAGTTACGTGTGTTTGAAGATGATGTACCAAAAACTGCTTTTCGTACTCGATACGGACATTACGAGTTCATGGTTATGCCGTTTGGTTTAACTAACGCACCTGCAGTTTTTATGGACTTGATGAATCGTGTTTGTAAACCTTATCTTGATAAATTCGTGATTGTGTTCATAGATGATATTTTGATTTATTCTAAATCAAAAGTTGAACACGAGGATCATCTTCGTTTAGTGCTCGAACTCCTAAAGAAAGAACAGCTTTTTGCTAAATTCTCAAAATGTGAATTTTGGCTTAAAGAGGTTCAATTTTTGGGACACATTGTAAACGAAGAAGGAATTCATGTGGATCCTGCAAAGATTGAGACGGTAAAGAATTGGAAAACTCCAACTACACCGACTGAAATTCGATCTTTTCTTGGGTTAGCAGGTAAAAATTCTATACACTTAGCACTACTCTTAAGATCCATTATACATCACATTCTAATTAAACATTTAAAACTGATAGGTTATTACCGTCAGTTTATCTCAAATTTCTCCAAAATTGCAATACCACTTACGGCTTTGACTCACAAAGGCAAACCTTACAAGTGGGAAGCTGCTCAGGAGAATGCTTTTCAAACATTAAAACAAAAGTTGTGTGATGCTCCTATTCTTACTCTGCCTGATGGAAACGAGGATTTTGTTGTATATTGCGATGCGTCAAACCAAGGTCTTGGATGCGTACTTATGCAACGTGGCAAGGTGATTGCGTATGCTTCAAGGCAACTAAAGATCCATGAGAAGAACTATACGACTCATGATCTTGAACTTGGTGCTGTTGTATTTGCTCTAAAGATTTGGAGGCACTATTTATATGGCACTAAATGTGTGGTGTTTACTGACCACAAAAGTCTTCAACATATCCTCAACCAAAAGGAACTGAACATGAGGCAAAGGCGTTGGGTTGAATTACTAAATGACTACGATTGTGAAATACGTTACCATCCTGGTAAGGCAAACGTAGTAGCCGATGCTCTGAGTAGAAAGGATCATGGAAAATCAATCATTCTACAAAGTATTCAAATCTCCTCGGACATTCAGAACCGTATTCTTGCATCACAACAACTTATCATCTCAGAAGGCAAGTTACAAGAAGAAGTGCCAAATAAAGTTCAGCTTGAAACCAAAACAAATGGTTTGTTACACTTTCAAAACCGTTTGTGGATTCCAAATCAAAACAATCTGCGAGATCTCATTCTTAGTGAAGCTCATAAGTCACGATACTCTATTCATCCTGGTGCCGATAAAATGTACAACGATCTTCGCGGTCAGTACTGGTGGCCAGGTATGAAGAATGATGTGGTTCTATTTGTCTCAAAATGCTTAACATGTTCTAAAGTGAAAGCAGAACATCAAAGACCGTCAGGATTACTCGAACAACCTGAAATACCCATTTGGAAGTGGGAAGGAATTGCTATGGATTTCATAACTAAACTCCCGCGAACTTCCAAGGGTTATGATAGCATTTGGGTTATTGTTGATCGTCTTACAAAGGCTGCTCACTTTCTACCAATTCGTGAGAATTATCGTGTGGAAGAGTTGGCTCGAATTTACATCAATGAAATTGTGTGTAGACATGGAGTTCTGTAACAACCGAAAATTTAGAAATTTAATAGTAAACATACGAGATTTCGGTTACTGTTGAAACTGTGACGAATGCGTACGAAAAATTCGGCAATTATGACGTGAGCACATTTGGTCGTGCTTGAAATCCACGAGGATTTAGCAACTTTTGTTATTGGGGATTGATAGTATGTGAAAAATGATGAACGTGGGCGAAAACCGTGCGCAAAACGGAGTTCGTATGCTCCCGGAATCGCGAAAACAAGTTTAAAACTCAAATGATGACGCTGGGTGACGTGGGGCGGTACGCCTGGCGCCATGCGCCCAGTTGGGGCGATGCGCCCCAGGCCTTATGTCGGCAAAGGATGTGTTAAATTGATCAGAACGCATCGGAAACTTCAGAAACGTAAATTTTCGACCCTGCTCGACCTTTGAACGACCCAAAGCCATATTTTCATCCTTTAAACACCATTTTGAAGCCTCTTGATTGTATGGATCGCACCAGGAATCATATATACAAGTTCTGATCGCTGTTTTAACCGCAGAAATTCGTCAGATCAGGTAATGGTTCGTTTTAACCTTCTAGTTTGATTTTGATTGATTAGATCTTGATTTTGAACGTAATAAGATAGTTAGGATTGTTGATTATTGCCTAGATGATGGCTAGGATTGATTATAAATGAAGAACACGATGTTCTAACGGTTAAATCCTTGTTTTGAGCCGTTGTATTGCCCGGTTTGCATGAAATCACAACTATGATTATAATGGCTTAATCCATTTGATTATGACAATCTAGGTGATTAGTTTGGTTAATCTTTGAGATGCAAAGGTTAAATCTAAGTGTTTCAAACTAATCACAATCATTAACATACTTATTGGAACGATTATATGATGTTTGTGATAACAGTCAGATTAGTATGTTAAACATGGTTATTAAACCTATTCTAAGACTAGGTTGTGATATTTCATGATATCTGGGTAATCAATGATAAGGATTTGTCATTTCTAGGCCATTAATCTGTTCAGGAACTGTTTTAGCATTATAATCAACAACATTAACTATTTGATGACTTTCAAGACAATGTCTTTGACATTGAACGTTCAGAAAGATCTAATCAGTAGGTTAAAACATAAATGACTTATTAAGTATAAACGAATGCAGAAATTCACCATTAGTACCAGTTTGTGAGTGATCTTGCTACAGTAAGACATCAGGTGAGTTATATGAGCCCTCTTTTACTATTTTAACGTTTTAGGGCTGATATGCATGTTATAAAGTTATTTTAGGTAAATGATTGCTTTATCTGGCTACGATCAGATAAGAGAATGTGTTAAAGTAAATAGTGTTTCAAGTTGTAAAGTTATTGTATGAAAGTGACACTAACCTGATTAAGGTTAGGTAAAGAATGTTTTCAAATAAAGAATGTTTTAAAATAAATAATGCTTTAAGTCTCAACTACGGTTGAGAAGTAAATGATTTTAAGAACCTCAGCTGAGATGTCATGGATGTTTTAAAGACTCAACTACGGTTGAGAAATGAATGATTTTAAAAGTCTCGGTCGAGGTCAAGTAGGAAATGTGATTTTGAAGTCCCGGCTGCGGTTGGGCGAATGTTAAGCACTGCGGTGTGAATAATGATTTATGATTATAATGGTTTATGATTATGACGGTTTAAATAATTTAAACCATGTTATGTATGAATGATGTATGTCAAGAAGTCTTGTACCGGTATAAGCCGTCAATTTCGGTTGATGGCTTAATAAGTCCTGTGAAAGAACAGGCATAAGTCCTGTGAAAGAACAGGCATAAGTCCTGTGAAAGAACAGGCCTGCCGACTGTGTGTCGCCAGTCAAGGAAATCTTATGCATGCATAACGTGTTGACTTCGGTCAACAGAACAGGCTACATTTACGCACTGTATGATTGATGTTATGAATGTTATGTATATGAAATGTTTTATGTTTAGTATGATTGAGACTGTTGACTTCGGTCGACTGTGAAGGCTAATGTGTTATGTATATTAAAGATTTTATTTTTATGAAAAGTTGACTTAGAACTCACCAGCGAAAGCTGACTTGTTTAAGCATGCATGTCAGGTTGAACGGTATTGAGGAAGAATGACAGTAAGGCTCATGGCATACGTTGAAGACTACCCTGGCATAAACTGGCTATGTATAGAACCATAGAGTCGTGGGTTATGTGTAAAAAGTTTGTTTAGATTTGTATGATATTTTATGTTGTTACCCTACATTCCGCTGCTATGATAATGTAATTATGGTTTAAGTATTATGGGTTTGATGTTTTGCCAACTGAGGGGTTCGGGGCCTCTCAAGTTCCGCTCAACATTATCTCTGACCGTGATGGTCGTTTCATATCACATTTTTGGAAGTCATTGCAATCATTATTGGGAACTCAATTGAATCTTAGCACAGCCTACCATCCACAAACTGATGGACAATCTGAAAGGACCATACAAACATTGGAAGACATGCTCAGATGTTGTGTGATTGATTTTGGTGGTAATTGGGATAACCATTTACCATTAATCGAATTCTCATACAACAACAGTTATCATACTAGTATCAATATGGCTCCTTTCGAAGCTCTTTATGGGCGCAAGTGTCGATCACCAGTCTGTTGGAATGAGTTAGGTGAAGCTCAAATCACTGGACCTGAATTGGTTCAAGAAACAACAAACAAAATCCTTCGTATTCGTGAAAACTTGACAACAGCGAGAAGTAGGCAAAAGAGTTATGCTGATAAACGGCGAAAGCCGTTGGAATTTCAAGTCAACGATATGGTTCTTTTAAAGGTATCACCTTGGAAAGGAGTTGTTCGTTTTGGCAAGAAAGGCAAGCTAGCTCCTCGATATGTAGGTCCTTTTAAGATCTTGGAAAGGATTGGTAAAGTGGCTTATCGTCTCGAACTGCCTCAAGAACTCTCGAATGTGCATTCTACATTCCACGTTTCTAATCTAAAGAAGTGTCTAGCCGATGAAAATCTTCATATATCTCTTGATGAAGTGACTGTTGATGAGACGATGCACTTTGTTGAGAAACCAGTGAAGATCGTAGATCGGGAAGTAAAGAAACTGAAGAATAAGCGTATTCCAATCGTGTTGGTCAAATGGGATTCCAAGCGTGGTCCCGAACTCACTTGGGAGCGTGAGGATCAAATGAAGACAAAATACCCTTATCTGTTTAATCAATAGTCTTCCTAGTCATTTCGGGACGAAATTTCCTAAAGTAGGGGAGACTGTAACATTTACGGTTTTCAAGAAATGTAATTGTGTCGAAATTCTAATAAATAAAAGTTCGTTGCGTATTATTTAATAAAACTATACTGAAACGTTGTATAAATCATATACACTAGATAGCATTTAAAAACGAGTAATTAATTTTAATCTAGTTCATATATATATATAAACTTCTACAAATATATATATATATATATATATATATATAACTTTACAAATAAAAATATATCTTTTATAAATAAATTGATTTTATAAATATTAGGAATTAATTAAAGTTATTTATTTATTATTATTATTATTATTTTAAAAAACAATAAATAAATAACGACAAGAATTAAGGGAATGGCATAATTGTAATTTTTAAAAGTTTGAATTAATTCTTCCCAGCCCAATTCCCGTCCCCCATCCCGTGATTCCGGCCACCGTTTCCGGCCAAATTCCGGCAATCGCCGGCGAACCCATCCACATGCGAACCGTTCCATTTCGGACCCCAAACGACCGGGTTTTCGATGCTTCATGAACCAAATTCAATTCCTAACGTCTCTGGGTCATAAAAACGCAATAACATCAACCTTTAATTCGACTTTAAATTCTAGAAACCGTAACATTAAACACTCCGATCGAACTTAGTCGTTTCGTGTTCAATAACACTTATAGTCAGAGGTTTTTATTCGTTTCCTCATTTCGAACGAAACCATACTCACCAAATCTTCTGTAATCGATCGGAGCTCGTGAAATCTTCTCAAGAACGCGTGCGACTGAGCCATACCCGAACTCGATCCATACTACATCAATCCAAGTAAGTTTTCGGTGCTTTCTGATCGGTTTTAGATGTGGAACAAAAGCCCCATGATTGCAAGATCAAACAAACAACCAATTTGACGAATTGGGTCGGACAAGAATTAGGGTTCATATGGTTTTTAGGTTGATTTGGGTTTGTGTATAACAATAGGTGAAAAGGATTTTAAACAACAAACACAATACAGATCAACGGTAAAAGCATTCGGGTTTGAGCCAGTGGTCTCGGGTTCAAATCCGGGAATAACCGGTTTTGGACCTTAACCCCATTTTTCCCATTTTTTTTATTATTTATTTCGCTATCCAAATCAATCCTAAAAATTATAAAAAAAATTCACAAAATTCAAACACAGTGTTTTAGACATTCTGTATAAAAATCAGAATTTTTCAAATTTTATTTCTATTATTTAACTATTTAAATTGTATTTAAATGGTTTAAAATATATAAAAAATATCAAATCAATTTTAAAAATTCTGAAAAATTTACAGAAATTATAAGTAAATATTTTAAACATACGGTATCAGTATTAGAATTTTTCAGAATTTCTTTCTATTATTTTACTATTTAAATTTTATTTAAATAGTTTAAAACATAAAAAGTATGTCAAAGCATTTTTAAAAATTCTAAAAAAATTATACAAATTATAAAACATGTTTATAAACATTATGGAAAAATTCGAAGAATTTTTGGATTTTCGTTTTATAAATTTATATTTTTGATGTTTAATTAAATATTAAAAAGTAAAGTTTTAGTATAAAAATATTCTAAAAAATCCAGAATATTATTTTAAGTTTTCTGAAATCATTTTGATGATGTTATAATCAGTTTTACTAAATAACTATTTATTTTAATAAACCTTCATTTAAGTTTAGTTTTACATCTAACTTTTAAACATATAAAGGTTTTGAGAAAACATATATACATATAATTTTGGAATATTTTTAATTTAATATTCTGAAATATATTATAATAATATAGAATAACTTTTATGGATTATTTTTAATAAAATATTATCTAAATTATTATTCAAGTTTTTAAGACATAATTCAAAGATTGGAATTTCAAAAACTTGTAGAAATATTTTATTTGTTTTATACAAACAAAATAATACCTATATTTGGATACATAAAACATTATAGTAAAATCTTTCTTTCATAATTATTTAAAATTATAAAAGAGGGGTTTATAAAATCCAAATTAGGATTTTGCTTTTAGGAAGGTCCAGTAGGAATGACATAGACTTTATAGGTTCATATGAACTTTAGAACTTATACAAAAAAAAATCATATCACATTATAGGGTGAATTGTGACTTCACAAGTTTTCATCCTACTCAATAACTTCTGGGGATCAAAGCTAGACATGTGAGT
The DNA here is from genome assembly GCA_009363875.1 of Mikania micrantha. Taxonomy (NCBI): domain Eukaryota; kingdom Viridiplantae; phylum Streptophyta; class Magnoliopsida; order Asterales; family Asteraceae; genus Mikania; species Mikania micrantha. The sequence continues at coordinate 64,063,399 of CM018694.1, forward strand.
TATTCTCATACTTCCCTTTTTACTTTTGTAAGTTTTGGGAATGTCACATATGTCTTTATCAACTCAATGTATTCTTAGAGTCAAAACATTATGCAAATTACTTAGTTTGGTATAAAGGCCTTAAGTGTTGTGTGATTACTTGAATGATAGAACATGTGAGGACTTGGAATTCTTGTATGCATATTCATTATACACAAAGTAGCCTAAGAATGGTTAGATACCTTCTTCGCTTAGACTTTGGTCTTAGTGTTAAAAAGGTGAAAAGTGTACATTTGCAAACTTGTAGACTAACTAATTTTAATTAAGGTCTTGCTAACCTTGATTTATAAGTTATGTTATGTCTCATGTTTGAGGACAATTGTAAAGGACAAATGACATTGGGAAGAACTAGATTACTTATACATGATTGAATGACAAATACTTGTGATGACTTGTTATGAATTCTTAGGTTTAGCATGCTTCTAGAATACTTGTAAGAACATAGACTTAGGCTTATTACCATTTGGATTTAGTATTGCATTTTTTTATATACATATTATAACTTGTATGAGTGCTCACCAACTATGCAAATAGTTGACAAATTGTATTTTACATATGTGACAGGTAATTGAAGATGGGAAGACATAAGCTAGGCTTAGAGGACCTACTTTAATAATTTAAAACAATTTATGTTATGTTGAACTTTGATTATGTAATGTTGGATTTGCTATGTTTGAATGTTGAATGGTTGATTGGATATTTTAATATGGATGTTTAAATATATAAACTTTAATAGTAGCCCATGAGCTTTTGAACAATCAAACTCGCGCCCCAATGTTTTCCGCCATTGTTTGGGGTGTGACACAGACGCCGTCCCACCACATACTAAGTCGCATAGGACATTGCTATTAATGATAATTAAGCATTTTACCTACCATTCGATTCATTCTTCATCATAGCTTTAGTTTACTGTTTCAAAGTTTACAAGTCTATAGCATTTGCATGTATTAGTTTCAATATGAGTTTAACAAGCATCGTGTTTAAAAGTTTATGTTATTGACCCAAAAGCATTCATGTTTTCCCCTAGGTAACGACCTTAATCTCATTAACACCACCTGTATCATCCAACTCGGTATGCTTATATATAGGGCATACCCCTGAGTCGAGCCTACGACCCGCCCAGACGCCGTCCCACCACATACTAAGTCGCATAGGACATTGTTGTTAATGATAATTAAGTGTCTTACCTACCATCCATTTCGTTTATAGCTTTAGCATTTTGTTAAGTTTGCAACATGAGCGGAAAATGAGGAATCACTGTATGGCAAGCACTGAGAGGCCATAAGTCTACTCCTCAGAATCCCGACTAAGTAGAACACCCGTTTGGCAAGCACTGAGAGACTAAACGACCTGATTTACAATAGTCATAGCTACAAGAACACCCCCTGGCAAGCACTGAGAGGCCTGGTGGTCCATTCTAAATAGCCAATAGCTTTAGCATTATGTTTAAGTTTATAGCATGAGTGAACATTGAAGAATCACTGTATGGCAAGCACTGAGAGGCCATCAGTCTACTCCTCAAGTCATGACTATGAAGGTCACCCTATGGCAAGCACTGAGAGGCCGACGGTCTGTTCCTTCAAGTCCCAACTATGAAGAACACCCCATGGCAAGCACTGAGAGGCCAATTTGGTATGTTCTACCATAGTTGATAGTTTTAGCATTCTAGTTTATAGCATTCAAATAGCTTCACAATCGGTAAGGCAAGCATTGAGAGGCCACACCATTGTTTTAGCATGGCAAGCATAAAAGCATACAAGTGTTTAAAGCATCCGCAGTTTTAAGCAATTAGCATGTATGTATGTAGCATTAGCATTTAGTGTAAGCATGTAGCATTAGCATTTAGTGTAAGCATGTAGCATTAGCATTTAGTGTTCAAGCTTTAGCATCGAGTATTTAGTTTAAGAATATAGTTTATAGCATAAGCATTAAGAATAAGTGTAAAAGCATTTTATAAATCATTTGTTTAAAATGTATAACATGCTTCTCAGTCCCGAAGTAAAACAAATGAGTTTGAAAAGGGACAAATGAACCCACCTTGTGTCCGTAGTGTTTGACTAAGTAGAAATAGAATGCCCGCGCTCTTTGTTTGCACTTGTTATGATGTTCACGCTCCTGTATTGATTTCATAGTGTTGTAGTTTGTAAGTATGTGTTGTATTGATTCGTGCGCGTATAAGGGTTAGTGTTAGCCCTAAAGTTGGCTAACACTAATGGGTCATGGTCCTTATTCGACCCTACTTTGTTTCTTGAACATTCCAAAACCCTTAAATGTTAAGCCTATCATTTGTATTACATGCACCTTGAAATAATATCTAATCATTTGTTTAGCTTTACAAAATAATCTTATGTAATTCTTGTTCATCGTATTAGTGTGTTAGGAAATTCCCAATCAATTGGGCCGAATAATGGTTTATCAATACGGGCCAATCATGTGGTATCATTGGGCCTACTACGACTATGTGTGGACCGAATGATGAGTTGGGCCGACTAGGTCGTATGGGTCGAAGGGATTCCTTTATTTGGCCAATATATCTATAATGGTTTGGTCAAAGTTACTGGGCCGAGATTGGGCCTCATAAAAATGAGATTGGGCCTGTTAGGCTTTCTAGGCTAATGTCCTAGTCTTGGATCGGAAGAATTCTCATGGGTCGATTGTTGGGTATTGGCCCAAAGAATATCATGATTTAAGTTTGTGTGTGTTGGGCTGCTATTGGGCCGAGGGTATGCGATCGGGCTTCAGGTGCCTCGGCCGAAGCTTACAAGATGACCGCCCAACGTTTAAATATTCCAGTGAACCTATTACTCGACCACCTGTCACACCCCGGGCCGGCGGGAACGGATCGGGTTTTCCCGTCGGGCGGAAGGTTCCCGGGGCGCGATATCTTTGAGTGATAATCAATTGATCAGATTGTTATATAGCACATGATAAATAAATGAGAAACGCTAACACATCCATGATATAGAATTACAAGATTAAATTACACCGTATCGTTCATAATTTAATCAAGTAAATCTACCAAAAGAATCAGTGTAACTATATCTTGTATATGTACAAGATATACAAAAGATGATTCGTTGTTTAGGCACCAAAAGCATGCAACACAAAATAAAGCTAGGTCTTCTAAAAGTCCACTAGCTTAATCCTTGCATGTATATGTCTACACCTGTTCGTCACCTGAGAAACATGTATTTTAAACAAAGTCAACACTAGGTTGGTGAGTTCATAAGTAAATTAATGTAAAACCTTGATTCATTCACATGCACATTCACAATGATAATATGTTACTCGTATGATTGTCTGATTCACTTGTTCATCCAGTGGCTCCTCAATAGTTATAGCCACAAGCACTATATCATCCTAGTAGTGTTGCTTATATATAGGGCATATGTAAGGGAACTAAGCCCTAGCCAACATCCCACCACAACACCACTAGAACTCCACACTACTTGTAATACAACTATTGATTCCCACTCTCAATTCACATGTTTATCTCTTCCTTGATCACCTGTGTTCTCATGTATAGAATAATAATATGATAACGTTGCGATTATCAAACTGAAGTATTAATACCCAATATATGTGTTAAGGATGTTAGATTTATTAAATCCATTCCTTAAATTATTCTATAGTTGAGGGGTTAACTGTTGTTTCACTTCTAAATATTAAAAGTGTTAGTTAACTGTTCATCATGTGTCTCCAAATGTAGCGTATAGAATCCGAATGGAATCCATTTTAAATCCTCACGTAATCAGATTAAAATGCATTCCATTCTCTCCTATCCCGCCGTGTGATCCCAAAGTTTCCGTGTGGGATTGTATCATGTGATTAACAAAGTCGAATAAGAACTTGTCTTATTACGTTATGATAATCGGGTGTAAATGACAAGAATCCCATGAAGTTACGTTATCATGACTGTCATTCACTGTAAATGATAAGAATCGTCATTTACTGAATCCATGTGTTCCCAAAGTATCCGTGTGGGAATGTTCTCGTGTGTATAACAAAGTCGAATAAGAACTTGTCTTATTACATTATGTTAACTATGTGTAAATGATAAGAATCCCATGAAGTTACGTTATCATGATCATCATTTACTGTAAATGATAAGAATCCCATGAAGTTACGTTATCATGATCATCATTTACTGTAATCCGTGTGATCCCAAAGTCTCAATGAGGGATTGTTCTCGTTATGCTTATGTGTAAACTGTCTAGGTATTTGCTCATGTGAAAATAACTAAGTGTTATAAGCTATTATCTTATAACTAAGTTATTCTAATGTGTTGATGATTAAGAAATTACATTATCATAATCATCTGGGTTTCCCTGTTATCTCATAATCATACAAGCATGCATACAATGATAAACGATAATAACAATTTAATATTATCTAAATCAAAGTATAAATAACATGTTAAGCAAAACTTTTAAATAAATAAAAGTAAACATGTTTCTCAGCCCCGAGAGTTAAAATCAGTAAAGATTAAAGTAAAAGGGGGCATATGAACTCACCTTATCGTGTAGGGTTGACTTAGCTTAAAAGATATGTAGACACGCGCTCTCTGTTGTTCTTGTTGTAGTTTTCACATCCCTGTATTGATTTCACATCGCGTGTCACTTATAAGTATAAGTTGTAAAGTTTTGTGCGCGTGTATATGTTATTTCTATTTTGTTTGTCTCTCCTTGGTCTCGATCTCCATTCGGCCTCACTTGTTTAGTGTAAACCTTCTAACACTTATCCCACTAGGATTAAGTTATCTTATTGTGTCATTGATTTTAGGTTGCCATTTTATTCATTATCATGACATAAATGTTCTAAGTATAAACTTAGATTGTAAATTAAATATTATAACCCTTTGTCATATAAATACACCACTTGGTTCGTGATTATGTTAATACTCTTGTAATATGATATTACCCACACCGTAAGTGTCATCCTTTACTACGTGTGTCTTGTATTGTTGACCATTAAACCTAGTGGGCTTCATGTTGTGCTAATTACACGTATGTGGGCCGAATCAATAAAGTCTCTTGGATTTAACATTTGTATATGAACTAAGTCGATCTTATTGGGCCGAATGTTTAGTTGGACTTTGTGTATGTGGGCCGCCTATTGGGCCATCGTTTTTCTTGGGCCAAAATAAACTAGGTTGGGCCTAAAATTTGCTGAAGTGGGCCAAATACTAATCTGGTTCAATTAAAACGTGGAATAATTCATTAAATTGGGCCTAGAATCAAACGAAATTGGGCCAAGTGATTAGGTGGGCTTCACATCTTGGCATGGTTTGGCTGAGTGGTGGCTGCTAATTAGTCTTGGCCGAAAGAAAAGGGAGGGTAGGATCGACCAAGTTCCAGCCTCAAGGCTCGTGGTTCATGAAGTGTTAGCAGGGTTCGGCTAGGGTGAAACAACAAGTTCGGTCCTGCTTAGCTGGAAGGTTCGTTCTAGTTGGGTTCAGTAGCCCACATGAGTTCGTCTACTGTAATAGTTTGCCAGGGTTCGGGAAACCATGGAAGGTTCGGTCATGGAGCTTCACGCACAAGGTCCGGCTGGGGAGGAAAGGCTCGGCTATGTTCAGATGCTCGAGGGTTCGGCAGTGGGTTCGTGACCAGTTTAGGTTCGTTTCCTTGGCAGTGATAATGACCGGCGAACCATCATGTTTGTAAAGGGTTCGTAACTGTGACTAGGGTTCGCCGGAGAAAGGCTCGTGGCTCCAAGGGTTCGTCCATGTCACTGCAAGGCTCGGGGAGCGGCTAGGTTCGCTGGTAGCAGGTTCACAGAAGGAGGGTTCGTGTACATGGGTTCGGCACCTGTTGACTGAAGCGGTTCGTGAACAAGAATGGTTCGGCCACACTCTAATCACTCACGGACCTGTAATTGGATGTCATCATGACCACCATTTCAACTGGTTACAAGGTCGCACGCATGCTGAGTGATGCAGGTCGAGTTAATAAGGTGTGTGGTCCGAGCAAAACGGTGAGATAAGCGGCTATGTGTGTGTGTATCAAATCTTATATGAAAACCCTATTTTTCGTGATATTGCAAGCCTCATACCTCCGATTTCAGTGGAGGTTTCTTCCGATCTGCTGTACTTTCGTGTAGAGGATGTCAAGGGCTACGCGTGGGTTCGAAAATCACCCAAATCGGGCTTGAAATGAGTGAGTTATGGTGGTTTAAAGGTGGCTTGGTGGTGGTGAAAGGAGGTGGCCGGATTTTTGAAGAAGAGAGAGAGTTGGAGATGATGAAATGAATAAACATGAGTCATTTAGGGTTTTTATACTACGGTTGGTGTCCGGGTCCATTTCGGTTGCTCGGTTCGCTAATTTGTCGCGTATCCGGAAAATTACGCGTAATTTAAAATAAATAATTAAAAATGCTAAATTAATTAATTTGATGAGTTTCAAAATTGTAAAAATGTTTATTATTTTATTTTATTAAATTAAAATTCGTTTCGCGTCGTAATTCGTTTTCGTTTCGTCGAATCGCGTCACCATCGCGCGTATTCGTTTGAATCGTCATTCGAACGAACACGACGATGGTTTTGCTTTCCGACTTTTGTTTTCTACTTTCCAGTCATCATTTCAGAACGTTAAACTCACAGATATGTTTGTGTGAATCGTCACCCACGCAAACACACTGTCAGTTCGTTATTCTGAAACGATACTGCAGTTTATGTTTAAATTGTGTTTCCTCAATGTCGGACTCAACTAAACATCCTGTTTTCATCTTGTTTTCACATTGAATTGTCGGTCATCTGATTCCTGTCATCTATGGAACTCAGATCGCAACCGATTTGTTTCTGATAATTGTTTGAATACCGTTGTTTCTCATGATTTGTTGTGTAAACTGTCATTAAGTTTTCACTTAATAAACACAACTAATGTTCCAAATGTATGTTGTACTTAATGTATTTAAGTTTACACGAAAATACGTACAACTGTTCTTGTATTTAGAATCCTGTTAATACAAAAACTGTTCACAAATACGTATGTACACATAGTTACTGTATGCAAGTACACATACCGTACGGACTTGCCGGCCGGTCAGGTACCAGTTGTCACACCACCCCAGGTTCGGTGGTGACACAAGGCATAACGAACCTCCAAGGGTTCGGCTAGTGTGGCATGGTTCGGCTAGCATGTTCCGTGGTCAAGGATTCGTGGCATTCCTCCTAGGTTCGGCGGTTTCCACGACTCACAAGGGATCAAGGTTCGTCTATTTGACCAAGGTTCGGAAATGGAAGCATAAGGTTCGACGACTGGCTGCATGAAATGGTTTCGGCTATGGTTTTCGCTGGGAAGGTTCGGTGATATCACTTGGTTTCGTGAGAATGGTTCGTGGGTTGGAGCAGCCTAAAGGTTCGCCCATGCACACTAGGGTTCGCTGGTGGTATAGGTTCGCCAGTGGAGGTTCGGGGCTGCATGGTTCGCTCCCACCAGCAAGGTTCGCTTGTCAGAGCAGGGTTCGTTTCTTTGATGAAGGCTCGGCTAATAAGGTTCGGTCGGAATGAGACAGGTTCGCTCAGAATAGGTTCGCAACCCTGCAAAGAAGGTTCGGTCATGATGGCTGTTCACGAACCTGCTTCGATCTGGTCTTCATCATCTCCATCGAGATGTAAGTTCCTCGTTGTTACATAACATCTGATTCTCGACGGCATGGTGGTGGTGCTATTAGCCTAGAACCGGCCTACACCCTTGGCGACTAAACACACACACAAAACCCTAGATTTCGTAACCTTCTTTTGCTCATACCTCGAAAATGGTTGGGTATTCTTCCAGATCCTTTGTACTTTCCTGTAGAAGGCTTCAAGAGCTTCGCGTAGGCACCGAGATGGCTCGATTTCGTCCACGAATGAAGAAGATATGAAGCTTGAAAGTTGGATATGGCTAGAGAGAGAGAGGTGGACGATGGGGGTGGTTTAGAGAGAGAGTAGGATGAAATAAATGAGGTGGTTTGCCTCATTTGTGGTTTATATACCCCGTGGGTATTCGGGTTTATTTCGGTTACTCGGTTCGTATTTTCGTCGCGCATCCGGGTCGTTACGCGTGTTTTTCGTAAGTTAAATAAAAGAATTTATTTTAACGATTTGAATGTTATTTATTTCTAAAAATTATTTTTAAATGTCGTTTAGTTAATTTATTTATCTAAATTTAGTATTTTACGCGTTTCGTTTAATTTGTTCACGATTTAATAAAATAGTTTAGTTTAAATTTATTTATGATGAGTTTCAAAATTGTAAAATAGGAAATATTTTATTTCCTTAAAATTATTATCGTTCGTATCGTTTTTCGTGTTCGTTTTCGTTTCGTCAGAACGCGTCGCCATCGCGCGTATTCGTTCGAATCGTCATTCGAACGAACACGACGATGGTTTAGCTTTCTGATTCTTGTTCTCTACTTTTCACTCATTATTTCAAAACGTTAAACTTTCAGAATCATTCGTACAGATCGTCACCTCTACGAATAATTCGTCGGTTTAGCATTCTGTAACAATAACCGTTATGGTTTTGTTTTGTTTAACCTCACATACGTTTATACATATAATAGCATCAAATCAAGTATCTGTGTTTCAACACTATGTTGTCTGATATGTTTCTGACTGTTAAACCCTAAGGTTTTAGTCAGATTCAGACAATCGCATAATGGTTTCGTATCAAGTATAAAGTATCACTAGCATAAACATAGTTTTACGTAATGTGTACCTGAGTTACTGTACGGTTTACTGTTACGATTTACTGTTCCGGTAACGATTCCGGCACAGATGTTACAGTCTTCCCTTGTTAAAGAAATTTCGTCCCAAAATTTAAAAGTTATTATCGGTACGACTTTCTTTGTAACAAGTGGAAAAACTTTGTGTGGTATGATGTCCCTACGTTCCCAAATAAGCTTTGGGTCGCGTTTGGGATTTCTCATGTATGGCCTCGGAGTTCTGCTAGTCTTATTGTTTCAAATTGTCTTACTGTTATGGCTTGCTTAATCTCTTCATGACTCTAACATCTTATTGTTTAAAACTAACTGATGCTATGAGTATCAATCGTTACACATTCTTCGTGTTAGCTATGGTTTCTTACGCAAGTTATGGTTTCCTACGCATAAGCATCAAGCATATAGTTTAAGAATCAAGCATATAGTTTAAGAATATAGTTTATAGCATAAGCATTAAGAATAAGTGTAAAAGCATTTTATAAATCATTTGTTTAAAATGTATAACATGCTTCTTAGTCCCGAAGTAAAACAAATGAGCATTAAGAATAAGTGTAAAAGCATTTTATAAATCATTTGTTTAAAATGTATAAAATGCTTCTCAGTCCCGAAGCAAAACAAATGAGTTTGAAAAGGGACAAATGAACTCACCTTGTGTCCGTAGTGTTTGACTAAGTAGAAATAGAATGCACGTGCTCTTTGTTTGCACTTGTTATGATGTTCACGCTCCTGTATTGATTTCATAATGTTGTAGCTTATAAGTATGTGTTGTATTGATTTGTGCGCGTATAAGGGTTAGTGTTAGCCCTAAAGTTGGCTAACACTAATGGGTCATGTTTCGTATTCGGCCCTACTTTGTTTCTTGAACATTCCAAAAGCCTTAAATGTTAAGCTTATCACTTGTATTACATGCACCTTGAAATCATATCTAATCATTTGTTTAGCTTTACAAAATAATCTTATGTAATTCTTGTTCATCATATTAGTGTGTTAGGAAATTCCCAATCAATTGGGCCGAATAATGGTTTATCAATACGGGCCAATCATGTGGTATCATTGGGCCTACTACGACTATGTGTGGACCGAATGATGAGTTGGGCCGAGTAGGTTGTATGGGTCGAAGGGATTCCTTTGTTGGGCCAATATATCTATAATAATTTGGGTAAAGTTACTGGGCCGAGATTGAGCCTCATAAAATTGAGATTGGGCCTGTTAGGCTTTCTAGGCTAATGTCTTAGTCTTGGATCGGAAGAATTCTCATGGGTCGATTGTTGGGTATTGGCCCAAAGAATATCATGATTTAAGTTTGTGTGTGTTGGGCTGCTATTGGGCCGAGGGTATGCGATCGGGCTTCAGGTGCCTCGGCCGAAGCTTACAAGATGGCCGCCCAACGTTTAAGTATTCCAGCGAACCTATTACTCGACCACCCAAGGTTCGGTGGTGACACAAGGCATAACGAACCTCCAAGGGTTCGGCTAGTGTGGCATGGTTCGGCTAGCATGTTCCGTGGTCAAGGGTTCGTGGCATTCCTCCTAGGTTCGGCGGTTTCCACGACTCACAAGGGATCAAGGTTCGTCTATTTGACCAAGGTTCGGAAATGGAAGCATAAGGTTCGGCAAGTGGCTGCATGAAATGGGTGCGGCTATGGTTTCCGCAGGGAAGGTTCGGTGATATCACTTGGGTTCGTGAGAATGGTTCGTGGGTTGGAGCAGCCTAAAGGTTCGCCCATGCACACTAGGGTTCGGCTGGTGGTATAGGTTCGCCAGTGGAGGTTCGGGGCTGCATGGTTCGCTCCCACCAGCAAGGTTCGCTTGTCAGAGCAGGGTTCGTTTCTTTGATGAAGGCTCGGCTAATAAGGTTCGGTCGGAATGAGACAGGTTCGCTCAGAATAGGTTCGCAACCCTGCAAAGAAGGTTCGGTCATGATGGCTGTTCACGAACCTGCTTCGATCTGGTCTTCATCATCTCCATCGAGATGTAAGTTCCTAGTTGTTACACAGCATATGATTCTCGACGGCATGGTGGTGGTGCTATTAGCCTAGAACCGGCCTACATCCTTGGCGACTAAACACACACACAAAACCCTAGATTTCATAACTTTCTTTTGCTCATACCTCGAAAATGGTTGGGTATTCTTCCAGATCCTTTGTACTTTCCTGTAGAAGGCTTCAAGAGCTTCGCGTAGGCACCGAGATGGCTCGATTTTGTCCACGAATGAAGAAGATATGAAGCTTGAAAGTTGGATATGGCTAGAGAGAGAGAGGTGGACGATGGGGGTGGTTTAGAGAGAGAGTATGATGAAATAAATGAGGTGGTTTGCCTCATTTGTGGTTTATATACCCCATGGGTATTCGGGTACATTACGGTTACTCGGTTAGTATTTTCGTCGCGCATCCGGGTCGTTACGCGTGTTTTTCGTAAGTTAAATAAAAGAATTTATTTTAACGATTTGAATGTTATTTATTTCTAAAAATTATTTTTAAATGTCGTTTAGTTAATTTATTTATCTAAATTTAGTATTTTACGCGTTTCGTTTAATTTGTTCACGATTTAATAAAATAGTTTAGTTTAAATTTATTTATGATGAGTTTCTAAATTGGAAAGTAGGAAATATTTTATTTCCTTAAAATTATTATCGTTGGTATCGTTTTTCGTGTTCGTTTTCGTTTCGTCAGATCGCGTCGCCATCGCGCGTATTCGTTCGAATCGTCATTCGAACGAACACGACGATGGTTTAGCTTTCTGATTCTTGTTCTCTACTTTTCAGTCATTATTTCAGAACGTTAAACTTTCAGAATCATTCGTACAGATCGTCACCTCTACGAATAATTCGTCGGTTTACCATTCCGTAACAATAACCGTTATGGTTTTGTTTTGTTTAACCTCACATACGTTTATACATATAATAGCATCAAATCAAGTATCTGTGTTTCAACACTGTGTTGTCTGATATGTTTCTGACTGTTAAACCCTAAGGTTTCAGTCAGATTCAGACAATCGCATAATGGTTTCGTATCAAGTATAAAGTACCACTAGCATAAACATAGTTTTACGTAATGTGTACCTGAGTTACTGTACGGTTTACTGTTGCGATTTACTGTTCCGGTAACGATTCCGGCACAGATGTTATAGTCTCCCCTTGTTAAAGAAATTTCGTCCCGAAATTTAAAAGTTATTATTGGTACGACTTTCTTTGTAACAAGTGGAAAAACTTTGTGTGGTATGATGTCCCTACGTTTCCAAATAAGCTTTGGGTCGCGTTTGGGATTTCTCATGTATGGCCTCGGAGTTCTGCTAGTCTTATTGTTTCAAATTGTCTTACTGTTATGGCTTGCTTAATCTCTGCATGACTCTAACATCTTATTGTTTAAAACTAACTGATGCTATGAGTATCAATCGTTACAAAATCTTCGTGTTAGCTATGGTTTCCTACGCAAGTTATGTACATTAACCAAGGATTCTTTCATTGTTTCTTTCGCAATAAAAGAATTTCTAATCTTTCATGAAATACTTATGTGGTTATACTAATAGGAATAAGATAGATTTCTTATTCATATTAGTATCAAAATAAAATAAAGTCTTATGAGTAAGGAGATACTAGATACTAGTACCCGTTTCTGGCATATTTTTGTCTTGTATTCGCAATTGATTTCCTGAGTCCACTTATCTAGTTTAACTACGATTCCAGCATAGTTCCACATCCATCCGTTCTTACATCCTAGAACCAAGGTTCTCTATGTTAAGTAGTTTGAGTTCTATGAAGTCTAGATGGTAAGTAAAAGCTTATATTCTAGCTTTGGCATTTTGAATTCTTATGGCTTTTAATGTTCTTATTAGATAAGGTTCTTTTCCTAATTACAGTAGTTAGCTGCAATTACGAATTACTCTATCTTTATTTAATCATTTAACGCTTATTTGTCCTAAGGTTTCCTTAGGTTTCTATCCCAATTATCTCATTGGCTCCGAGTTGCTTATGATTACCGTAGGTTTATTGTTCCTAAGACCATAACAGAATATGCATCTCTAATTAGCATACCAATAAATGTTTTAATGTAACATGATGGAATTTGCATACCTGTGGGGTCAGACCACCCCAAACTTGTATTAAAAGTTGGTAAAGCATCCATTTCCTCAGAATGTGCAGGATTTGCTGAAGATACCCTGACGGGGCAATCTCGTGCAATGTGTTCGGACAGTCCGCACACATAGCAATCCTTGATGTGTCGAGGAAGGGGATATGTAGTGTTTCCAGGGTTCTGGTTATGAGTCGGGGGATTATTACAATCACGACTCCAATGTCCCTTCTTTCCGCAGTTCAGACAATGTTTGCACAATTTGGTCTTAGCGTGATGAAGATTGCACGTGGCACATAAAGGAAACTTGCTATCCTTCGGTGTGCATGTTAACTCCATCAGAGATTTGCATTGAGAACTCCAATGGCCCGTCTTACCACAACGAGTGCACTGCCTGCATGAGGTTGTAGCACGATGGTGATAGTGGCAATTTGTGCAAAGAGGGGCTTTTCCAGCATAGTGCTTACGACCCTCTGATTCAGGAGTAATGGCCATTTGGCGAAAGGGAATGGCCTCAGTGTAGATTACAGGGCCTATTGATTTCTTAGGACGACACCGTTTTCGCTTCTTGCTTGTCTCTCCTTGTACAACTCCTTTAGTTCCCATAACTGTCTTCGGGTAGCATCGAGTGTTCTCGTCACCGTTCATGACTTGAGTGATGATTCCCGAGAGAACCGTCCTCAACTGTTCTGTAATCAGAGTTGCGAGTACATCCACTGCTGGGTCCATCTCCTGTGATGGAGGAGGTGGTGATGGTTGTCTTCTTGGTGACATGCTGCTTCTACTCGAAAGAACATCGGTTAGCATAAAGACTGAATGTAAAAGGCACAATGCAAGCTTAAATCCTATGTTCTCTATATGAGGGTCCCTAAGTTATAGTCTAGGCCAAACCGTTTAAGTAAATGACCTATTATTCTCTATAACCTTGAGCTCTGATACCAATCTGTCACACCCCGAGCCGGCGGGGTTGGATCGGGGTCCCCGTCGGGCGGAAGGTTCTCGGGGCGTGATATCGTGAATGATAATCGTGACGATCAGATCGTTTACATAGCATCAATGTTAAGAATAACTAAAGCACAATAGCATCAAACTAAAATTTACAAAGTTAAATTACATTTGAATGTTCAGTAATTTAACTAAATAAACCTATCAAAAGAATCAAATGTGTCTATCTTGTATCTGTACAAGATATCAAAAGTGATTTGCTTCCATAGCAAAATATGTGCTTCTCCAAAAGTCTACTAGGTCTGCTAGCTGGCATCCTAGTATGCAATCCAAAAGCTTAAGCCTATTCATGCGCGTCACCTGAGAAAGCATGTAAGAAAACAAAGTCAACACAATGGTTGGTGAGTTCATGTAGTTTTAGTATTCATAAAATAGCTTTTGCAAACCTCTTTGGTAAAACCTAACCTCATTAATAACACCTGTATCATCCAACTCGGTATGCTTATATATAGGGCATACCCCTGAGTCGAGCCTACGACCCGCCCAGACGCCGTCCCACCACATACTAAGTCGCATAGGACATTGTTATTAATGATAATTAAGCATTTTACCTACCATTCGATTCATTCTTCATCATAGCTTTAGTTTACTGTTTCAAAGTTTACAAGTCTATAGCATTTGCATGTATTAGTTTCAATATGAGTTTAACAAGCATCGTGTTTAAAAGTTTATGTTATTGACCCAAAAGCATTCATGTTTTCCCCTAGGTAACGACCTTAATCTCATTAACACCACCTGTATCATCCAACTCGGTATGCTTATATATAGGGCATACCCCTGAGTCGAGCCTACGACCCGCCCAGACACCGTCCCACCACATACTAAGTCGCATAGGACATTGCTGTTAATGATAATTAAGCGTCTTACCTACCATCCATTTCGTTTATAGCTTTAGCATTTTGTTAAGTTTGCAACATGAGCGGAAAATGAGGAATCACTGTATGGCAAGCACTGAGAGGCCATAAGTCCACTCCTCAGAATCCCGACTAAGTAGAACACCCGTTTGGCAAGCATTGAGAGACCAAACGACCTGATTTACAATAGTCATAGCTACAAGAACACCCCCTGGCAAGCACTGAGAGGCCTGGTGGTCCATTCTAAATAGCCAATAGCTTTAGCATTATGTTTAAGTTTATAACATGAATGAACATTGAAGAATCACTGTATGGCAAGCACTGAGAGGCCATCAGTCTACTCCTCAAGTCATAACTATGAAGGTCACCCTATGGCAAGCACTGAGAGGCCGACGGTCTGTTCCTTCAAGTCCCAACTATGAAGAACACCCCATGGCAAGCACTGAGAGGCCAATTTGGTATGTTCTACCATAGTTGATAGTTTTAGCATTCAAGTTTATAGCATTCAAATAGCTTCACAATCGGTAAGGCAAGCACTGAGAGGCCACACCGTTGTTTTAGCATGGCAAGCATAAAAGCATACAAGTGTTTAAAGCATCCGCAGTTTTAAGCAATTAGCATGTATGTATGTAGCATTAGCATTTAGTGTATGCATGTAGCATTAGCATTTAGTGTAAGCATGTAGCATTAGCATTTAGTGTTCAAGCTTTAGCATCGAGTATTTAGTTTAAGCATATAGTTTATAGCATAAGCGTTAAGCGTATAGTTTAAGCATATAGTTTATAGCATAACCATCAAGAGTATAGTTTAAGATTATAGTTTATAGCATAAGCATCAAGCATATAGTTTAAGAATATAGTTTATAGCATAAGCATCAAGCGTATAGTTTAAGATTATAGTTTATAGCATAAGCATTAAGATTACAGTTTAAGATTATAGTTTATAGCATAAGCATCAAGCATATAGTTTAAGAATATAGTTTATAGCATAAGCATCAAGCGTATAGTTTAAGAATATAGTTTATAGCATAAGCATCAAGCATATTATAGTTTATAGCATAAGCATTAAGAGTATAGTTTAAGATTATAGTTTATAGCATAAGCATCAAGCATATAGTTTAAGAATATAGTTTATAGCATAAGCATCAAGCGTATAGTTTAAGATTATAGTTTATAGCATAAGCATTAAGAGTATAGTTTAAGATTATAGTTTATAGCATAAGCATCAAGCATATAGTTTAAGAATATAGTTTATAGCATAAGCATTAAGAATAAGTGTAAAAGCATTTTATAAATCATTTGTTTAAAATGTATAACATGCTTCTCAGTCCCGAAGTAAAACAAATGAGTTTGAAAAGGGACAAATGAACTCACCTTGTGTCCGTAGTGTTTGACTAAGTAGAAATAGAATGCACGCGCTCTTTGTTTGCACTTGTTATGATGTTCACGCTCCTGTATTGATTTCATAGTGTTGTAGTTTGTAAGTATGTGTTGTATTGATTTGTGCGCGCATAAGGGTTAGTGTTAGCCCTAAAGTTGGCTAACACTAATGGGTCATGGTCCTTATTCGGCCCTACTTTGTTTCTTGAACATTCCAAATCCCTTAAATGTTAAGCTTATCATTTGTATTACATGCACCTTGAAATCGTATCTAATCATTTGTTTAGCTTTACAAAATAATCTTATGTAATTCTTGTTCATCGTATTAGTGTGTTAGGAAATTTCCAATCAATTGGGCCGAATAATGGTTTATCAATACGGGCCAATCATGTGGTATCATTGGGCCTACTACGACTATGTGTGGACCGAATGATGAGTTGGGCCGAGTAGGTCGTATGGTCGAAGGGATTCCTTTATTGGCCCAAAGAATATCATGATTTAAGTTTGTGTGTGTTGGGCTGCTATTGGGCCGAGGGTATGCGATCGGGCTTCAGGTGCCTCGGCCGAAGCTTACAAGATGGCCGCCCAACGTTTAAGTATTCCAGCGAACCTATTACTCGACCACCCCAGGTTCGGTGGTGACACAAGGCATAACGAACCTCCAAGGGTTCGGCTAGTGTGGCATGGTTCGGCTAGCATGTTCCGTGGTCAAGGGTTCGTGGCATTCCTCCTAGGTTCGGCGGTTTCCACGACTCACAAGGGATCAAGGTTCGTTTATTTGACCAAGGTTCGGAAATGGAAGCATAAGGTTCGGCGAGTGGCTGCATGAAATAGGTTCGGCTATGGTTTCCGCAGGGAAGGTTCGGTGATATTACTTGGGTTCGTGAGAATGGTTCGTGGGTTGGAGCAGCCTAAAGGTTCGCCCATGCACACTAGGGTTCGCTGGTGGTATAGGTTCGCCAGTGGAGGTTCGAGGCTGCATGGTTCGCTCCCACCAGCAAGGTTCGCTTGTCAGAGCAGGGTTCGTTTCTTTGATGAAGGCTCGGCTAATAAGGTTCAGTTGGAATGAGACAGGTTCGCTCAGAATAGGTTCGCAACCCTGCAAAGAAGGTTCGGTCATGATGGCTGTTCACGAACCTGCTTCGATCTGGTCTTCATCATCTCCATCGAGATGTAGGTTCCTAGTTGTTACACAGCATCTGATTCTCGACGGCATGGTGGTGGTGCTATTAGCCTAGAACCGGCCTACACCCTTGGCGACTAAACACACACACACAAAACCCTAGATTTCGTAACCTTCTTTTGCTCATACCTCGAAAATGGTTGGGTATTCTTCCAGATCCTTTGTACTTTCCTGTAGAAGGCTTCAAGAGCTTCGCGTAGGCACCGAGATGGCTCGATTTCGTCCACGAATGAAGAAGATATGAAGCTTGAAAGTTGGATATGGCTAGAGAGAGAGAGGTGGACGATGGGGGTGGTTTAGAGAGAGAGTAGGATGAAATAAATGAGGTGGTTTGCCTCATTTGTGGTTTATATACCCCGTGGGTATTCGGGTTCATTTCGGTTACTCGGTTCGTATTTTCGTCGCGTATCCGGGTCGTTACGCGTGTTTTTCGTAAGTTAAATAAAAGAATTTATTTTAACGATTTGAATGTTATTTATTTCTAAAAATTATTTTTAAATGTCGTTTAGTTAATTTATTTATCTAAATTTAGTATTTTACGTGTTTCGTTTAATTTGTTCACGATTTAATAAAATAGTTTAGTTTAAATTTATTTATGATGAGTTTCAAAATTGTAAAATAGGAAATATTTTATTTCCTTAAAATTATTATCGTTCGTATCGTTTTTCGTGTTCGTTTTCGTTTCGTCAGAACGCGTCGCCATCGCGCGTATTCGTTCGAATCGTCATTCGAACGAACACGACGATGGTTTAGCTTTCTGATTCTTGTTCTCTACTTTTCAGTCATTATTTCAGAACGTTAAACTTTCAGAATCATTCGTACAGATCGTCACCTCTACGAATAATTCGTCGGTTTAGCATTCCGTAACAATAACCGTTATGGTTTCGTTTTGTTTAACCTCACATACGTTTATACATATAATAGCATCAAATCAAGTATCTGTGTTTCAACACTGTGTTGTCTGATATGTTTCTGACTGTTAAACCCTAAGGTTTCAGTCAGATTCAGACAATCGCATAATGGTTTCGTATCAAGTATAAAGTATCACTAGCATAAACATAGTTTTACGTAATGTGTACCTGAGTTATGTACGGTTTACTGTTGCGATTTACTGTTCCGGTAACGATTCCGTCACAGATGTTACAGTTAGCCTTTAGAACGAGTGTAACAAGTATTAGTATTTAGCGTGAGTGTTCAAAGCCTTAGCATCGAGCATTTAGTTTAAGCATAAAGTTTATAGCATAATCATCAAGCATATAGTTTAAGCATAGATTTTATAGCATAAGCATCGAGCATATAGTTTAATCATAAAGTTTATAGCATAAGCTTCGAGCATATAGTTTAAGCATAAAGTTTATAGCGTTAGCATTAAGTTTATGTCTTAGTCTCTAGTTCCCAGAATGAGAGTTACAAGTTTAAGCATCAGTATAAGCATCACGAACAAGTGTAAAAGCATTTAATAAACATTTCAATAATTGTTTAAAATGTATAACATGCTTCTCGGTCCCGAAGTAAAAACAAATATGTTTGAAAAGGGACAAATGAACTCACCTTGTGTTTGAAGTGGTTGACTAAGTATAACAAGAATGCACGTGCTCGCTGTTGTACTTGTTATTGTTTTCACGATCCTGTATTGATTTCACATTATTCGTAGTTTATAAGTATGAGTTATGGTTGATGTGTATGAGCGTATGTGTTAGCCCTAAAGTTGGCTAACACTTGTGAGTCTCGGTCATCATTCGGCCCTGTTTACTTGTTAGTGACTTTAGAAACCCTTAACCCAATTAGGTCAAACACTTCGTTATTGATCTAGAGTTCAATTTGATTTAGTTTCATGTTATCAAGGGTCCTAAGTATAAACTTAGACTTTAGGTTGAAAATTAACAACCTTTAAGCATACCATGTTTAGCCTTTTGAATTTCATTATGATCATAACTTGCCACCTTTGTAGTAATAACACCATGATTACTATGCATGCTAGTTCTCGTATAATTTCCAACGTTTATTCTCTTATTAAATCATGTGGGCCGAAATGTATGTGGGCCTTGGGCCGAATGATTCTAAGTGCACCTAATAGATGGACATAACATGTGGGCCAATGATTGGGCCGAATCCTAATTGGGCCGAGGAGTAACTGGGCCATCTAAGCTAGGTGGGCTAAACAAATTACTCAAGTGGGCCGAGACATGTCCTGAGCCGTGTAGTTGGGCCAAACATTTGGGCTTTTGGGCCGAATGGTCTTAGGTTCCAGCGAACCTATTGGCTCCATTGGCTAAGGTTCGCCCAAGTTGTGGGTCGTCGACCAGGGGTTTTTCCCATTAGGTTCGCAGACTTATTGGTTCGACCATGGAGGTTTCAGTGTCCACGCAAGGGTTCGGTCAATACTAGGTTCGTAGCCCGATGGTTCGTGACTCGTCTGGTTCGGCCAAGGACAGAAGGTTCGCCTCCCGTGCATAGGTTCGTCCAGCCCCCTTGGTTCGCAAGATAAGGTTTGGCCAGTGAATCGCAGCACAAGTTTCGTGATATTAGGGTTTGCCTGAGGTCTAAGGTTCGCCTGGCAGCCTAGGTTCGGCGATGATGGTTCTGTGATGGTGACAAGCAGTAGTTGGGTTTGCCAGCCAGAGGTGGTGGGTGTCCAGAGAAGGTTCGGTGGTGCGGGGGTTCGGCCGAGGTTCGGCCACCTGCACATCCCACGAACCCTGCAATTCGGTTGGTCTCCATCATTATCACCATCGAACCCTAGCTGCTCCAGGTCGCTTCCAAGGTTAGTGGTCGGCTCTAATGAGTTCTCGAAAGTATATAACTCAAAAGGTTGGGTTCTAACCGGTCAAAGTTGATGGTCGAACTAAGGGTTGTAAAACCCTAATTTTTCATGATGTTCTTGACTTCATACCTCGAAAATGGCTGGATAAATCCTCAGATCAGTTGTACTTTATGGTAGAGGAGCTCGAGATCTTCGTGTGGACACCAAAAACACAAGATTTCACCAAGAATTGGAAGAGTTATGATGATTTGAAGCCTTGAACTTCTAGAGAGAGAGGAGACGGTTTTGATAGCTGGAGAGAGAGATGAGATGAAAAAAATGAAGAAAATGGTTTCATTTAGGGTTTATATACCCCGGGGGTGTTCGGGTTCGTTTCGGTTGCTCGGTTCTCGTTTTCGTCGCGTTTCCGGCACGTTACGCGCGTGTTTTGTAAATTAAATAAAATGGTGGTTATTCCTAGTAAATTTTTAAATTTAACTTCTCTTGATTTATTTTATCGAAATTTATTATTCTAAGCGTTTCGTTACTCGCGTCACTAGTTCGCGTATTATATGTGTTTTAATTAAATAACTTTATTTTTAAAATCCCTAAAAGATTGTGATTCCTAATAAATATTTAATGTTCAACTTTCTTAAATTATTATCGTTCGTTTCGTCGTTCGTTATCGTTTCGTCAGAACGTGTCGCCTTCGCGCGTATTCGTTCGAATCGTCACCCGAACGAACACGACGTTGGATTCACTTTCTGACTCTTGTTTTCTACTGTTCAGTCATCATTTTAGAACGTTAAACTTTCGGATTTATTCGTACAGATCGTCACCTATACGAATAATTCGTCGGTTTAGCATTCTGCAACAATAACCGTTATAGTTTTATTCTGTTTAACCTCGCATACGTATATACATAATAGCATAAAATCAAGCATCTGTGTGTCAGTTCGGTGTTGTCTGATGTGTTTCTGACTGTTAAACCATGAGGTTTTAATTAGATCTCAGAACAATAACATAATAGTTTAGTGTCAAGCATGAAGTATCAATAGCATATGCATAGTTTCACGTAGTGTGTACTTGAGTTACTGTGCAAGTTACTGTACCGGTCACCATTCCGGTAATGTTTCCGGCACTGATGTTACGTCTAGTTTATTCGTAATTTCTTTCGGGCAATTAAGTTTGTAAGTGAAACAGTGTTCGGATGTTGAACTTAGGTTTTTGATTGAAAAATTGATACGATGTCAGTTTTGTTGATTTAAATAATATATCTATGTTTTAGTACTATGCATTGCCATCAGTGATTCAGCTTTCTTGCATCGTTTGTTCATTGATAATTGTGTGATGCTTTACTTATATGTATTGGTAATTGTGTGAATGAGCATATCTTAAATGTTTGTTCCATCATTAACACTTTAATCAAAATTATTAACAAAGTCATTTTTATGTGATTTCAATCTAAGTTTAACTTACATTGATTGTGGATCTTGCAACCAAAAACCCGGAAGTAATTACTCTTTTTATTATTTGTTTTCAAAGTAAAAGTTAAGTTGTTGCTTTGCAACAATTTTCTTAATTCAATTCAATCTGAAGTTTACAGTTTTCTTAGTTTAATCAAGTTTGTTAGTAACGATTAGCACTTTCCGAGGATTTCCTGTAAAGACAACCTTACTTACCCTTGCTATAGTCATAGGTAGCTAAGTCCTGATTTTACATTATTTTTGATTGACATACGATACATCGATTAGTATACAAACTTTGTTACATATAAATATTTATGTTTTATTCCTTTAAACGACTACTAGAAGTAAAAAACTTTACTTTAAATGTTTGTATATGCATGTGGCACACATGTGTTTATTCAATATTTTAACGTCTAATTTTTGTTCAGTATAATGATACTGATGCAACACGCTTCAGTATTTTATATAAGATTTCAGATATTGTCAATGTCTTTCTTATAATGAGTGAATTTACTTTGAAGAACATAAAATGTTCACTGGGTAGGTTTCGATATATCAATTCTTGATATGTTCATATTGTCATCTTTAATAAGATGGTTTATTAGGGTTTTAAAGGTGGAAAAATGAGGGTTGCTTTGGTATCTAATGATCTTTTTCTATTAGTACGTGTTCTCATTTATGTTATTTTGGATTTTTTTTTATAATGAATGCCATGTAGGTGATTTTGTGCAAGGATTTTGTATTTAGTATCTTGGGGAGAGAAGTTTGCAGTCACATCAAACTCATCGTGTTTCTTTATTATAAGTTTGAGTCATGTTCGCGTAGCTAAGATGTATATAATATTTTTTATCGTTTCATTTGTGATATTGATGTGTGGTTCTTTAGATTAACCTAACGTTAGCATAACAGACCCGATATAACACACGGTTTCTACATTACGGTATTTAATTAACCGTATGTTAACTCTACTCATATATTTAGGACTGCCTTGGTTCAATATCAATGGTCCCATTATTATATCATATATTATTTATACTGTTAATTATTCTTGTCACTTGATGAAAAGGTATGTCAACTACCCACTTAATGGGTTAAGAGTGGTGGACCAAAATGTTGACTTGAAAACAAGATATCAAATTTGAATTATCTCTTAATGCTACAAATTAATTTTCATTTCAAAAGGTTATAACAACATTTTTTTAGGAAATTATGATTTAATTATATAGCTGTTAAATAATAATATTATTAAAACAACATTTCCTAAAACTACAAATTTAAATAATTCATTTTTTTAGATTAATTTTTAGAAAAAATTCATATTTTATAAACATTTTCCAAGTAAGTTTTTTTTTTTAATAAAAAAAGGTTTCATTTTTAATTTATCAAAAATATTTTTTAATGTGTACAAGGCGTATAATTAATATCATTAGTCACTAAAATTATAATTATTTAACAAATCTATATTTATGCTATATAATAAAAGAATAACAAACTTGTCACATGTCACTCTCATATTCATTTGTTATTAATTTCTAACACTTGTCATTCTCTCATTCAATTATATTTTATAACTCTTTCTTCTATTTAATGTTAATGATTTTAAATAATTAAATTAAATAAATAAATGTAAAAAATATAAATCTGTTTATTTTAATAATTTATTATGACTTAATAATCATAATTAAGTTCTAATTATATCTTATTTTAAAATAAATTTATAGTTTTTAAATATTTATAATTTCAATAACGATTGATATGATATCCAACATATAAAATTTTCATAAAACCACTGATTTGCAACATGTTAAATTTATTCATTTCATGTAAAACCATTTTTATGTATTTGTTAGTTGTTGAAAAAAATTTAATAGTTGCAAAAATAATATCTTACCTTCTTCTACTATAAAATAATGTCAAATAAAAATTATGTAGTTATTAAACTTTTTAATTGTTGTTTTACTACATAAAGTATTTATTCATACGTAGCATAATAACACTACCACAGAAACAGGTATTTGCTACGGTCAAATCCGTAGCTAACACTCTTTTTGCTACGAATTAGTTACCGATTTGGTCCGTAGCTACAAGTCTCGTCGCTAATTTAGTTTGCTATGAATTTTGCTACGAAAAATAATTTTGCAACGGTTTTAGATACAGAAATAAACGTCGCTACTTTAGATACGAATTTCGCTACGGAAATGTTAGCTACGGGTTTCTCTACGAACTTTTTGCTACGGATTTTTAGCTATGGAATTCTGCTACGGATTTATCTTTACGGATTTCACTACGGATATTTTGCTATAGATTTTGCTACGAATTGGTTACGACGATTTTTTACAATTTTTGCTTTAGATTTTGCTACGAGTTTAGCTACGAATTTTGCGTTGATTTTTTGACTTTTTTTGCTACTAATTTAGCTACAGATTTTAAAAGATTTTTGCTACAAAATTTGCTACGGATTTTATAAGAAAATTTTCAATAATTTTTTTTATCCTATTTTTTATATTCCCTGTAACATTGAATTTAAATTTCAATAAATATACACAAGCAAACCCATAAATGGATATCTAAATCAAATAGCATAAATAGTCAACTTATATAAATTTAGAACAATTTAGATCCAAACTATCCAAAAACCAAAATAATGTTCGCAATATAGCGTTTTTCAAACATAAAGTCATATCCTAACTTGGTGGAAGGTTTTGTTGTTGGCTTTTTAACAACAATTGGAGTTTGTCATTCATTTCAGCATATAGCCTCGTATTTTCTTCGATTTTCTCCATCATAGTTTGTTTCTCTTCTTTATCTTTTTCTATTTGTTCTTTCAATCGTTGCACCTATAATTAAGAATAAATATATTAGCACAACAATCTTAATAGCACATTAATATCAAAGACATCAATTATTCAGTTTAGCAAATTACAGACAATTATCTCAATATTAACTCAAAGGGTATTACTTGAGACATTAAACCTGTACATATTTGGTATTCTACAGTTTTTTTTTGCTACGACATATTCGTAGCTAAATCGTAGCAGAATATGACCGTAGCAAACACATAGCTAATCCGTAGCAAAATTGCTACAAAATTTTTTCGTAGCAAATTTCCGTAGCTGATGCCTGTTTGTGTAGTAGTATAATTTTATATCAAAATATTATTTTATAATCTCTAAATTATCAGTTTTAATTATTTAATATTTTATATTTTATATTTATTCCGTGTAATACACAGGGTAATAACATAGTCAGAGAATATAATTATAATTATCATTTAATATGAGAGAAAATGATTGAGAAAATAAATATATGACACATGTCAAAAATATTTAAATAAATGACATGTAACAACAATTATCTTTTATTAAATTAAAATGTGACAAAAAGATGTTTATTTATTAAAATAGTAAAATTTAGGTTTTAAAGAAAGAGAAAAACAAATTGAAATCTTATAATATTATAACAAAACGTGCTAACAACATTGTAGTCATTAGTTATTTATATTTTTTATTAAAATAACTTGTTTAACTTCTTGTTAGAAAGACAAGTCATAATTAAAGTACAGAATGCAGTAGGGATCGCTATCCTTTTTTTTTCTTCCTTGCATTGAAGTCATGAAACACGGGATTCATTCGTCAACAAGAGTGGGGTTTCTCTACTTTATTATCACTCACAAGTACCTGTCCACTTACCCATTTCCATTTGACCTTATCTCCTCACCTTATGGTCAACTCAATTACAAAAACCTTACAATAAGATAACTGTGTGTATACATACCTACGTGCGCGCACACAGCTAGTTAACAGAGCTTTAATAAGAGGTGGCGAAAATTTACGAGACTTAAAATACATTTTAACTTTTAGAAACGAAAGAGGTGACACTATTATTTTTAACAAAATATTACCTTTCGGTTGAAATATTAACGCTATGAACGGAAAAAAGAGGGGCATGATTGCCCCCGGAGCCCCTATTAACCTTCGTCAATGTATGGGCATACACACACATAAGGAGAGGTGTAAATACAAACTATTTTTACCTGAAAGTAAAAAAGAATGAATAAGATTTGACATGAGAAGATGTAAATTATATATAGCACTTTGTAGATTTTTTTAGTTTTACTTCGTTTTGTAAACATTTATAAGTATTCCATATGACATTATTTTTTAAAGGAGATATATATTAGAAAAGTAAGTATTCTTTTTAACTTTAATATATATGAGTATAATGTTGATAAAAAAATTTAAATTGTATTATATTTGTTGTATACTTGTTATATTTTTAAAATTATATGAGCATATTTGTTGTACACTTGAATTTTAGTATAATACAATACATAATATAAAAAACAAAAGAAAATACAACACAAAAAACGTATTACAAAAATGCAATATAGAAAAAATATAGCACAACAAAACGTAGCACGTAAAATATATACTTGATTTTTTTAAAAAAAGTTTACCAATATTTACTCAAACTAAATTTCAAGTATTGGTTGGAGAACTTTGTTCATGCATAGCACAAGCAAGCAAATGCTACATGAGTCTTTTTTGTTTATATATTAACTATATATTGTTATGCGCACATTGATGCACGTAGCACCATACCATATCATACCATACAATACCATATTACATCGTATTTGTGGTTGTCTAAGATCAACAGTAGTTGGAGATTAAATGAATTCTAAAAAGTTTAGATGAAAACACAAACAAGGGTTACGGTTCATGAATAAAAATAGCATTAAAGCTAAAAAGGATGTCATAGGAGAGGGTTGAACTTAGTTGAATAGATAAGAAGAGAGTAAAAGGACCATATTATATATTTTGAAAACCACAAAAGTGTGTACATATGCATTTGGATATACATATAAAAAATAAAGATAATCAATATTCATAACTTTCTTCTGTATAGATAACTAGTTTTGTCAACTAAACATAGGTTTCGTTGGATACGTAAATTGTTAGACTTAGTGCAACTATATTGACTTGTTTGCCAACTCTTTTGATTCGTTGTTGATACACAAAACATTGATGAGATGCATAGCATACTTGTTTAAATTTATTGCGATTTTTGAGGGCAAAACCCCTAAGCAACAAGGATTTTTACGGGAATAATTATATGGGTCTGGTTTGGGTTGTAAAATTGAACCCATCAAACCACAATTCATTAACCCGCCAACCCACTAATCTGACACGATTGATATATTAATTCCTTAGCAGTGCTCAAAGAAACGGGTGCAAGAGCCAAGAGGCAATCCCCAAGCTAGGATTGAGTTGTCAGGTCGGCTTATAAAAATTTTCTTTTGACAACTGTTCCTATAGAAAATTGTAAAAAATTTGAATATCTAGCTAGAATATAACACGTAAAATTCAGAATAACATATTGAGTCAATTGAAGGGAATTTAACATGTACATGTCTGTTTATTAACTATCGAAGGTAATTTTCTGGTCCGAACTCATATCATATATATAAACTGTTAGGTTATTGTTTATATTTTGGTTTCAAAAATCATCATCAAACAAACATACTTGTTGTATCAAAATCTGAGTCTTGTCCGATTTATTAATTCGTATAAACCACCGAATTATTTCGATCTTAAAGTGTTCTCATATTGTATATGTTACGAATTAACACAAATAAACTTTGATGCTAAGTAGAATACACAAGCAAAAGTGGATAAAAAGAATATGATTTTACATCTCTTAATTATTTTATGGCATTACTATCTATCTATACATATCTCTTAATCACTTTAGCAGCGTTTGGTCTCCTCTCATTATCCAAGTTCAAACCTTCGTGTGACAGAATTTCAACCATTTTAATTGTTTGACACTCAAACCTAAGACTACCAAAAGAATAAACCAAAGGAAACCCTTTTCCTTTCATGACAGAGATTCAGATACAAGATCTCTAACTGTGTCAGTTGGATTGTAAGCTCACTAATGACTATGACAAAAAAATATTTATTTAATTATAAAATCTTAACGTTAGTTTTATCAGTTCGGAATACTTTCTTTTGAACTACTAAATCAAGCAAACTCTGTAGATTAGGGGTGAGCAAAAAACGAAAAAACCGAACCGGAACCGAATTAACCAAAAAAACCGAACCGAACGAATAACCGAAAAAAACCGAATCCAAATTTTTCGTTTCGGATTTCGGTTTTTCATATTCCAAAAACCGAAAAACCGAACCAATTTGTAATCTTGTTTAAAAATTTATATATATATATATATGTTGTTATTTTTAGACTTATTTAACGGAATAAAAACACACAAAGAGTCTACATTCGGAGATGATAAAGATTGTAATTAGATAAACTCTACCATTTTAAAGGTGAATATCAGAATTATTGCATATTTAGTTATTTACTTTTAAATGTTTTTTAAATGTAAGAACATGATTATAATTATTTAGTTTTATTTTAATTAATTGGTATTCGATCAATTAATTTATAAATTATCCATTGTTAAACATGTTTGTATTTTCAATATTGGGTGTGAGAGAGAACAAAAAAAGAAAAGAAAAACCGAAAACTGACAAAAAAAACCAAAAACTGAAAAACCGAAAACCGAATGGTTCCAAATAAATAAAAACCAATTAAGTCGGTTTCAGTTTTAGCCAAAAACCGAACCGAGCATATCCCTACAGTAAATGGATAACTTAACCAGTGGCGGAGGTTTCAAGGGGCCCGGGGGTGCCCCGGTCCTTGTCATTTTTCTGATTAGTAGTCTCGATACGGTAGCTTTTGGTCGAAAAAATTTATAGGTATTGAGCCCGGCCTCTTTGGTTTTTTTTCATAAAATTCCTTTGAGCCCCCTTGGATTTTAAAAAATAATAAAGTTGAACTAATGTTGTAAGTTTTAACATTACCTTTAAGAGTTTACAGTGTCGGTTGTTATCTTATTCATTAGCCGATCTTGAGTTTAAAACTTGTTTTGAGCCTTAAAATTTAAAATGAACCTTAACTATTGAACGTTATTACCTATTTCAAGAATCGTCTTCGCAAAGTAAATTGCTGAGAAAAGAAAATTGCAAAGAAGTTTGATTCGGAGTGTAATTAATGAGTTCAAAGAGCTTAAATGTCATCGCGATGGATTGTGATTTTTCTTCCGGTTACTCAACTTTTATTCTTAAACATTTTATGTCTTGTTTGATGCAAGCATGTATATTTTTTTGAGTGGAACAAATATTTGATAATTTAATATTTAAATTGTTTGACCCGACCGGAATTATTATGTGCCGACCCGAATTTTTAGCCCGACACATAGCGGTAAGGAAAAAAAAAATTGCCCCGTGACTTTCGGCCTCGGGGCATATTTTTCAAACTCCGCCACTGAACGTAACCCTACCATCAGGATAAAACTCACACTAAGAAAACTCATTTTTTGTCTAGAAGCAATTGCTTCTATAGAGACTTGTGAGTTGTGTCTAATACCTCTTATAAGAAAAGTGAAGTCATAAGTGGTACCACTAGGCTACAAAGTACAAACCCTTGAGCACAGACCATATTTTTTTGTGTACTTTGCAGATTCTTGTTGATTATTGATGCAAACCACATTTTATATTCAAGAAATATAAGTGTTACCACTACTTTCTTGGATGATATTTATATTAACAAGAGATCATATATTGAGGTTTTGATTAGTTATTGATCTGATTTTCGCTACATTTAGATGATAAATCACCAAGTGTCATCTTTAGAATTCATCATTCTATTTAAAATCGACTGACTTCTAGTTTGAGTTGACAAATTTCGGGGTTTTCAATGAACGAACATGAACATACCTTGTGTTCGTTTATTTATGTTCATGAACAGTTCGGTTATGTTCGTTTATTTATGTTCATGAACAGTTCGGTTATGTTCGTTTATTTGTGTTCGTTAATGTTCGTTTATGTTCATTAACTATGTAATGTTAGTTTTTATTCGGTTAACTGACTAATTTACGAATGATATGTATTTACATTTAAGAGACTTGTCGTTTGTGCTCCTTTATACTTGTTCAATTGTGTTCGTTTATGCTTGTTCAATAGTGTTCATATTCGTTTATGATTGTTCAATGGTGTTAAAAAAATGTACATTTATGTTTGTTCGTTTATTTTAGTTCGTTTGTGTTCGTTTATGTTCATGAACAGTTCGTTTAATTTATTAATGAACGAACATAAACGAACACGAACATATTCATTTTCTTAATAAACGAACACGAACACAAAATTCGTGTTCGTTAAGGTGTTCGTGTTCGTGTTCGTGTTCGGTTAAGTTTAAATGAACGAACACGAACATGCCTGTGTTCGTGTTCGTTCGGTTCGTTTACAGGCCTAGTTTTCATAAAGAGTTGGATAATCACGATGTTGACATGACTAGGGATAGAAAATAGTATTAGATTTTCTAACACTATTTTAACACTATTTTACTTAATTTTTGTAAAAGTAACGTTAAAAATCGTTTTGTTGGTCGGTTAATCAAACATTATGAGCATGGGGTTCTATCCGAACTCTCTATTCCTACGTGATATAGGTAAAACTGTCTATGTCTTACCATTCTTAAGTCCTATTAGAGATGTCAAAAATACCCGGACCTGACTAACCCGGCCCGCACCTGTAAGTTAAATAGGGTCAAGTTATTTGAGTAAAAAATGTTAGTTGGGTTATTTGAGTTAACCCGATTAACCCATATTGTTAATAGGGCCGGGTTTTGGGTATATTCATAAAAAATAGTCGGATTTTAGGTTAACATGAATAATCCAAATAAGGAATATTGATACCTTTTTAAACATATAAATTATTAAATATAAAACATATTTACCTTTTCACCTAAATATTTAATTACCTTAACTACTTATGACCATTGTTGTAGAAGTCGCTAGGTGCTAGTCGAGCGGCGGGGTACCCGCCTAGGGATTAATCGGCGCTAGACGGACTGCATTTTTATATGTAATTTTACAAATATATATTATATCCATACATCAATATCAATAATTTATTATAATACTTCAAATAATTTAAAAATTAAACTTAAATATACTAAATAAAGTACTTTAAAGTGCAAACTTAAACACTGATTTCAAAGTTTAGAGATCAATTTCGATGTTAACTGGCTGGATTCGATGTTTCAGAGACATATTACGGATTTTTGGTTGAGAAATGTTTAAATAATAATGAAATAGCTCCTTTTTTACCAAAAAAAAGACAAAAAAGGTCAAAAAAGGTCAAAAAAAGTAAAAAATAAAAATAAAAATCTGACCAGGTCGACTAGGCCCCGCCTAGGCTAAATCGAGACAGTAGATGGGCGCCTAGGCGACCGCCTAGGCCGATTTTTACAACAGTGCTTATGATTATG
Source organism: Mikania micrantha (assembly GCA_009363875.1). Lineage (NCBI taxonomy): Eukaryota > Viridiplantae > Streptophyta > Magnoliopsida > Asterales > Asteraceae > Mikania > Mikania micrantha. Next base: position 64,094,181 of record CM018694.1, read on the forward strand.
ACTATTAATCAAATTATATATGGTTCAACACATTTTCCATTGAATTATTTGTTTGAAACACGAATTATATGTAAAAATTTAAAAGTGAGTCAAGATAATAGCAAATAAAAATTAACCAGATTAACCCGACCCGAGTAACCTGAACGTTATTAGGGTCCGGTTTTAGGTCTACATTTTCTAAAAAAAGACCCGACTAACACGACCTGATTAACCTGAAACCCGGTTAGATTCACTTGATCAACACCTATAAATCTTACCTTAGCTTTGCTAATATGCTAATAGTACTGAGTTAAATCCAAAAACTTGTAAACAACCGTTTGATCCAATTGTAACATCCGTTGAAATTATAAGAAAGCTTACGTGTGCCGTTTTCCTATCGGCCCTCTAATGCTACACTTAAAGGGACGTTCTAACACCTATAGACGTCTAACTCTATAGATCCAAACGATCGTAGGACATGTTTTTAAATGACTCCTGAATTGTATTTCAATCATTCAATTTTTTATGTCTATTAAACAACCTTAAGTAATCATTAGCAGTGTTTGATGTAAGATTAGTTTGTAAGTGACGTAAGAATAGCATATCCAAAAAAAAAAATCTTAATGAATCATAAAAGAAAAGGCAATTTATTTAAAACCTGGAAATTGATTAATTTGGACGATTTAACTAATTTCTTAACTACGTTTCTTACCATTTGTTGTGTAAGCGTGGAATAATATTACCATTCTTAATTATTTATGTTAGGGTGAATAATCCCAAAAACAAACTCACTAGTACACAAAATTGTTCAATTAAAGCGGTTTAGCGAACCGTTGTAATTAAAAGTGTTGTTAAAAAATACATGAACCGCTCTAAATAATATATATCACAAAAATATAAAAGGTATTTAAAAATGTATATGAACCGCTGTAAAAACAATATAAACAAACCGTTGTTAAAAGTTATTCACAAATATATTTGGACCGCTATTAAAAAAATCTATATTTAAACTTGGACCGTTGTTAAAAAACAAATTAAGCCTGGACCGCTGTTAAAAACTATAACTTCAAACGCTGTTAAAAACTAAATTAAATACTTTTGACTGTTGTTAAAGACTATAATATATTCAAACAACTCACAACACAAATACCTGTGTACAATATAAAAATTATACAACCTAAAAGAAAAAAATTGTAATTAAAATTACACCAGGGATTTTTAGCTAGCCACATCAGTAATAACCAAAATTTTATAGCCAAAATAAAAACATATAAAGTTTACTTCATAATGTTTATAAACAAATAGATGATTACATTCTTAATCCCATGTCCTTTAAATCCTGCAAGTCCCAAATCCAACATCCTTCAACTCCTGCAAGTCCCCAAATCCAACATCCTTCAACTCCTGCAAGACCAAGCATAATATTTTATTACATATGTCAAAAGATGGTGAATTTGTAGATTACATGAACTAGCAAAACTCAAATCACAATAACAAAAAACCTAACAACAATCTTCACATATTATTTAAAAATGAAAAAAAAATACATAAGGAAAATGACAGGAATAAGAGCAAAAGAAACACATATAGGCAAAGATCATAAAACTAACCTCAATCTCTTTATGCAGCTGGCCTTCTAAACAAAAATACCAATATATATGATTCTTACAATGATATATGATTCTTACAATGATATATATAACTCTTTTTTTATTGGTTGAGCTTCTTTTACATGATGACTATCTATAAATCATGTCTAATTAACTATGTAGGTTTTAGATGATAGTGATTGTATGCTTAGCTTAGTACTTGATCATTTAAGCAAGTACATATACACATGTATATAACATAAAAAGATATATAAAATCTTATCTTATACAGTTATCGTCCAAATAAGATCATAAAGTTCTCTAATGTATGTTCTATAAATTCGTCAATTTCATCTTGAAGAAGGGGTCTATTGTTATGCATCATCTAAAACAGATAAAAATGTAAAAGTAAGAAAATTCAATATAATGAATAGACATATGTCTACACACACACACATATGTCTATTCAATTGAATGTATAAAGAATAATGGTATATAAAATATACATACAGTATGTTCTTGGCAACAAATCACAAAGTCATACATGACCTTCATTACATAATATCCACATTCCCAAGTTTCCAAGTTTCAGATTGTTGATAGCACTAAAAATATTAAGCTAATATTTAGTTTGATAAAATTTAAAATTAAATAAATACAAGAAAGAAGGGGGGAACTTACCTTAACCATATGCCATGAAATACTCTTTCCAATAGCCTTTTGTAATATGTCAACAATGACGTAACAATGAGCACTCTTTCCTTTATTAATTGAGTCAATAATGGATCCATAGAATTTATTATCTTTGGGATTACGATGGATCATAATTAAATACCAATGATTCCTACATAAATGAAAAATTAATATTTATGTAGGAATAATGGTATATAAAATATACATACAATATGTTCTTGGCAACAAATCACAAAGTCATACATGACCTTCATTACATAATATCCATATTCCCAAGTTTCCAAGTTTCAGATTGTTGATAGCACTAAAAATATTAAGCTAATATTTAGTTTGATAAAATTTAAAATTAAATAAATACAAGAAAGAAGGGGGGAACTTACCTTAACCATATGCCATGAAATACTCTTTCCAATAGCCTTTTGTAATATGTCAACAATGACGTAACAATGAGCACTCTTTCCTTTATTAATTGAGTCAATAATGGATCCATAGAATTTATTATCTTTGGGATTACGATGGATCATAATTAAAGACCAATGATTCCTACATAAATGAAAAATTAGTATTTTAGCATTAAAATAAATGAAGTAAATACAATTAAACATTATAACTAGTATATATATATATATATATATATATATATATATATATATATATATATATATATATATATATATATAATACCCAGATAAATATGGTGCCATAAAATATTGCTTGTCCTTATGATGTTTCATGACAGCTTTAATGTAATCGATGACAAAAATAGGGTCAGTATTGCAGACACCAAGTTCAACCACTCGAGGATTAAAATATTTTGTTTTATGAAAACCTTTAAATCACCCAAATGCATATAAATACCTGAAAGAAAAGATGTTAATAAAACCACATTAAAACTAAAAAGGAAAGTGTTAGCATAAAATATTTAAACATAAAAAATAAAACTTACATTGTATACAAATGCAAAACTCCAACATCCATCCAACCGTTAGCACATAATTGCATCATTGACTCCACATCAACATTCTCGTGATAATCTACCATATACATCCCATTTGGCGAGGTAACATTTATTGTGCTAGTCTGGGCATATACATGCGCCAATTTTTCTGCTAACCTATATATTTTTTGAGGCCTCGATTTTGCCAAAGTCAAAAGTGGAGCTATTTTCTTAGGATCAAGAAGAATTTCACTAGGTTTAGGAGCTGGAATATTTTTGCATGAGTCGTTTGATTATCAAGAACATCCTCAGCATAAGTAGCTTGTATTGGAAGCTGTGCACTCAACTACATTAAAAAATTAAGAAAATTAATATTATCAAATCATTTATGATACCATTTTATTATTAATGTGTGTATGTATATGAAATAAATTAATTACCAGACCCAAAAAACTCAAATCAACACCTTCTCCTTGGATTCTTGTGCGTCCCTCCTTACACTACATTCACAACAAAATTTATTTTTATTCCTACTAATTATAAGTTCCAAAAAAAATATTACCATTATTGGCTTATAATCCCCTGAATGTTGAAGTGCTTGTTGATTCAAGGCAACTGATTGTGGTAAAGAATGTGTTTAAGAGCTGTGTATAACAAAAAAATTAATATCTTATTATAACAATAAATAAAGTAATATACATTCATTATGTATATAAGATATACCTTTATTGCCTTTCGAGGCCATTGAATAAACTGACATTGTGTGTCTGCCATTTCATTTACCTCATCAGTGCGTGTCTGAGGCAGAACTGGAAATTTGCTGCAATTTTCGTTTACAAAATCTACTTGTACTTTAACAAAACCATCTAAAATAGGACATCCATGTAATGTCTTTTTTTTGCCATCAAATACAACGGTAATAAACAGACCCCTCATTTAAAATGATTTTAAACAAAATTTAAGTTAAATAATTTTGTTTTGTATAAAATAATGAGTTGACTGCTGTTAATGATTAATAAATATTATAATACATACATTTTAAAGTGGAGTCTACAGTGTTAATTAGTTTTTGTTTTTTTTTTTTACCAAAGTCAAAATTGTCGGCCTAATTACTTTTTTTTTACCAAAGTCAATTATTATAAAATAATTAAATAATAATAATAACAATAATTAATTAACAAACCCTCAAAGCTTTTGCAGACGATGTATATAAACCGAAAAAATCGAACCGATTTGTAATCGTGTATAGAAATTTATATGTATGTGTGTGTGTATGTATGTGTGTGTGTATGTATGTATGTATAGGGATGGTAATATACATAACCCAATAAAAATGTATACAAAACCCACTAAAATGAAATAACTTATTAACCATCATACAATGATCAAATAAAAATGTAAGTGTATAAAATCATATCATTTGTTATTTTCCATTTTTAAATATGAGAGGGTATTTAGTACATTTTGTAACCGTTTAAAAATCTATATTTAATATGATGGTGACAAATGTCACCATCTAATATATTTTAATAAATCTAATTTTTTATATAAAGTTTTCCACATCTTTTTTTAAACATTCATAAATTTTTTATACTATATTATTTTTAAAAAAAATTGCATCACTATACTCGTCTTATTTTTATATTTAATTCTGCTAGTTTTTTTTTGTTTTTTTCATATGTCATGTACTTACATCATTGTAACGAGCTAAAATATAAAAAAAAATAATTTGAAATTTTTCTAACAATGGTAAATTATAGTGATGTAATTTACATTGTTATAATTTATATTGTTGAGGGAATTACATATTTCCCCCCTCCTAACTTGAAAAATTACATATTTTCCCAAGGTACAAATTTTCAATGCATAATGTACAATCATCTTAAAACATGATTTGGAGAAATATGTAAATTTACAAGTTAGAAGGGAAAAATATGTAAAAGCCCAAAAAATTATGTCTTCAAAAAGCATGTGTATTGCAATAGTTAAATAAACATGTGTATCGCATAAGTTGAATAAAATACAATTTAAATTGTTAATACTTAGAGTCGTTAAAATAAATCATTAAAGAAATAAACTTTAAAATGACGATAATAAATTTTGTTAAGTTAATTCTTAAATATATTGTATTTAACTATGTATTAACGTTTTTATGTAATTGATAAATATTAACTCTATTAAAATATAAATTATCATATAAATATTTTTGTTATCATAGTTAAATGAACTTGAATTGCAATTAAATTTAATACATATAAAAAACTAAGAATGAATACTTGGATTTTTTTAAGAAAATAAATTACTATAATAATTGTTCAAATTTGTTAATTATTACTATTAATAAAGAAATGCTAACAAATGAATTATTGATATAAATTTTAGGCGGAAAAATGAATCAAAACATGCCTCATTATATGACATATGACAAAAACAAAAAACCTTTTACATGCACACATGCTACATGACGTTTTAGATATTGAACATTTTTTTAATTATTATTATTATTATTATTATTATTATTATTATTATTATTATTATTATTATTATTATTATTATTTTTAATTTTAAGATGATGCTCAGGTCAAACTTAAACAATCCCAAACGTAAAGGCTCTTGATAGTAATATCATGACGAATGAATCACTAATTGGCTATACTTGATGTCTACACGCACTCCAGCAAGTGCGGGAGGTGTGATCACACAGAGCCCTTTTTTTAAGGGCCCTAATTTTTTAAAAAAATTTGTATATATTATATATATATTAAAGTATTTCACAACAAACACATATAATTTACATTCCAATTTTTTAAATATATTTAACCTAGTTATGAATTTTATAAAAGTTAAAAGAAAAACTTTTTTCTTAAACATTTGACCCAATAACTCATTACGATTTAAATTTAGGTCAAAAAAACAAATTAACTCACTTCATATTTATTTACAAACTAATTACCACATGCGCAGACTTAGTGGCCAATTTTTAGCATTCGTACAGGACACATAATATTTCAAAGACGGCCTTGATGGAATGCTAATACCGTATGAAAAAGTATAAATGTTAAAAAAATTGTTAACCGACCACTAAACGAAATAATTACGTAAAGTCCATAAGTTACATTAAGACATATTTCACATCCAAACATTCATAAACATGACAAACGTTCAAAGTTCGTAGTTTTTTCACCTCTTGCACAAAGATACGAACACTCAGCACTTACCGACTTTAAGAGTTTTATATAACTTTCTAGATATTAAAGAAGGGTTAATTACATATATCCCCTTGCTAAAACCTTTTATTACATATTTACCCGAACAAAATTTGGTAATGATCGAACAGTTGTAAATAATAGATTGTATCCTTAAAAAACAAAAACATAAATATATTTAGTTTATATCATAATTGAACCGTTGTAAATTATAGAATAAATATTATTTAATTCATTTTGAACCGTTGTAAATACTTAGAAAATACTTTAGAAGCGCATATATAATTAATAAATATTTAACCGTTTTAAAAAGTATTAAATTAGAGGGTTAAATATTTTTTACAACGGTTTTATCTTAACCGTTTTAAATTCAACAATTTGACTGCTATTAAAGAGTATTTTTGTACTAGTAACTGTTATCTATGAATAAAAGTTGGTGTTTTTACAAATTATCTTCAATCAATATATATCGTACTAGATTATTACCCCATGTATTACACGGATTTGATATAAAATATTAAATAATTAGTAATAAAAATTTAAAAATTGTAAAAGGATATTTTAAAATAAAATGATTAATTTACATATTAATGAATACTTTAACTAATAAAAAAATAATTAAAAACTTTAATAACTATACAAACGATATGTAATCTTTTGATTTTTAACAGTTATATATTTAAACTAACTGATAATAAACTTCATAATGTGTTCTATCAAAGGCTAACTTTTATAAATAAATAAGGTATAATATAATTTATATAATTATTAAAATTTAAACGATTGAATTAAAAAATAGCGCTAAACATAAGGACAAAAAACGTAACTTTGTCTATCACTTTTTTACTTTGTTTTTTTAAATAAATTAAAAAATAACATTGGATTATAAATATCTTATCGTTTAAAACTCTGGGATATAGTTTATTTTATTTTTTTATACAAAAAAATCATTTTTATAGAAAAATTGTTTCTTATATAACTTTGATATTCTAAAAATAATTTTTATTCTTGTTTCAAAAGAAAATTAATATTAAAAAATTTCACATCTTATAACATTTTTTAAATGTTTTTGAAATAAAAGGATAAATAATATTATTAGTTAGTAGTATTATAATTATTTAATTAAAAAGATAATATATAATTATTTAATATGAGAGAATTAAATGAATTTAATAGGAAATTGACATTTGGCATTAGTGTTCTAATATTATGACAAGTGGAAAAATTTATTTATTTTTTATTAGTATAGTAAGATAAGATAAAATGTTTTATTTTATTTACAACAAATTTGATGGGGCGATTTTAATTGGGCCCAATTGGTTTTAGGTCAATTAGGTATAAAGTTAACCCACATCTTGATCCAATTTTAAATTGGTACAAATAATTTCTAGCTTAAACATATAATTCAACGGTAAACGTTTGGGGTCATATATAACTTGATTAACAGTCCTCCTCATATATACTTAACGTAATTAAATATTTAGATGAAAAGTTAAACATGTTTTATATTTAATAATCAATATATAAAAATATTAATCCTCTTATTCGGGTTATTTGAGTTTACCTACCCGACTAACTTTTAGTAATATGTCTGAATCCCAACCTTAATAATAGTTCAGGTTAATTGGGTTGAGATTAATCCGAATAACTAAACCATGGCCGACTCTCTAAAAAAAGTAAGCCTATCTTAGGGCCTTCAAAATTAAGGGGCTTCAAATTATTTTGGGTTAATTGCTTTTTAGCTACAGTGAATTCTGATTAAGGTAAAATTTCTTATATTGATCCACGCATTTTGTTTGTAATTTATATTTTATGTGTTTCTCCTTTATGATAATCTAGACTTTATTAGTCTCAAACTTGATGAGAGTTTTTATATACAGTAGAAAAATGGGCCAATTTTTATCTATGCTTTGGGTCACCAAAAGGCTGGAGACGGCCCTGAACTAAACTAACGTTTTGACGTCAATAACCCAACCCTATTAAACTTATTCGGGTTCTTGTGCAGGAAAGGTTAGTCATGTTCAGGTATTTTCGACAGCCCATGTGGGATTTAATGGTTGTCCACAACTTATACATAAAACAACAATGATGTGTCCACAATTTTTAACATATACAGGCATTGACGGAACTTGGAAAAAAACTCTGAGGGTCGAAAGATTTTAAAGAAAACGGAAGAGGTCGGACTCAATACCCATAAAATTTTCCAACGAAATACTACTAAATCGATCTTGTAAGTGGAAAAACAGAACTTTCAACGAAATACTACTAAAATAACTCTTTTAACCGGAAAAACAACGGGGTCGTGGAACCCCGGGCCCTTTAAAAGATCCATCCTTTTGAAGCATGCGTATAATTAGTTTTTATAATATATTGTTAATTTTTCATACAACATAACTTTTATCGACATATACATATTTCGAAGTAATAACTTATATGTTGTTTAACCCGTCAGCTTCATCATCTCTAAGACTATAAAGATGATTCTTTCTGAGTCCAACTTCCATGACCAAAGTTAGCAGAGCCTCACACACCTGAGAAGCATCTGCTTCCATAGGGTCATCATTTGTAGAAGAGTAAACCATCCATGCGTGGTCTAACTTCCGCTCAGGTCGCCCACCACAGAGCCCGGGACCTCAGCATCACAACGTGTAACGAGCCCGTCACTCTTCTGACCATACCTGGTTTGTAGCAGCTGGGTAGAAGCAGCCAATGTGGCTCCAAGAGGCATTACAACCGGCATTGATAAAGGAGCAAATTTTGGCAATTCTGCACGTGCGACACGAGAAAGCGTTGCTAACGTAGCTGGTGAGATTTTAGCTTCGGTATGAAAAGAGAAAACTGGGAGTTCGGTATGAAAATTATGGACTTGTGGTATTACAAATCTAGGGACTTGAAATAGAGATGGGGGAGAAAACCAGGTTTGAAACCAAAACCGACTACTCGAACTGACAGGTATTGTAGTTTTTCATATAAATCATAATCATAACTTTAATTACCAAAACCGGTTCCATCTTTATCCGACCGAAACCGGAACTGGAACATTCCAAAAACCGGTCATAACCCGGTCAAAAACCTGAACATAATCGTAACATGGTTGTTGACTTTGTTGATCAAAACCAGAACCAATTTGAAACCGGTTCCGGTTTTAAAAATACCGGTTTGTGCATCACTGGCCACTGCACCGTCTTAACTTAAAAAATAATGTGTTGGGCCAATTCTTTGTTTTAGGGTAAGCATAATCAAAAGCCATGTAGATTTATATTGTGGGGCAGGTTATTTGGACACCCCCTATGGATCAGTTGACACCACCTAGGTTTATACGGGTCGTATGACCCGTACGTATGTGTGTCAGATAGTTATACGACCCGTATGGCACTATACGGGTCGTATAGTTATAAACAAAATGTCAGATTTTGTAAGAAATAGATGTATAAGAATAATGCCAAAAATGATGAACAAAATGTCAGATTTTGTAAGAAATAGATGGTATAAGAATAATGCCAAAAATGATGTGCTTCCCAATGTTTTTAGAGGCGCCAATATTATTGTATTTTCAAGGTGGTGTTATAAAACCAAGGTGGTATTATAAAACCAAGATGGTATTATAAAAAGTTGAAAACGTTGTCTACTTTTGATTGGTGGAAGTACAATTAGACCTTTCATATCTTCAAACATTGTCTGCTTTTGAGAACTCAGTCCTACGTCTTCCACCGTGTTTCTCACTCTCAGCTCTCAATGCTCTCTCTCTCAACAGTAAACACAAAGCTCTCATCGGAACTGAGTTTGCTCCGGCCATCATTGAGGCTTCTGCACTCACTGTGCAAAATTTAAAAATAAAGACCCATACGAGCCGTATGGCCCCATACGGGCCGTATGGATGCGTGTCAGAAACGTGATTTGATGTGACAGGTTATGTCAGGTTATGTCGGAAATAAAGTATCCATACGACCCGTATAGGCCCATACGAGTCGTATGGCTGGTGTATGTTGAACCAGCCCGACGTCTCCCTAACAGGCCCCTATATTGTGTCAGAGCCCACTTTTCAATATAAAACAGTATTTTTGACCTTTTAATTGTATGAGTTTGTAACAGCCGAAAATTTAGCACGTTTGATGGCGCTTGAGATCCACGTCGATTTGACAATCGAAATTATTACAGGCTGGTAGTATGCGAGAAATGGTGAACGTAGGCGAAGACCGTGCGCGAAACGGAGTTACGAATTGTCTGGAATCGCGAAACGAAGATAAAATCGAAAAATGGATGAAAATGGCCTGGGGCGGTACGCCCCGACCCACACGCCTACCCTAGGCGGTACGCGCGGATTGCATCGAAAATATCTGGAATTCCCAACCCGCGCGGTACGCCCCATCCCGAAGTCCCACGTGGGGCGATGCGCCTGACGTCAGCGAGTCGGATAATTGGCTTAAAAAGTCAGTTTTCATCTAGAAGATTAAATTTTTATCTTCTATTCGACGATTCAGTCACCACACACGAAAATCAGCCTTCTGTAACACCTGAAAATCTAGCAATCTAAAAATAAACGTGCGAGATTTCGGTAACTGTTGATGTTCGAAGAATTGCGTTATCAAAGAAATAAGCACATTTGATCGTGTTTGAAATCCACGATGATATGACAAACGAAATGGGTACAGGATGATAGTATGCGAGAAATGGTGAACGTGGGCGAAAACCGTGCGCGAAACGGAGTTACGGATTGTCCGGAATCACGAAACGAAGAAAAAATCGAAAAGCGGACAAAAAGGCCCTGGGGCGGTACGCCCCGAGACACGCTCCGGACCTAGGCGATGCGCGCGGATGACACGAAAAAGATCTGGCCGCCATGACCCGCGCGGTACGCCCCAGACCACCGTCTGGGGTGGGGCGATGCGCCTGACGTCACCCAATCGCAATTTGGGCTTAAAAAGTCAGTTTTTTGTCTGGAATCTCATTTTTTATCTTATCTTCGACGATTTCGACTTCATACACACAAAATCAGTATCCAATCCATCAAAACTTCAATTTTGAAGGCTTCTCAAGGTTTAGATCGAACCAGGGAACGTTTCTGCAATCCAGGATCATCTTTTTACCCGCAGAACTCTGTCGGATTAGGTAATGGTTCATTCTAACCTTCTAGATTGATTATGATTGATTAGATCTTGTTTTTGAACGTAATGATATAGTTAGGTGTCACATCCCGGGCCGGCGGGGTTGGATCGGAGTCCCCGCCGGGCGGAAGGTTCCCGGGGCGTGATATCGCGGGTGATAATCATGATGATCAGATTGTTTACATAGCATCAACGTTCAAGAATATCTAAAGCACAATCAAATGATATATAGGATTACAAAGTTAAATTACAATAGCAATGTTCTGCAATTTAACTCAGTAAACCTAATCAAAAGAATAATGTTTATATCTTGCATATGTACAAGATATCAAAAGTAGTATGTATCATCAACAAAATATGTGCTTCTTCCAAAAGTATACTAGGTCCTCTATCTGGGCAGCCTAGTACGTAAATCCAAGAGCTTATGCTTAAACCTGTCCTTCACCTGAGAAAGCATGTAAAAAGATCAAGTCAACACAACGGTTGGTGAGTTCATATAGTTTATAAGTTTAAAAATAGTTTCACAAACCTCTTTCGGTAAAACCTTAACCTCATTAACTCCACCTGTAATATCCAAGTCGGTATGCTTATATATAGGGCATATGTAAGGGAACAAGCCCTAGCCAACATCCCACCACATACTAACTCGGATATGACATTGTTGTTAATAATAATTAAGCATTTTACCTACCAATCAATTCAATCCTCATCAAAGCCTTTGTTATCTGTTTCAATGTTTTCATGTCTAATGTATTCGTAAGTGTTAGCTTTTCATCATATTTATCAAGCATCATAGATTCACACACATACATAGTTTAGCAATTACATATCTCCTATAAGCAGACAAAAGCTCTGGAATACCAGAAGTTTAGCAATTACATGTCTCTTATATAGATAACAGCTTAGCATTCAACAAGTTCATGTTTAGCCTTTACATACCTCTTATAAGACGACAAAAGCTCTGGAATACCAGACGTTCAGCAATTACATGTCCCTTATAACCAGGTAATAGCTCCGTAACGTTACGTTTATGTTTAGCCTTTACATACCTCATATAAGCCGACACAAGCTCTGGAATACCAGACGTTCAGCAATTACGTGTCCCTTATAACTAGGTAATAGCTTAGAATCGATACTTTCATGTTTAGCCTTTACATACCTCATATAAGCTGACAAAAGCTCTGGAATACCAGACGTTCAGCAATTACATGTCACTTATAACCAGGTAATAGCTGAGTATCATTACATTTATGTTATTACATGTATCTCACCCCATAGGTACAAGCTCTGGAATACCAGTAGTTTAGCAATTACGTAGTCTATGGTTAGATACATGTATGATGGCCTAGTAGCATGTAATAGTATCAAGTCTCATGTAATAGTATCAAGTCTCATGTAATAGTATCAAGTATCAAGTAATTGTATCAAGTATCATGTATTTGTATCAAGTATCATGTATTTGTATCATGTCTCGTGTAATTGGATCACATCGCATGTAATTGAATCAAGTCTCATGTAATCGTATCAAGTATCATGTAATTGTATCAAGTAATCAACAATTGATTTTAAGCATCAAGCTTAAAGTAAAGGTTTCCATCATAAGAAATCATGTTTATGTTTAAAGCATTAAATAACATTTCTATAAAAATGTTTAACATGCTTCTCAGTCCCGAAGTAAAACAAATAAGTTTGAAAGGGGACAATGAACTCACCTTATGTCCGAAGCGCTTGACTTAAATAGAATAAGAATGCACACGCTCTTTGTTTGCACTTGATTTAATGTTCACGCTCCTGTATTGATTTCATAATGTTGTAATTTATAAGTTTAAGTTAATACGATCTGTGTACATGTATGTGTTAAGCCTATTATTGACTCATACTTGTGGATCATGGTCTTCATTTGGCCCAATGTACTTGTTGTTAAATTTAAGATCATCTCAATTCGATGTTTTATTATTTAGAAATTATAAGTATGAACTTAGGTTTTTTTTTTTTTTTTTCATGAAAGATTACGAATCTTGAATGTCTTGAGTTTAAGTATATGTTATCATTTCCCAATTTGTTGCAACACTTCCAATCTATTCCCTTGTGGTAATTATACTAATATAATTACACATGTTGATTATATAACGTTTAAAAGGATTTGTTAGCCTTGTAATTTTGTGAACTCATTCTTTCAAAGGTTGGGCCAAATCAACTAAAGTGGACCGGGCTATTGAATCCCCCTTTAAGTCATGGGCCGAGTAGGCCCACACAATTGTTATAGGTCGTGTGTTTTATGGTTTGGGCCACAAAGTTGGGCCGAAAATTAACATGGGCCGAATTGAATCCCATGACCAAACAACTAAGCAGTGGCCGATTAATATCTATTGGGCCATCTACACACATTTGGGCCAGATGTACAAGGTTTCTGGGCCTGTTGGGCTACGAATGTTTTGGGCTTGCGAACGGGCTGACCATACTTGTGATGGGCCTGATCAACATTTATGTGGGCTTAGGACTTGGGCCGAACGAAATCAATGAGTCCACTTGTTTAACATTGTGGGCCTTGGCAATCAAAATGGGCATGTTACACCTTGTTGGGCCAAAGCAAAAGGGCTGAATAAATAAGCTGGGCCACTCAGGAACATGTTGAACTTTTCAAACGAAGGCAGATGAGAATATCCAGTTGGGTATCACTTTGCAACCAGCGAACCTTGGGTTCCACTGGGTGAGGGTTCGGCCAGATTGAAGATGCGAGGGTTCGTAGCAGCTTGAAGGTTCGGGACTGTAGTGATAGGCTCGTGAAGGTTCGTAGACCAGATGGGTTCGCAGAGCAGAAGAAGGGTTCGTGAACAAGACCAGATGCATGGGGTTCGCCGGAGGTATCTATGGTTCGGCCAACAAATGCCTAGCGGGTTCGTCTCCTTAGTAGCTGCATGAGGGTTCGTCTGCAAAAGGGTTCGCAGAAGGCTCGCCCAAGGAAGGGTTCGACCATGTGGGAGGTTCCGGGTCGAGGGTTCGGCCATCTGCAAGATTCGGCCGATTGTTTCTCACAAACCCTATACGTCAACACCATCATCGAGCTCTAATTTGTATCTGGGTTGTTTCCTGGTTAATTTTATGCGAGGTTGGCTTCTCACAAACGTGTGGTTTCCAAAATAAAAGATGGCTAACTGGTCAAGGTTGTGTGGGTCGAACAAGCCATAAGAAACCCTATTTTTCAGAAACTTTGTGGATCAATACCTGTGTTTTGGATGGATAACTCTTTAGATCTGTTGTACTTTCATGTAGAGGATGTCAAGGGCTACGCGTGGGCGCAAGAATCACCCAAATCGGTTGAGAAATGAGCAACTTATGAAGGTTTGAAGGTGGTTTATGGTGGTTTGGTGGTGGTGGCCGGAATTCTAGAGAGAGAAGGGAGTGTGGATGTAAAAATGAGATAAAACACTCTCATTTGTTGTTTAAATACCCCGCGGGTATTCGGGTTCGTTTCGGTTGCTCGGTTCGTAATCTCGTCGCGTATCCGGCACTTTAGGCGTGTTTTTCGTAAATAAATTAAAAAGGATTATTTTAGGATGAACAATTTATAAATATTACTAGGAATTATATTAAATGTCGTTACGTATAAATAAATATCGAATTTTAATAGTCTACGCATTTTGTTTAATTTTTCGCGTTTTGTTAGTTTGTTTCGCGATTTAATAGGATAATTTTGTTAAATTTTGTTTTATGATGAGTTTCAAAATTGTGAAATAAGAAATATTATATTTCTTTGAAATTATGATCGTTCGTGTCGTTATTCGTTTTCGTTATCGTTTCATCAGATCGCGTCACCATCGCGCGTATTCGTTCGAATCGTCATTCGAACGAACACGTCGATGGTTTGGCTTTCTGATTCTTGTTTTCTACTGTTAAGTTATTATTTCAGAACGTTAAACTATCAGAATCATTCGTACAGATCGTCACCTATACGAATAACTCGTCGGTTTAGCATTCCGCAACAATAACCGTTTTAAATTTCGTTTTGTTAAACCTCACATACGTTTATGCCAACTAATATAAATCAAGTATTTGTGTTTCAACACTGTGTTGTCTGACATGTTTCAGACTGTTTAACCCTAAGGTTTCAGTCAGATTCAGACAATCGTTTAATAGTTTCATGCTAATCAAATGTATAAATAGTCTAAACATAGTTTAACGAAATGTGTACCTGAATCACTGTACTTGTTTACTGTTACGATCACTGTTCCGGCACGCGTCCGGCACTGATGTTACAGTCTCCCCTTGTTAGAGAAATTTCGTCCCGAAATTTAAGACTCGTTATTCGGTACGACATCCTCGGCAAAGAGTTGGGGATACTTGTTTCTCATGTGATCTTCACGTTCCCAAGTAAACTCGGGTCCGCGCCTTGAATTCCGACGAACTTTAACAATAGGAATACGACTTCGTCTCAGTTGCTTGACTTTACGATCCATGATCTCTAGTGGTTCTTCGACAAAACGTAGATGTTCATCCAATTGAATCTCTTCAATTGGGATGATAAGTGTTTCATCAGCAAGGCATTTCTTCAGGTTTGAAACATGAAACAAGTCATGTACACCACTAAGTTCATCTGGTAAGCTCAGTCTGTATGCTACAGGACCAATACGTTCGATGATTTCAAACGGTCCCACATATCGTGGTGCTAGTTTGCCTTTCTTCGCGAATCGAACTACGCCCTTCCAAGGAGAAACCTTTAACATGACACGATCTCCCACTTGAAATTCCAACGGCTTGCGCCGTTTATCGGCATAGCTCTTTTGTCTACTTCGAGTTGCTTGTAGTCTTTGCTGTATCTGAGCAATCTTGTCTGTAGTTTCTTGTATAAGTTCTGGCCCCGTGATACGATTGTCTCCCACTTCTGACCAACAGATCGGTGACCGACATTTCCGACCATAAAGGGCCTCGAATGGGGCACAACCAATGCTGCTGTGATAGCTGTTATTGTAAGAGAACTCGATTAGTGGCAAGTGAGAGTCCCAATTACCACCAAAGTCTAGAACACAAGTTCTTAACATATCCTCCAGGGTTTGGATAGTACGTTCGCTTTGACCATCCGTTTGTGGATGATAAGCCGTACTCAAGTTTAATTGAGTCCCTAGAGATTTCTGTAATGACTGCCAGAATCTTGATGTAAATCTGCTATCACGATCCGAAATGATAGACAATGGCACACCATGGCGCACCACTATCTCATCGATGTAAAGCTTCGCTAGTTTATCCATCGTGTAAGTTTCTCGCATTGGCAAGAAATGAGCAGACTTGGTTAATCGGTCAATGATAACCCAAATGGTATCATGTCCACTGGAAGTGCGGGGTAGCTTGGTAACAAAGTCCATAGCTATCTGTTCCCACTTCCAAAGTGGAATTTCAGGCTGTTCCAGTAAACCAGATGGTTTCTGGTGTTCTGCCTTCACCTTAGCACACGTAAGGCATCTACCAACATACTCAGCTATGTCTTTCTTCATACCCGGCCACCAATAAAATGCACGTAAGTCTTGGTACATTTTATCAGCACCGGGATGCACAGAGTACTTGGTTTTGTGTGCTTCATCAAAAATTAGTTTCCTTAACTCATCTACTGCAGGAATCCAAATACGATCCTTGAAGTAAACAAGTCCATCGGGTTTTGTTTCCAAATGTTTCTCCACACCGCAATCTAAGTCTTTCTTCAAGTTTCCTCGTTCAATTGCTTCCTGTTGTGCTTGCCTAATGTGATCGTGTAAACTTGTCTGCACAGTCATTCCCATTGCTCTGACGCGCAAGGGTTTGACCCGTTCCTTCCGGCTCAAGGCATCAGCAACAACGTTTGCCTTGCCCGGATGGTACTTAATCACACAGTCATAGTCATTCAGAAGTTCAACCCAACGTCGCTGTCGCATGTTGAGTTCCTTCTGATCAAATATGTGTTGCAGACTCTTGTGATCTGTAAAAATGGTACACTTGGTCCCATACAAGTAATGTCTCCAGATCTTCAGTGCAAACACTACTGCTCCCAGTTCCAGATCATGAGTAGTGTAATTCTTCTCATGAATCTTTAATTGTCTCGAAGCATAGGCAATGACCTTGTCCCGCTGCATAAGTACACAGCCAAGTCCTTGATGGGATGCATCACAATACACCACAAAGTCATCACAACCATCTGGGAGAGATAAAATCGGAGCATCACATAGCTTTTGCTTCAATGTCTGAAAGGCTTCTTCTTGTTTTTGTTCCCAAACAAACGGCTCGCTCTTCTGTGTTAGTTTCGTGAGTGGCAGGGCTATCTTAGAAAAGTCCGAGATGAACCTTCGGTAATAGCCTGCCAAGCCTAGAAAAGAACGTATCTCCGTAGGTGTCTTCGGAGTGTCCCAATCTTTTATTGCCTCGATCTTGGCAGGATCAACGTGAATTCCCTCACTGTTAACAACGTGGCCTAGGAATTGAACCTCCTTTAACCAAAACTCACACTTAGAGAATTTGGCATAGAGCTTCTCTTCCTTTAACAGTTCCAAGATCGTTCTAAGATGTTGCTCATGTTCTGCTTTGCTTTTAGAATAGATCAATATGTCATCAATGAACACAATAACAAATTGATCTAAATACGGCTTACACACACGATTCATGAGATCCATGAAAACCGCAGGTGCATTCGTCAAACCAAAAGGCATCACCATGAACTCGTAATGCCCGTACCTGGTACGAAACGCCGTCTTGGGTATGTCTTCGTCTTGTACTCTAAGCTGATGATATCCGGAACGCAGATCGATCTTCGAAAAGTACTGAGCTCCTTGCAACTGATCAAATAAATCATCAATCCTCGGTAATGGATACCGATTCTTGATGGTTAATTTGTTTAGCTCCCTGTAGTCTATGCACATCCGAAAGGATCCATCCTTCTTTTTCACGAACAAAACCGGAGCTCCCCAAGGTGAGTAGCTCGGTCGGATGAAACCTTTATCAAGTAGCTCCTGTAATTGGTTAGATAATTCCTGCATCTCCGAAGGTGCTAACCTATAAGGGGATTTAGCAACAGGCGTTGCTCCAGGAATCAGATCGATACGAAACTCTACCGGTCGCACAGGAGGCAACCCAGGTAGATCTTCAGGAAACACCTCAGGATATTCTCTCACTATCGGTACGTCTTGTAATGTTTTCTTGTCTTTGTCTTTCTCCACCACATGAGCCAAGAATGCTATGCACTTCTTTTGCAGACACTTACGCGCTTTTATGCATGAAATGATCTTTACGTTTCTTTTGGCTTGATCCCCACGAACTTCCAATACACGATCATCCGTTACTGGAATCCGAAGTAGCTTTTCAGAACAGATGACTTCAACTCGATTGAGTGAAAGCCAATCCATCCCCACGATGATATCGAAACTGCCCAACTCCATCGGCAACAAGTCGATGGAAAATGTATGATCTATAAGTGTAAGCGGGCAGTTCCTAAGTATAGTGCTAACTGTAACTTGTTTCCCATTAGCTACTTCAATAATGTAAGGGGAGTCTAAAGTATCCTCAGTAAGACTAAGTTGTCGTGCAAAATCAGATGAAATAAAACTCTGGTCTGCACCAGTATCAAATAGTATGGATGCATAAGAGTCATGTAAAAGAAATGTACCAGTGACCACATTAGGGTCCTGACGTGCAGCATTAGCTCCAATAACGAAAGCTCGTCCTCTAGGTGCTTGTGCTCCTGGTTGCACCTTCTTAGGACAGTTGCGAGAGAAATGACCCATTTCCCCGCAGTTGTAGCATCCTCTGTTGTTGTTGACTGGGTTCTGTGGTGGTGGTGGAGGTAGTGCTCTTGCTGCGGTGTTAGTGGCCTGGTTTACAGCAACTCGGCACTTGTTAACCCAGTGGCCAAACCGGCCACAATTCGTGCACTTCCTGCATTGAGCACCAACAGGATGATGATACTTGCAGTTTGTGCACTGGGGATATTCCCCTCCATAACCCCTAGTAGTAGGATTGACAGGTGCTGCAGGTGCCTGTCGCAGAGGGGTAACGGCTGCATAATTCTTGACAACCTTTTGTTTCTTTTTCTGATGGTACTCGGGTTTCTTCGATGTTGTTTCCTTGGCTTTTCCAGCATCATCTTTCAAGACTCCAGACTTTACCATTACCTTGGTAAGCTTAGCAGAGAGGGAAATGGCTGACTCCAAAGTAGCAGGATATGTAGCCAGTACAACGCTTTGTATACATGAAGGTAATCCTGCCACATAGCGATCAATTAGTTTCTCCAAGGTTGGTACCATTTCTGGCACCAGGGCTACCAGTTCATGATAGCGGTTGGTAAAAGTCATATGATCAGCTCCCTTCATCTCATGATTCGAGAGCTCAATCTCCAGTTGTTGTAGTTCATGTTTCGGGCAAAACTCATTCCTCAGAAGAAGCTTAAATTCTGCCCAGGGCATCGCCATTGCTTCATCTCTTCCCTTAGCCCTGATCTGTGCGTTCCACCATGTTAGAGCTCGCTTGCTGAATGAGCCAGCTGCATAGCGAACCTTATGGTGTTCTGGACAGCTGCTAATGTCCAGAGTGTTCTCCATTTTCTCTAGCCATTGGATTAATCCAACAGCTCCTTCAACTCCAGTGAAACTAGGAGGTTTGCATCCTACAAAGGATTTGTAGGAGCAATCAGACGTATGACCAGTGTTTCCACTAGCCTCTCCGGTGGTATGGGCAGAGGTGTTGCCATGCCCCTGAATTCGATTTATCATTTCTGGGATGACCTCTTTCAGTTGGCTTGTCAGTTGAGTACTCAGTAGCGTAGCCAACGCGATAGTAGCAGGATCCAGTGTCGGTGTATTGCTTGAGCCTGGTGGTGGAGAGTGTGGAGGAGGAGGAGGTGGTAGTGGTGAATCCGGTGGTGATGGTGTCGATGAGTGCGGAGCAGAGACTTGCGGAGTAGGTTGTTTTCTCGGCGGCATTCTGATCATAACCAAAAGAATTTGGTTAGTGCAATGATCGAATGCAGAAAACATAATGCAAACTTAAGTCATAAATTCTCTACATGTGGGTCCCTAAGTTATAGTCTAGGTCAAACCGTTTATGTAAATGACCTAATATTCTCTATAACCTTGTGCTCTGATACCAATCTGTCACACCCTGGGCCGGCGGGGTTGGATCGGAGTCCCCGCCGGGCGGAAGGTTCCCGGGGCGTGATATCGCGGGTGATAATCATGATGATCAGATTGTTTACATAGCATCAACGTTCAAGAATATCTAAAGCACAATCAAATGATATATAGGATTACAAAGTTAAATTACAATAGCAATGTTCTGCAATTTAACTCAGTAAACCTAATCAAAAGAATAATGTTTATATCTTGCATATGTACAAGATATCAAAAGTAGTATGTATCATCAACAAAATATGTGCTTCTTCCAAAAGTATACTAGGTCCTCTATCTGGGCAGCCTAGTACGTAAATCCAAGAGCTTATGCTTAAACCTGTCCTTCACCTGAGAAAGCATGTAAAAAGATCAAGTCAACACAACGGTTGGTGAGTTCATATAGTTTATAAGTTTAAAAATAGTTTCACAAACCTCTTTCGGTAAAACCTTAACCTCATTAACTCCACCTGTAATATCCAAGTCGGTATGCTTATATATAGGGCATATGTAAGGGAACAAGCCCTAGCCAACATCCCACCACATACTAACTCGGATATGACATTGTTGTTAATAATAATTAAGCATTTTACCTACCAATCAATTCAATCCTCATCAAAGCCTTTGTTATCTGTTTCAATGTTTTCATGTCTAATGTATTCGTAAGTGTTAGCTTTTCATCATATTTATCAAGCATCATAGATTCACACACATACATAGTTTAGCAATTACATATCTCCTATAAGCAGACAAAAGCTCTGGAATACCAGAAGTTTAGCAATTACATGTCTCTTATATAGATAACAGCTTAGCATTCAACAAGTTCATGTTTAGCCTTTACATACCTCTTATAAGACGACAAAAGCTCTGGAATACCAGACGTTCAGCAATTACATGTCCCTTATAACCAGGTAATAGCTCCGTAACGTTACGTTTATGTTTAGCCTTTACATACCTCATATAAGCCGACACAAGCTCTGGAATACCAGACGTTCAGCAATTACGTGTCCCTTATAACTAGGTAATAGCTTAGAATCGATACTTTCATGTTTAGCCTTTACATACCTCATATAAGCTGACAAAAGCTCTGGAATACCAGACGTTCAGCAATTACATGTCACTTATAACCAGGTAATAGCTGAGTATCATTACATTTATGTTATTACATGTATCTCACCCCATAGGTACAAGCTCTGGAATACCAGTAGTTTAGCAATTACGTAGTCTATGGTTAGATACATGTATGATGGCCTAGTAGCATGTAATAGTATCAAGTCTCATGTAATAGTATCAAGTCTCATGTAATAGTATCAAGTATCAAGTAATTGTATCAAGTATCATGTATTTGTATCAAGTATCATGTATTTGTATCATGTCTCGTGTAATTGGATCACATCGCATGTAATTGAATCAAGTCTCATGTAATCGTATCAAGTATCATGTAATTGTATCAAGTAATCAACAATTGATTTTAAGCATCAAGCTTAAAGTAAAGGTTTCCATCATAAGAAATCATGTTTATGTTTAAAGCATTAAATAACATTTCTATAAAAATGTTTAACATGCTTCTCAGTCCCGAAGTAAAACAAATAAGTTTGAAAGGGGACAATGAACTCACCTTATGTCCGAAGCGCTTGACTTAAATAGAATAAGAATGCACACGCTCTTTGTTTGCACTTGATTTAATGTTCACGCTCCTGTATTGATTTCATAATGTTGTAATTTATAAGTTTAAGTTAATACGATCTGTGTACATGTATGTGTTAAGCCTATTATTGACTCATACTTGTGGATCATGGTCTTCATTTGGCCCAATGTACTTGTTGTTAAATTTAAGATCATCTCAATTCGATGTTTTATTATTTAGAAATTATAAGTATGAACTTAGGTTTTTTTTTTTTTTTTTCATGAAAGATTACGAATCTTGAATGTCTTGAGTTTAAGTATATGTTATCATTTCCCAATTTGTTGCAACACTTCCAATCTATTCCCTTGTGGTAATTATACTAATATAATTACACATGTTGATTATATAACGTTTAAAAGGATTTGTTAGCCTTGTAATTTTGTGAACTCATTCTTTCAAAGGTTGGGCCAAATCAACTAAAGTGGACCGGGCTATTGAATCCCCCTTTAAGTCATGGGCCGAGTAGGCCCACACAATTGTTATAGGTCGTGTGTTTTATGGTTTGGGCCACAAAGTTGGGCCGAAAATTAACATGGGCCGAATTGAATCCCATGACCAAACAACTAAGCAGTGGCCGATTAATATCTATTGGGCCATCTACACACATTTGGGCCAGATGTACAAGGTTTCTGGGCCTGTTGGGCTACGAATGTTTTGGGCTTGCGAACGGGCTGACCATACTTGTGATGGGCCTGATCAACATTTATGTGGGCTTAGGACTTGGGCCGAACGAAATCAATGAGTCCACTTGTTTAACATTGTGGGCCTTGGCAATCAAAATGGGCATGTTACACCTTGTTGGGCCAAAGCAAAAGGGCTGAATAAATAAGCTGGGCCACTCAGGAACATGTTGAACTTTTCAAACGAAGGCAGATGAGAATATCCAGTTGGGTATCACTTTGCAACCAGCGAACCTTGGGTTCCACTGGGTGAGGGTTCGGCCAGATTGAAGATGCGAGGGTTCGTAGCAGCTTGAAGGTTCGGGACTGTAGTGATAGGCTCGTGAAGGTTCGTAGACCAGATGGGTTCGCAGAGCAGAAGAAGGGTTCGTGAACAAGACCAGATGCATGGGGTTCGCCGAAGGTATCTATGGTTCGGCCAACAAATGCCTAGCGGGTTCGTCTCCTTAGTAGCTGCATGAGGGTTCGTCTGCAAAAGGGTTCGCAGAAGGCTCGCCCAAGGAAGGGTTCGACCATGTGGGAGGTTCCGGGTCGAGGGTTCGGCCATCTGCAAGATTCGGCCGATTGTTTCTCACAAACCCTATACATCAACACCATCATCGAGCTCTAATTTGTATCTGGGTTGTTTCCTGGTTAATTTTATGCGAGGTTGGCTTCTCACAAACGTGTGGTTTCCAAAATAAAAGATGGCTAACTGGTCAAGGTTGTGTGGGTCGAACAAGCCATAAGAAACCCTATTTTTCAGAAACTTTGTGGATCAATACCTGCGTTTTGGATGGATAACTCTTTAGATCTGTTGTACTTTCATGTAGAGGATGTCAAGGGCTACGCGTGGGCGCAAGAATCACCCAAATCGGTTGAGAAATGAGCAACTTATGAAGGTTTGAAGGTGGTTTATGGTGGTGGCCGGAATTCTAGAGAGAGAAGGGAGTGTGGATGTAAAAATGAGATAAAACACTCTCATTTGTTGTTTAAATACCCCGCGGGTATTCGGGTTCGTTTCGGTTGCTCGGTTCGTAATCTCGTCGCGTATCCGGCACTTTAGGCGTGTTTTTCGTAAATAAATTAAAAAGGATTATTTTAGGATGAACAATTTATAAATATTACTAGGAATTATATTAAATGTCGTTACGTATAAATAAATATCGAATTTTAATAGTCTACGCATTTTGTTTAATTTTTCGCGTTTTGTTAGTTTGTTTCGCGATTTAATAGGATAATTTTGTTAAATTTTGTTTTATGATGAGTTTCAAAATTGTGAAATAAGAAATATTATATTTCTTTGAAATTATGATCGTTCGTGTCGTTATTCGTTTTCGTTATCGTTTCATCAGATCGCGTCACCATCGCGCGTATTCGTTCGAATCGTCATTCGAACGAACACGTCGATGGTTTGGCTTTCTGATTCTTGTTTTCTACTGTTAAGTTATTATTTCAGAACGTTAAACTATCAGAATCATTCGTACAGATCGTCACCTATACGAATAACTCGTCGGTTTAGCATTCCGCAACAATAACCGTTTTAAATTTCGTTTTGTTAAACCTCACATACGTTTATGCCAACTAATATAAATCAAGTATTTGTGTTTCAACACTGTGTTGTCTGACATGTTTCAGACTGTTTAACCCTAAGGTTTCAGTCAGATTCAGACAATCGTTTAATAGTTTCATGCTAATCAAATGTATAAATAGTCTAAACATAGTTTAACGAAATGTGTACCTGAATCACTGTACTTGTTTACTGTTACGATCACTGTTCCGGTACGCGTCCGGCACTGATGTTACATTAGGGTTGTTGATTATTGCCTAGATGATGGCTAGGATTGATCTTAAATGAGAAACTCGAACTGTTAATGGGAAAATCCTTGTTTTGAGCCGTTGTAATGCCCGGTTTGCATGGAATCATAACAATGGTTATAGTGGTTTAAACCATTTGATTATGACAAGGTAGATGATTAGTATGATTAATTTTGATATGCAAGGTTAAATCCAAGTGTTTCAAACTAATCACAATTAATAACAAAGATTGATCATTCCTAAGCCATTAAACTGTATAGAGACTGTTTTAGCTTGATAATCAACAACATTAACGATTTGATGGTTATTAAGGCAATGTCTTTGACATTGGACGTTCAGAAAAGATTTAATCAGTATGTTAAAACGTATATAACATATTATACGTAAACTAATGCAGGACTATACCATTAGCACCAGTTGTGAGTGATCTAGCTACCGTGAGACATCAGGTGAGTTCTAGACGCCCTGTTTTTATGTTTAATGTTTTGGGCTGGCATACATGCTTAACGTTATGTTCATGATGTTATGTGCTTAAGATGACGATAAATGAATAATGATATGCCATGACTATGTAAGCGTGTTAATGTGGTAATATGATTTGTACATGATGCTATGCTAAGTATGATGTGTTCATATTAGTAAGACATGATGATGAGAGGTATGATAACACGCTATGAGGATAATTACAGATGTTAAGCTATGATGAAATCCTAGGCTGCTAGGATGAAGGTATGATGTGGGATACGAGAAATAGGTTCTATTGTAACACGTAAGTGATGATATGATGATAAAGATGCTAGCAAGAGATGTTATGATATGAAATGTGCCATTGCTGTTAGGGCAGAATGCTATGATGATAAGATGTTAGTATGAAAAGTTCATGAATGCCAGAATGTATGATCTGATGATATGATGATAGCATGATATATATTCATTGCTAGGATGTTATGATAGTATGATGAAATGATACTGGCATGACATAATATGATGATTCCTAAGATATTAGGACAATGTGATGATGTCATGATGATAAGAGACTAGCATGAAATGTTATGATGTTATGATGAATACGATGAATGATCATATGACGCTAGTGTGTATGAATGATGAAGGAATGATGTTCCTATACATGTTATAGGAAGATGAATGAATGAGAGTCAACCACGACTATAACTCGATATGAGAGTCAACCACGACTATAACTGGGTATGAGAGTCAACCATGACTATAACTGGGTATGAGAGTCAACCATGTCTATAACTGGCTATGAGAGTCAACCATGACTATAACTAGGTATGAGAGTCAACCATGACTATAACTGGGTATGTATGGTTACTCCCGTACTTGTTACGGGATGAGTATGACGTAGCTCCCATATTCGTATGGGGTAAGTATGGTAGCTCCAGTACTTGTTACTGGGTAAGTATGGTAGCTCCCGTACTTGTTACTGGGTAAGTATGGTAGCTCCAGTACTTGTTACTGGGAAAGTATGGTAGCTCCAGTACTTGTTACTGGGTAAGTATGGTAGCTAAGTATGGTAGCTCCAGTACTTGTTACTGGGTAAGTATGGTAGCTCCAGTAC
Organism: Mikania micrantha; assembly: GCA_009363875.1. Lineage (NCBI taxonomy): Eukaryota > Viridiplantae > Streptophyta > Magnoliopsida > Asterales > Asteraceae > Mikania > Mikania micrantha. The sequence continues at coordinate 64,120,555 of CM018694.1, forward strand.
TTGTTACTGGGTAAGTATGGAGTTTTATGCCGGTATAAGCCCACTGTTAAAAACAGTGGATATGATGAGGACAACGGTCCTGATGATGTAAATGAATGTGTGTTATGAGTATGTATACGTGATGTATGAATGATTTATGTAAGGAAGTCTTGTACCGGTATGAGCTGTCAATTTCGGTTGATAGTTAAAGAAATCTTATGCATGCATGAGTTATCAGCTGCATGTTGATAGTTTAGAGTCTTGTGCTGCACAAGCCTGTTTGACTTTATGTCAGCAGTTGACGGTGAAATTCCTTCATAGTATGATTGATGTAATGATGTCACGTATGTTATGTATATGAAATGTGTTATGTTAAAGGTGATTGAGACTGTTGACTTCGGTCAATAGTGAATGGTATGTTATGTGATGATGTTTTATGTTTTACGAAAACTAGAACTCACCAGCGTAAGCTGACTTGATTTAGCATGTATGTCAGGTTAAGCTTTGGTCAGAAAAGGCAGGGAGCTCGGGCATCCAGATAGAGAGTTCTATGGTTTTGGCAATCCGATATGTTTTTGATACAGACACTTTGTTGTATTCTGTTTATCAAATGATGTTCACATTTCCGCTGCATGATTATGAAAGTTTTTAGTTTAAGGGCTATGTGTTATGACGAGACCAACGTACGTGGGGTCGCCGGGAATCGGGGCCTCACAAGTTGGTATCAGAGCCATAGTTTGAGAGATCTTGGTGTCCCAAATGCCAAGACTTAAACTGAAAATGGGATTAAGTGATGCGGATTGCCAACCACGGATGAACGGATGCCACGAGCTGAATGTTATGTATGAGTTAAGATGTAGGTGTATGGTTAGAAAGGTAGTTAGTTTCATGCACATTGATGAGATGGGATGGGAAACGTTTAGGGCCTATGAGTTGGGTAAATGGTTAATAACACCTGATCAACGTCATTAACAATTTACAAAGCTTATTTCGTGCTAAACTGATTCTGTACTGACTCGTCAATTGTTGCATTAGGTAGATAGTTAGATGGATGGACAAGAGGGTAGTCCACGTAAGCAACCACAGGAACCTGAAGAACCACATATCGAGAATGACGAACCCGTCAACGAAGATGACCACGAGCACAACGAGCAACCGGAAAGTGAAGATGAGTTTACTCTAGAGCCTATCGTGGTGAGGGCTATTTCTGACGAGGTGAACCAGATTATGGATAATAAACTGCCAGTGATAATTGCTAAAGCAATGAAGGATGCTATGAAAGACAAGTCGGAGGGGACTAAGGAGAGCACAAAGGAAGATGAGGTTGTAATCATCAAGACTAAGAGCGATGATTCTATGTCAAAGAAAATGAAGGGTTGTGACTACAAGGCCTTCAAAGGATGTAACCCACCGACCTTCGATGGAAAGAAGGATGCTGTGGCCACCTGTCACTGGATTTCTGCGATGGAGGCTGCTATCTCCATCAGTGAGTGCCGAGTTGATCAAGCTGTCAAGTTTGCAGCTCACTCTTTCGTCGAGGAGGCACTTCACTGGTGGAACACCATTAAGCTGTAACGACCCGTTTTAACGGTCGTGTGTATTTTAATAATTAAACGTTATTATATTTTCAATAATGTTGTGATAATAATATAATAACATTTGGAGTATTATAGTTAACTAGTCACTAACTTAATTAGATTGGTTAAGTGGGTTAACTAATTAAAAGGTTGAGGGACTAAACTTGCCAAATGGGCAAAGTTGTAAAAATAGAGGTTAAAAGACTTTGACCTGGTCAAAGTTCAAAAAAAAAAACTCTTGTATGTGTGTGTATTTTACGTGAGAAGCAGAGAAGAGAAAAGGGAGAAGAAGAACTTCAAGCCCTAACCTCCAAGCTCGTTGATTTTGTGGATGAAATTCAAGATTTAAGCTTCTAATCCTATCTATAAGTGTTATCTAACATCTTGTAAGTGATTCTAATCTCATTCATGATGTTGGTTGAAAGTTTTTAAGATGAACAAAGTTAGGGTTTAGTTTAAATCTTGAAATTGGTTGTTTAAATGGGTTAGAAACCATAAGTATATGGGTGATCAAGTAACTAAACATCTAATTTGATTAGAAATCAATGATTATGAACATGGGTGTTCATGGGAGATTTTAAGATGGCTGAAATTAAATGAAAAACGAGTTAGTAAATCATGCACTTGTGGTGTTTGATAAATTGCTTGAAAGAAAAGAGATTATATGCTGAATTGAAATAAATTGTGTTGCTGCCCTGTTATTGTAAAATCTGTATAAAATCATAGAAAAATCATGAGAAAATGAGCCTTATATGCTTAGAAAGCTATTTGAAAGGGCTACAATCCATCTTTTTACATGAAAAGCTGAAAACAAACTTAAGATGGGTTAAAATGGCAATTACAGCAGCAACATAGAAAAATTCAGCAAGCTGAATTGTAAAAATAAAGGTGCAGACCTGATTTTGTAAATTGTGTATAAAATCAACCGTGTATCCGTTTGAGGCGTATTTTATATGCTTGGAAAGGTCTAAGAGTCTACTACAACCCATATTTGAACATGAAGAGCTAAAACATATTGTAAATTTGTCAAAAATGTTGATTACAGTAGCAACTCAGAAAGTTGCTGCACAAAAATAAGATTTTCCATAATGTGATAAAAATGGGAAATTGAGTATGGGTGATGTTGAACATAAATAGATGATACTAGTGGGTTATGTACATCTAAATAAATGTTTTAGAAGTATCTAAGATACTTGTTCATGGGTTTTGATGGGAATGATGGGTTTTGGGTAGAACTCATGTAAGAAAGCGTTGTTGGGTGGATATGGATCATAATCCATGGGTTAAATGTTAATATGAAATAAATTGATGTTAAAATTGATAAAAGTTATGATCTTGGATGAATATTGACTAAAATGGGTGATTATGGATAATCATGGGATGATTAGGATCATAACTAGTGTAATGAACATCAATATTTGATAAATGCCTAAGGGAGGCATAGAATATGATTAATTGTGATAAATTGACTTTGAGAAAGTCAAACGGGTCAGGTGGGTTGAACTTGATTGTATGTATGTGTGTATGTTAAGATGATTGCAATGTGTGCATAGGTGATGAAAACAAAGTTCATAGGCAAGGAAAGGAGCTTGCTTTGTAATTAGAGCTTTGGACCAAAGGTAAGTCACCTAATCGATTGAGTCACTTAATATGTTGTTAAATTCACAAGGTGTGTGATTAAGGTAAATTGACTCTAAGTAATGGTTAGTAAATTGAATTTACTATGTGGTTGACCCATTGGTGATATGGGCAACAATACACTATGAGTGTGTAAATCACAATGAGTGTGATGTGGATGTCTTGAGTGACAGGTGTTGAATAGTAATTATGTTTACTATGTGATTGACCCATTGGATATATGGGCATTTATACACGACGGGCGTGTAAGTCACACGGGTGTGACATTAATGTCTTGGGTGACAGGTGTTGCATAGTAATTATGTGGATTAAACACAATATGTGTGTGTGTTAAATTAAATCTACAAATAAGTGTACAATAAGATTGTGGTGGCAATCGTATTATCTACTAGTGAGTAGACTAAACTTAATAACCATGAGGGTTAATATGTGTATGTGGTGCAATGAGTGCGTAAACATAAATGTAAACCGTAATGTGTGTGGTTAGAGTTTACATTGAGGGTATGAAAGTGTTAGTAGACTATTGACTTATGGTAGTAGCTACCAGTATGTTGACTTTTAAAGTCAAAGTTATGTGTTTTGTTTAATTATTGTTAGAATTGAAATGTGTGTGTGACTTTTTGATTAGATTGTGTATGTGTATGGGTTGTAAGTCACTTAATTGAAATGAGTTGTGTTTAAAACGTGGCTAAATTCACAATGTGTGAGATTGTGTTAAGTGACTTTAGGTGTCCATTAGTAAATTGTGTTTACTATATGATTGACTCATTTGACATATGAGTATTTATACACAATGGTGTGTAAGTTACCCAACTTACTATAAAATTACATATAAGTAGTAGAAAGAGTCTACTTGATTGTTGGTGTTCATATATATTGATTGTGCATAACTTGACTAATGAAACTAATTGAGTTAAAAGACCTATGAGAAGGCATTTTTAGTTTCAATATGAATGTTATGCTTGAGTTGTATGTGTAATATAAATTGCATAAAATTAGCCGGATGAGCCGGTAGATGATTTCATGATACCACATGAGTGTGGATAACCGGATGAGCCGGTGAAATTGATCAATTAAACCACTAGAGGGTGGACAACCAAATGAGTTGGTAATATTGAGTCAAACCACTAGAGTGTGGATAACCGGATGAGCCGGGAGTTTAAATTGGTGAAACCACTAGTGTGTGGGTAATTGGATGAGCCAATAATTTGAGAATAGTGTTGTAATTAGCCAAACAGTTTTTCTGAATTCGTGTTTGGGTGTTTGAGTGGCATTCTAAGGCACTGTAACCCTTGGGAATGTTCCATAAATATGTGTTAAAGTTTTTTAGGTGCTCTTACTTAGTTCTAACGAACTAATGGTGAAAACAACGTGTGTTATGCAGGTACTTAAGTAATAAAGGCGAATGTGATCGGGAAAGGATGATATTGGATCGAATGAAGCTTCGAGCGATACAAGTTAATATTGAGAAGACTTGTTTATTTAAATAATAGATGTGTTTGTATATATTAAACTATATAAGTGGTTTTTTTTAAACAAGTTTGTGTTGGTTTTTGAATGTGACAGGTTATAAAGGGTTATTTATTGAGTTTTCAAACAAACCCTTGCAAAAAAAAATTTTATGGGACCAAATTCCGCAACGTTTTTATGTTTAAACAATTGTTTTCTGATCCGTGTGGGATCACGGGTGTCACATAAGCAGTCCAAGGCTGCAGCTGATATGGAGAAGATGACTTGGGACAACCTCAAGGAACTGGTCACTAAACAGTTTTGTCCCAAGAACGAGCTGGATAAAGTTGAAAGAGAGTTTCTGGTGCTGAAAGCTGGGAGTCTAAACCACAGGCAGTACACTTCACGATTTAACGAGATGGCCAGGCTCATTCCTCATCTAGTTTCTACTGAGGAACGCAGGGTGAAGATGTACATGGAGGGTTTGCCTCCAAAAGTAAGGATTCATGTGAAGGCCCATGCTCCCAAGACCTTTGACTCCATGGTGGAACTCAGCGGTATTGTATGGGATGATGTGATGGCTGATGAGCCAATACAATAGAAAACAAAGATGAAAGAATCCTCCGGGACTAAGAGGGGTCGAACAGACCAACAAAAGTTCTCAAGCAAGAAAGTGAAGCGAGAGGAGATGAGCCGATGCAACAAGTGTGGGAAAAACCACACGGGACAGTGCCTGCTAGGCACTAATTTATGCTTTAGGTGCGGAAAGACGGGACATTTTTCTAACAGTTGCACGAATGTTACTCGATGTTTTAACTGCAATGGGTTAGGACACATGTCCAAGGATTGCAAGAAACCACGGGCTAATGCTTCGGGCTTGGGTAAGAAAGAGGATAAAGAGAAAGGAAAAGCAGAAGGCTAAAGCACGAGCCTTCACGTTGTCAAGGGATGATGCTGTTGAGGATCCGGACATGGTCACAGGTACCTTTTATATCAACAATATTACTGCTTCTGTATTGTTTGATTATGGTGCCAGTATAAGTTTTGTATCTTCTACTTTCTAAGATGGGTTGTCTGGGAAGGTTAAGAAGATAAATCGGGTACTTGATGTAGAAATGGCGATTGGTAAGATGACCAGGGTGACTGTGGCTATAGATGGTTGTTATGTTAAGATAGGAGGTCATAAGTTCCCAGTATAATTGTTTTTTTATAACCTTGGGAGGTTTCGATGTAGTCTTGGGCATGGACTGGTTAGCCAAATACGAGGCTAACATTGTATGCTGACGAAAAATGATATGTTTACGTGCGATGGATGGGAGCTCCGTAACAACTTATGGTGATAAAGCGATGTATGCGCCAAAGATTATTTCGATGATCAAGGCTGATGTTATTATGAGGCGAGGGTGTGTAGCCTACTTGGCCTATGTGATTGAGGAACGTACGGATATGAGGACGATTGATGATGTAACAGTGGTGTGTAACTTCCTTGATGTATTCCTTGAGGAATTGCCTGGATTACCACCGGAACGGAAAATTGAGTTCCAAATCGACTTAGTGCCGGGGGCGCAACCCGTTGCCAAAACACCTTACCGTTTAGCTCCCACCGAAACGAAGGAAATGATGGCCCAGCTACAAAAACTTCCTTGAAAAGGTTTTATACGACCGAGTGTCTCTCCTTGCGGAGCCCCGGTGCTGTTTGTGAAGAGTAATGATGGTAGCATGCGAATGTGCATCAACTACAGAGAACGGAACAAGTTGATAGTAACGAACATGTATCCTTTACCTAGATATGATGACTTGTTCGATCAATTGCAAGGTGCAAGCTGGTTCTCAAAGATAGATCTCCGATCCGGTTGCCATCAGTTGAAGGTTCGAGAGCAGGATATTTCAAAGACGGCATTCCGAACGCGATATGGACACTACGAGTTTCTCGTTATGTCATCTGGATTGACGAATGCTCCAGCAGCATTTATGGATTTGATGAATAGGGTATGTTGACCGATGTTGGACCGATCGGTGATAGTATTTATTGACGATACTTTGATTTATTCAAAGAACGCGGGAGACCATGCTTGCCATGTATGTGAGGTATTGGAGATCCTGAGGAAAGAGAAACTTTATGCTAAATTCTCCAAATGCGCTTTCTGGTTACGAGAGGCATAATTTCTGGGTCATGTGGTGAACCCAGAAGGCATTATGGTAGATTAAGCTAAAGTTGAAACGGTTATGAAATGGAGTCCTCCAAAGTCACCGACGAAAGTATGCAGTTTTCTTGGTTTGGCCGGTTACTATCGGAGATTTATTCAAGACTTCTCCAAGATAGCGACACCACTGATGAAATTCACGAAGAAAGATGTAAAGTACGAATAGGGCCCGAACCAAGAATAAGCGTTCACAGTGCTAAAGGAGAAACTTACCTAAGCTCCTGTCTTAGCACTGTCGGATGGAAATGATGATCTTGTTGTGTATGCTGATGCATCACGACATAGCTTATGCTACACGCCAGACTTTTTGGAAGAACTCCAGCAGGCGTAACAGGAATGATTGAAAGAAGAGAATGTGAGTTTTGAATGTGTCTGCGGACAAGTCAAGAACTTGGAAGACGAGATGAAACGACTCTACCCACATTTGTTTGAGACGTAATAGGTTTCGAGGACGAAACCTATTGTAAGGAGGGTAGATTTGTAACACCCGAAAATCTAGCAATCTAAAAATAAACGTGCGAGATTTCGGTAATTGTTGATGTTCGAAGAATTGCGTTATCAAAGAAATAAGCACATTTGATCGTGTTTGAAATCCACGGTGATATGACAAACGAAATGGGTACAGGATGATAGTATGCGAGAAATGTTGAACGTGGGCGAAAACCGTGCGCGAAACGGAGTTACGGAATGTCCGGAATCGCGAAACGAAGAAAAAATCGAAAAACGGACAAAAAGGCCCTGGGGCGGTACACCCCGAGACACGCTCCGGACCTAGGCGATGCGCGCGGATGACACGAAAAAGATCTGGCCGCCATGACCCGCGCGGTACACCCCAAACCACCGTCTGGGGTGGGGCGATGCGCCTGACGTCACCCAATCGCAATTTGGGCTTAAAAAGTCAGTTTTTTGTCTGGAATCTCATTTTTTATCTTATCTTCGACGATTTCGACTTCATACACACAAAATCAGTATCCAATCCATCAAAACTTCAATTTTGAAGGCTTCTCAAGGTTTAGATCGAACCAGGGAACGTTTCTGCAAGCCCGGATCATCTTTTTACCCGCAGAACTCCGTCGGATTAGGTAATGGTTCATTCTAACCTTCTAGATTGATTATGATTGATTAGATCTTGTTTTTGAACGTAATGATATAGTTAGGGTTGTTGATTATTGCCTAGATGATGGCTAGGATTGATCTTAAATGAGAAACTCGAACTGTTAATGGGAAAATCCTTGTTTTGAGCCGTTGTAATGCCCGGTTTGCATGGAATCATAACAATGGTTATAGTGGTTTAAACCATTTGATTATGAAAAGGTAGATGATTAGTTTGATTAATTTTGATATGCAAGGTTAAATCCAAGTGTTTCAAACTAATCACAATTAATAACAAGGATTGATCATTCCTAAGCCATTAAACTGTATAGAGACTGTTTTAGCTTGATAATCAACAACATTAACGATTTGATGGTTATTAAGGCAATGTCTTTGACATTGGACGTTCAGAAAAGATTTAATCAGTATGTTAAAACGTATATAACATATTATACGTAAACTAATGCAGGACTATACCATTAGCACCAGTTGTGAGTGATCTAGCTACCGTGAGACATCAGGTGAGTTCTAGACGCCCTGTTTTTATGTTTAATGTTTTGGGCTGGCATACATGCTTAACGTTATGTTCATGATGTTATGTGCTTAAGATGACGATAAATGAATAATGATATGCCATGACTATGTAAGCGTGTTAATGTGGTAATATGATTTGTACATGATGCTATGCTAAGTATGATGTGTTCATATTAGTAAGACATGATGATGAGAGGTATGATAACACGCTATGAGGATAATTACAGATGTTAAGCTATGATGAAATCCTAGGCTGCTAGGATGAAGGTATGATGTGGGATACGAGAAATAGGTTCTATTGTAACATGTAAGTGATGATATGATGATAAAGATGCTAGCAAGAGATGTTATGATATGAAATGTGCCATTGCTGTTAGGGCAGAATGCTATGATGATAAGATGCTAGTATGAAAAGTTCATGAATGCCAGAATGTATGATCTGATGATATGATGATAGCATGATATATATTCATTGCTAGGATGTTATGATAGTATGACGAAATGATACTGGCATGACATAATATGATGATTCCTAAGATATTCGGACAATGTGATGATGTCATGATGATAAGAGACTAGCATGAAATGTTATGATTTTATGATGAATACGATGAATGATCATATGACGCTAGTGTGTATGCATGATGAAGGAATGATGTTCCTATACATGTTATAGGAAGATGAATGAATGAGAGTCAACCAGGACTATAACTGGATATGAGAGTCAACCACGACTATAACTGGGTATGAGAGTCAACCATGACTATAACTGGGTATGAGAGTCAACCATGACTATAACTGGATATGAGAGTCAACCATGACTATAACTGGGTATGAGAGTCAACCATGACTATAACTGGGTATGTATGGTTACTCCCGTACTTGTTACGGGATGAGTATGACGTAGCTCCCATATTCGTATGGGGTAAGTATGGTAGCTCGAGTACTTGTTACTGGGTAAGTATGGTAGCTCCAGTACTTGTTACTGGGAAAGTATGGTAGCTCCAGTACTTGTTACTGGGAAAGTATGGTAGCTCCAGTACTTGTTACTGGGTAAGTATGGTAGCTCCAGTACTTGTTACTGGGTAAGTATGGTAGCTCCAGTACTTGTTACTAGGTAAGTATGGTAGCTCCAGTACTTGTTACTGGGTAAGTATGGTAGCTCCAGTATTTGTTACTGGGTAAGTATGGAGTCTTATGCCGGTATAAGCCCACTGTTAAAAACAGTGGATATGATGAGGACAACGGTCCTGATGATGTAAATGAATGTGTGTTATGAGTATGTATACGTGATGTATGAATGATTTATGTAAGGAAGTCTTGTTCCGGTATGAGCTGTCAATTTCGGTTGATAGTTAAAGAAATCTTATGCATGAATGAGTTATCAGCTGCGGGTTGATAGTTTAGAGTCTTGTGCTGCACAAGCCTGTTTGACTTTATGTCAGCAGTTGACGGTGAAATTCCTTCATAGTATGATTGATGTAATGATGTCACGTATGTTATGTATATGAAATGTGTTATGTTAAAGGTGATTGAGACTGTTGACTTCGGTCAACAGTGAATGGTATGTTATGTGATGATGTTTTATGTTAAGTATATTTTAACTTAACAAAAGTTTATAATGTTTTACGAAAACTAGAACTCACGAGCGTAAGCTGACTTGATTTAGCATGTATGTCAGGTTAAGCTTTGGTCAGAAAAGGCAGGGAGCTCGGGCATCCAGATAGAGAGTTCTATGGTTTTGGCAATCCGATATGTTTTTGATACAAACACTTTGTTGTATTCTGTTTATCAAACGATGTTCACATTTCCGCTGCATGATTATGAAAGTTTTTAGTTTAAGGGCTATGTGTTATGATGAGACCAACGTACGTGGGGTCGCCCGGAATCGGGGCCTCACACCTTCAATCCATTAAATCTTCAATTTTAAAGCCTTTTGATCACGTGGATCACGTCAAGGAACTTTTCTGCAAGTCCTGATCGCTGTTCTACGCGCAGAGCTCCGTGAGATTAGGTAATGGTTCGTTTTAACATTCTAGATTGATAATGATTGATTAAATCTTGTTTTTGAACGTAATGATATAGTTAGGGTTGTTGATTATTGCCTAGATGATGGCTAGGATTGATTATAAACGAAAAACTCGAACTGTTAACGGGTAAATCCTTGTTTTAAGCCGTTGTAATGCCCGTTTTGCATGAAATCATAACAATGGTTATAGTGGTTTAAACCATTTGGGTATGACAAGGTAGGTGATTAGTTTGATTAATTTTGATATGCAAGGTTAATTCTAAGTGTGTTAAACTAATCAAAATCATTAACATACTCACTGGAATGAGTATCTGATGTTTATGATAACAGGCAGATCAGTATGTTGAACATGGTTAGTAAACCTATTCTAATACTACCTTGTGATATTTCATGATGTCTGGGTAATCAATAACAAGGATTTATCATTTCTAAGTCATTAATCTGTCTAGGAACCTATCTAGTGAGGTAATCAACAACATTAACTATTTGATGACTATCAGGGCAATGTCTTTGACATGGAACGTTCAGAAAGATTCAATCAGTAAGTTAGCAACGCCTAAGACGAATTAAGTAAATAAGAGAATACGCTTATTTAAGCCGAGTGAATAAGAAATCTTTAAACGTAACAAGATTGTAGAGATAAGAATGATCAAAATGAATGTAAACGGAATTTTAAAATAAAGTTCCGAATGAAAGTTACGATACGCCGAAGTTTTGAGCGGTAATCGTAAATTGAGAACCTTCATGATAAGGTTATAATCATGATGATATGTTCATATTAATAGGATATCATTGTGAAGTGAGAAAGTAAGGAAAGGAAGAGGAGCTAGCAAATTGTGTTTTAGCTCAGGTGAGTTCTATGAGCCCTCTTTTACTATTTTAACGTTTTAGGGCTGATATTCATGTTATAAAGTTATTTTGTGTAAATGATTGTTTATCTGGCTACGGTAAGATAATAGAATATGTTAAAGTAAAGAATGTTTCAAGTTGTGAAGTCATGGTATGAAAGTGACGCTAACCTGATTAAGGTCAGGTAAAGAATGTTTTCAAGTAAAGAATGTTTTAAAGTAAATAATGCTTTAAGTCTCAACTACGGTTGAGAAGTAAATGATTTTAAGAGTCTCAGCTGAGATGTCAGGGATGTTTTAAAGACTCAACTGCGGTTGAGAAATGAACGGTTTTAAAAGTCTCAACTGCGGTTGAGAGTATAAAGAATGTTAAAGTCTCAACTGCGGTTGAGAGTATAAAGAATGTTTAAGTCTCAACTGCGGTTGACAGTATAAAGAATGTTTTAAAGTCTCAACTGCGGTTGAGATTAAAAAGAATGTTTGAATTCTCAACTAAGGTTGAGAAGGAAAATGATTTTTGAAAGACATCGACCGAGGTCGAGCAGTAAATGTGATAATGAAGTCCCGGCTGCGGTTGGGCAAAACCTGAGCACTGCGGTGCGAAAGACCGTTTATGATTATGATGGTTTAACGCTTTAAATCATGTTATGTATGAATGATGTATGTCAAGAAGTCTTGTACCGGTATGAGCCGTCAATTTCGATTGACGGATTAAGAATTCCTGTGAAAGAACAGGCAGAAGTCCTGTGCAAGAACAGGCATAAGTCCTGTGCAAGAACAGGCAGAAGTCCTGTGCAAGAACAGGCCTGCCGACTGTGTGTCGCCAGTTGATGAAATCTTATGCATGTATAAGTTATCAACTTCGGGTTGATAGTTTAAGAAGTCTTGTGTAAGCAGGTTGACTTCGGTCAACAGAACAGGCTACATTTATGTACCGTATGATTGATGTTATGATGTCATGTATGTTATGTATATGAAATGTTTTATGTTTAGTATGATTGAGACTGTTGACTTCGGTCGACAGCGAAGGCTAATGTTTTATGTAAAGTATGATTGAGACTGTTTGACTTCGGTCGGCAGTGAAGGCTAATGTTTTATGTATATTAAAGAGATTTTTTTTATGAAAAGATAACTTAGAACTCACCAGCGAAAGCTGACTTCTTTTAGCATGCATGTCAGGTTGAGCAAGTATTGATAAGGATATGATGGTTCGTGGCATGACATGAGGACTACCTATTCAAGATCTGGCATTCCTGTTAAGATTAAATGTTACGTAATGATTTCCGCTGCTAAAGTATTCGAGTATTATACGGTTTAAGAGCTATGCTTTTGATGTTTAACCAACCGAGGGACTCCCGGGAACGGGGCGTCTCAAGTTGGTATCAGAGCCATAGTTTTAGAGATTCGGGCCATACCTGATGCCTGAACTTAAACTGAGAATGGGACCAAGGTTAAGGAAGCCAGCAAAGGGTAGTTCAATGTCACGAGCGTCTTGCTAAAGTAAAGAATATATGTTATGATATAATTGAAATAGATTTAAGGTATAGTTAATGTGAAATAGTTAAAGTGAAATGCATGTATATGTGCTTGTATGTGTTAAGATGTATGTATATGTTGGATTGTTTAGACTATTGTTAATAATAATGTTTATTAGGAAATGAACTAAGCATGTGGTGGAAGAAACCCTAGACACACGAGTACAGATAAATAGTGACCGCAATTAGCTACTGCGGTTATCGATTTATCTATATGACTAATGCTCGGGTTTCATCTGTCATATGACTTGGACACAAAAGGAAGGATTCAATGACTGAACGAATTATAACTATTCGATGCCAATGAAGGTAAAGAACAAAATGCGATTAGAAAGGTTGAAAGAGTTATAGAGACAATTGGGAATGTTTGTTTGGTCAGATGGATATTGGTTAAGGTCTTACTTTATTGGTTTGACAAAGATTCATGGATTAATGGGTATAAAGTATGAATGGGAATAATAGAAACACGGTTGGAAAAGTAAATGATTAATGACATTCCGGACACTATTATTAATGATTTACTATACAACTGAGTTTGTGTTATTGTCTATCATACAAATACCTTATATATCCTAAATTGCATTATGGTCATGTTGACTTCATCATTGAAGTTATGGGGAAGCTAATGCTGAATGACGTACCCTAAGGAATTGTAAATGTGATAATTCAAAGGTCGATCAGGAAGGAAACCATTAGAACATGGAAACAGAGTTCGATCGATGGTAGAAACGTAGTTTAATATGAAGACGATGATGGTCCGAGAAGTAAAGCAAGCATGGGAAGTGATGAGGAAAACAATGGTGGATGCAACGCATTGTGTAACCATTCGGGCAACGATATCATGATGATGATAGGAGTGTATGTATATCAATATGGATGACAGAAATCAATTATGGATGAAAAGAATTAGTACGGGTGATTGAGTTTATGTGTAGGTGATTCAAGTGACTGACGAATGATGAAACTAACTTACGAATGAGGGAAATGGCTTACGAACGAACAAGGAACCTTATTTATGGATGAATTATTCATCACTTGTGAATGAATAATATTATAAAGTAAGGATGAGTACATCCGATTGAGGTAATGTAAGTTCAAGTTTGACCTAGAGATTTGATGAGATTATTCTCTATGTCTTTAATGATAATGCTTTGTTAGTATCCTAAATCCTGACAAGGTCTCACTAGGTTGAGGAATACATGTTGACATTAGGAATTAAGAATTGTACCTGTGTTTACTAAACGTGAAAGTGGGATAGTAAAGTCGACCACACGAACATGTGTGATAAAGGTGTGATTAGAGATTGGTAAGCAAAGATAAATGAATGCATGCTTAGCATTAGGTATAAGTGAATATAAAGTATAGATTGAGTCTTAGGTCAAATGCGAATGAAAATAAATGTTAAACCATCAAAAAAGTTCGAAGGTTATGAAAGGTTGAAATAATACGAATTGCTTTTGACAAGAAGTGATGTGAAGACCGATTGAACCAAGAACTGGTATGCTAAAGATGTTAGAGATGATTTTAATAACTCTAACGGAAAGCTATTTATGCTAGAGGAGGATACATAAGTGTTGCAACATGGTTATCGTTTAATGAACTATCTTGTCTTCACAAGATGACAGATGTTGAACATGCATAGAATATGTATAGAACTTAAAGTATAGATTGTAGAATGTGGGTTTAATACGGTTACAGGTATTAAGAGAGTCTTGCATCTGTTGCAAGAAACTACTTAAGTAGCTTCGTATAATTACAAGCTTAAAGATAAAGGATGATTGCCATTGTCTCATGTGTAAGAAAATTCATGGTATTGTTATGTGATAGTGTGCATACGTATGTTATCAAAGGAAGGTTTTATGATAAGATTGTCATGCATAAAGTGGATCAAATGATGCAGTTTCCTTGTTGAGGCAAACGATAAAGTCTTCTTAACAAGGGAAAATGATGAAGTCCTCTTAATGAGGCAAATGATAAGGTAAATGATGAAGCCTTCTTATTGAGAGAAACAAGAAATCCTCATTATAAGGCAATTAATGGAATCTTGTAACAACACCAAGACTGGGTTTTGGTTTGTTTTATGCAATGAAAAATTTGGTTGGCTTTATGCATTGACAACCTTATGTGTTAAGATATGTATGTAAGTTATGTTAAGAAAAGTTATTTATGACCAAATTCCAACAAGTGCTTTGTAAATGGTTTAATGCCAAGAGAGATAAGTGTTGGTAAAGATTAAATGCGAAAAATATTAGCACAGTCAACAAAGTAAAGAATAACGCATGCTGTAGCTAAAGAATATGGCATGTGGTAGCATACAGTTAGGAAAAGATAAGGACGTAAGGATTAAGTGTCATAATAAGCTACCTATCATAGCTAAAGTATGACATAAAGGGGAAGACAATTTGTTAGCATGTGATCTTTAATGTGTGATTAAAGCATGCTTATTGTTATGTTTATGTTGTTATGTGCTTATGATGCTGATGAACGAATGATGAATGATGATATACCATGACTATGTATGTACATTTAGCTTTAGCACGATTTATGCATGAAAGTCGGCTAAGTATGATGAATGCATGTTAGTAAGTTATGATGATGAATTGTATGATAACATGGTATGATGACAATTATAGGTGTTATGATGAAATCCTAGGCTGCTAGGATGAAAGTATGATGCTATGATGATTATATGCTAGCATAACGTGTTCACGATGCCATGATGTTATGATAAGATGACATGATACTAGCATAATGTAGTATGATGATTCCCATGTTACTAGGAAATTTATATGATGAAGTAGTGCTAGCATGACAAGTTTAGAATGTCATGGTGACTATGATGAATGCCGTTATGATGCTAGCATGAAATGTATGACGATTATGATGAATGGGGATATGATGCTAGTGTATCATGTATGATGAATGAATGATGTCCCTATAAGTGTTATAGGGTAAGTATGGTTGCTCCAGTCCTTGTTACTGGGTAAGTATGGATCTGCAAAACGTTTCGGCGGGTCAGATCAACGGTTATGGATCCTTGTGCCGGCATAAGCCCATTGTTACGCTCGGTAGCAGTGGTTGTATGATGATTAGTGTAACACCCCGACCAACGGCGGAATCGTCGGGATGCCACGAGGGATGTGTAGATTGTTCAAAAGCTCGTGGGCATCTAAATCAAATCATCATATATCATTTAAGCAAACAACATAATTACACAAAAATCATGTTCATCATGAATCAATTACATCAATTACACAAAAGAATTAGTTAAACTAACTAAACTCTAATCGCCAGAAATTTAGTTAATTAACTAAGTCCCAGAGCCTATATGATGATGTCCAAAATAGAAGAGATCCTCTCTTCATTCCTACTTGTCTCCATCACCTGAAACATGTAAGAAATCAAGTGTCAACTAAAAGTAGTTGGTGAGTAATCATAAGTTTTTATACTCAAAAATGTTTTAGAAAAGTGAGTTTAAAAGTTGGTGTTTTAAAATAGTTTAATAAAATGCTTTGTTTAAAACGAGTGTAAGACTTATGATCTCCTTGAGAAAATCCATATGAATACCTGTATGAGATAATCCAACACACATCCACCAATTCAACAATCAAACACTTACATAATCACATATCCACATAACCAAATCAATCATAGTCAATTTCAAATAATCATAATCAAATACAGATAAATCAATCCACAACAAATCAACCAAACTCATCAATCATATTCTCAAATAATGTTCGTGACTATACATGATCATTATGTAATTAACATAAGTTAAATACATGATTCATGGAGTGGTCGCTAACCACGTGACAATACATGAAGTCAAAGCGATTAACCAAAGTCAAAGGCAATGATTCACGGATGTGGAACTCATCCACGTGACAATAGATGAAGTCAAAGCAATTAACCGAAGTCAAAGGCAATGATTCACGGATGTGGAAATCATCCACGTGACAATACATGTAATCTTTGTTATTGACCGAAATCAATAACAATATTTACACGGATGAATAATAATGACAATCAGTGATAATTCATAAGATGAATATCATAATGATAAACAGGTATTATCCTTGTGTTATCAAAATAATATTTGAACCGGTATACATGTTTCACCTCCGAGTTTTAAAACTAAAACAGTTTAAAGAAAGGGAGGTTATGAGAACTCACCTGACGTCCTTAGAATGTGTGTTCTCGTGTTATGCGCGCTCGCGTATGTAACTCAAACCAATTCAAGGATCTGTAATTATCGTGATTTCCACTTTTATAAGCATAAGTGTTTCATACCCAAATCATTGTCTATATTAATTTATTTTAACCCGTTTATATTTTATTAACTTAGTTTATTTATTCCAAGTTGTAAAGGATTACCCAACTTCTCATAAGTGTTCATTATTAAGGATTGTTAGGCTTGATAGTTGCTAACTATCCTAATATGATGCACTTATTGTGATATCACAGATATATCATCACATGCATTATTAACCACCTTAATTTGAGTTAGGAATTCTTTAACTCCAATTTAATAATTCCTATACACTAAGTTAATCCCAATTCAAGTTCAATATATATATATATATATATATATATATATATATATATATATATATATATATTTATTAGTTTCTTAAAATCCAATTTAGGAATAAGAAAGGTGGTGGTTAAGTTCATTCACACATGCATGGATACACCCATATATATTTACACCCATCTTATGGTTTAAACATTCTTAATTACTAAGTTTAATTAATTTGAACTCATTTAGCCTCTAGACCAGCGAACCTATGGGTTTTGTGGGCCAAGGTTCGTCCCTCCTAATGCAGGGTTCGTGGTCCTTAGTCAGCTAAGGTTCGTGTGGTATTATGGTTGCAAGAAGGGTTCGGCTATTAGGCTCCTTGGTTCGGCTAAGCCCATATGGTTCGTAGAAGCATAAGGTTTGCCGAGGGTTCGCTGGGTTCGCTGGGTTCGTGACAAGAAGAGGTTCGGCCATTGTGAGCATGCAGGGTTCGGCTGGGACAACCTGCAGATGGCCAGGGTTCGTTGCAGCTATCACAGGTTCGTCCCTCAGGGTTCGTGAGACCAAAAGGTTCGGCCCCTAACCTGCTGTCGCGATCCAGCCATATCCATCATCTTCATCGCCATTCTCATCACGTTTATGTCCAAACCCCTACTTCTACTTGGTTACATCAACTCATTTTAAGGTTTTATAAGCACTTAGTTCGATTATAACAACAATACATTACCAATTCATGATTCACATTAAAACCGAAAACAAAGCTTTAGATCTACCTTGCTTCGTCGGTTGGAACCAGAGTTTCTTGGTATCTCCTTGTAGCTCTCGTTCACGCGGTCGCTTTGGGCCAAAGATCTCGCGAATCCGACTTGAATTGAAGATGATAGGCTAGAGAGAAGGTAGAGAGTGTTGTGTGTGTGTTTTTAGAGAGAGAGATGAAGTGGTGTAAATGGAAGAAGAAGGAGACTTCCTTTTCATTTTATCGCGTGTAAACACCACGTGGTTGGTCTCGTTTATATCGCGTTAAATTAATTATATAATCGGTTATGCTCGGTTTTTAATGGAAAAAAATATTTAAATCCTAAGACATTAAAATGATTTATTTTCATCTTAATTAAAATGATTTCATTTAAATATTGTTGTTTCTTAAAACTATTTTCGTTTAATCATGATAAATCACTTATTAAATAAATTAAATTATTCCAATTTAATTTAAGTTGTGAGTCCTAATAAATACTTTAATATTCCATTAATTAATTTAATATCGTTAGATACTATTTAATTATCTCGTCGAAACTCGTTACTCGCGTACGTATTCGTAAAGATCGTCACCTTTGCGAATCCGACGCTCGTTTCGTATTTCGATTTGATTTACGATTTCTGGAATATCTTTTCAGAACGTTATTCTTAATAATTATATTCGTGTGAATCGTCACCCACGCGAATACATTATTAAGTCAATATTTCTGACTCAATATTCGCGTTTAAATAATCTTCGTAACCTCACATCGCGTAATTTAATTCCCATTATTTTATTAATTTTAATATTATCATTTTCCCAAACCAAAACCCACTAAACCCTAGTCACTGACACATCCATGATAGACCGAAATATGCATATATATAGGGCATATGTAAGGGTCAGTCGCAACTGCCCTAGCCACCGTCCCACCGCTATTTCGATAAACCATGTCCATGGGTCCTTGACTATGTTTAGTAACCATACTCAAACAAACTCCCAGTTCCATCCCAAATCCATTCTCAACCAATAATCCTTCATCTTCAGTAATAAGTAACTGCGATAAACACTACGGGTCTGTGTAGTTGAATTACAACTAAACTTCCTGTGGTTTATGCGTATAATAAATGTGCTATAACATGTATACCAGTACAGTGATAATATCAATGATGTAAGTCAACAATTTCATAATCATTCATATTAAATAAATTTCCGGTCGTAACAGTACAATTGTACGGATGTACGGACGTACGGACAACCGAAAATACAGTGATGTTACAATTAGGAAGTGTCCAGTAGATGATGTAGGATATGTACCATTAAACGCTATTGAAGTTGATGAAATGTTAAACTACATAGAAGAATCTGTGGCAATGGTTGACAGGTTGTATTAACAATCCAGAAGGTCGCTGGTGTTCTGCCTTGACCTTAGCACAGTTAAGGCACTTAGACACATATTCAGCAATATCCTTCTTCATTCCAGGCCGCCAGTACAAGCCCCTAAGGTCTTGATACATCTTGTCAGAACCTGGATGGATTGAGTAACGAGACTTATGAGCTTCATTCATAATCACCATCCTGAGATCACCTCTGTTCGGTATCCACAACCGATTCAAATAATACATCAAACCATCATCCTTAGTTTCCAATAAAATTTCAGCCCCACAAGACATCTCATTTTTCAAGTCATCTTGAGCTAATGAGTGTTGTTGGGCTGTGAGAACATCATTTCGGAGACTATTGTGCACTCGGACACTACGGATCTGAACTTGACTTTTGCGACTAAGCGCATCTGCTACTACATTCGCTTTACCAGGATGATAGCGAATTTCACAGTCATAATCATTTAACAGTTCAACCCATCTCCGTTGTCTCATATTGAGCTCCTTTTGATTGAGAATATGTTGCAAACTCTTATGGTCAGTGAACACTACACACTTAGTGCCATAAAGATAATGTCTCCATATCTTCAAGGCAAACACGACTGCACCAAGTTCCAAGTCGTGTGTGGTGTAGTTCTTCTCGTGAATCTTTAGTTGCCTTGATGCATAAGCCACAACCTTTCCCCGTTGCATGAGAACACAGCCGAGACCTAGGTTGGATGCATCACAATAAACCACAAAATCATCATTTCCATCCGGCAATGTCAAGACAGGAGCATCACAAAGTTTCTGCTTCAAGGTCTGAAATGCCTCTTCTTGCTTCGGTCCCCATTCGTATGGTTTGTTCTTTTGAGTCAAAGAAGTTAGTGGGACAGCAATCCTGGAGAAATTCGAGATGAACCGCCGATAGTAACCGGCAAGTCCAAGAAAAGATCGAATCTCCGTCGGTGTCTTCGGGGTACTCCAATTCTTCACAGCATCGATCTTTGCAGGATCCACGTGAACCCCGTATTCGTTGACTATGTGCCCCAAGAATTGAACTTCTTTAAGCCAAAATTCACATTTAGAGAATTTGGCATACAGTCGCTCTTCTCTCAGGATCTCCAAAACCAACTTAAGGTGTTTCTCGTGTTCTTCCTTGGTCTTTGAGTAGATCAGAATATCATCAATGAATACAATCACGAATTTATCCAAGTATGGCCTGCAAACACGGTTCATGAGGTCCATGAAAACCGCAGGTGCATTGATAAGGCCGAAAGGCATTACCAAAAATTCATAATGGCCATACCTGGTTCTAAAAGCTGTCTTGGGAATATCATCATCATGTACGCGAAGCTGATGATACCCAGACCTAAGATCGATCTTTGAAAACCATGTCGAACCCTGAAGCTGATCGAAGAGATCATCGATACGCGGCAGTGGATATCGATTCTTAATTGTTAGTTTGTTTAATTCGCGGTAGTCGATGCACATTCGGAATGACCCGTCCTTTTTCTTGACAAACAAGACCGGTGCACCCCATGGCGAATGGCTCGGGCGAATAAATCCTTTATCAGTCAGTTCTTGCAACTGGCTCGCCAATTCTTGCAACTCCGAAGGCGCAAGTCTATAAGGAGCTTTGGCGACTGGGTTCGCACCAGGTACTAGGTCGATTCGGAACTCAACTTGACGTTCTGGTGGAAGACCCGGCAAATCATCTGGAAATACTTCTGGAAAATCTCGTATCACTAGAACATCTTCAATCTTCTTTCCTTTCTCTTTCTTCTCTACAATGTGAGCTAGAAATGCTATACATTTCTTTCTAAGGTACTTGTGTGCTTTAGTGCAAGACATTAACTTAAGACCTTTACTAGCAGTTTCTCCAAATATTCTCAAAGTTTCACCCGAAGGTAAGGGAATACGAATATACTTTTCATGGCATACAATCTCCGCTTTGTGGGTGGCTAACCAGTCCATGCCTATGATAACGTCAAAGCTACCAAGATGCATAGGTATGAGATTAATTGGGAAAACGTGATCATTTAAGTTCACCGTACATCCAACGATAATAGTGTCAATATCAATAGTGTTTCCGTCAGCCACTTCCACGTTAAACGGTTTATCTAAATATGTACGTGTTCTACCAAGCAAGCATTCAAAATCATATGAAACGAAACTCCTATCAGCACCAGAATCAAATAAGACAGATACATAAGAGTTGTTAATCAGAAATGTACCGTTGACGACGTCCTGGTTGGCCTGAGCAGCTGGAGCATTCAGTTGGAAAGCCCGGCCTCTTGCCACCCTCTGATTGTTCCCGGTCAACTTTGGGCATTGATTTCTGAAGTGACCCACTTCACCACACTCATAGCAGGCTCTTGCCTGCGCTTGAGGTACCTGGCGAACGGGTACAGCTGGAATAGGTTGTGCATGCGGAGCTGGCAGTGCAAGCGGTGCCTGTTGCATCCTTTGTGCTTGCGGTGTACTCCGACAAACATTAGCAAAATGACCAAACTTGCCGCAGTTGTTGCAGACGCGACATGGCAAATTTGGTGCGTGATGATATCGGCAGGTATTACACTGAGGAGTGTTCCCAGTAAAATTCCTGGCAGTTGAATTGTTTGATGATTGTTGCGCAGACTTGGCAGCAGGAGTAGCGACCACGAAGTTTCTGGTCTTTCTCTTCTTGTTGCTGCTTTTGGATGAGCTAGCAGCTTCAGACTTGACTTCAGTTTTGACTTCCTTTGCAGCAGTCTTGGTGTCAGTCTTCTTGTATCCTTTCCTAGTGAGTGTTCCATTCCTCATATGATTGTCAGTAAGAGTTGCAGATAATCGGATTGCAGCCTCAAGTGTTTTGGGATTGCTCCCGTAGACTGTATCCTGAATCTGTACCGGCAGTCCGCCGATATATTTCTCAATCGCCCTTTCCAAGGGTGTCACCATGTGAGGTACCAGTAAGCTATACTCATGAAACTGAGTATTATAGATGACGTTCTCGCCACTATCTTGTTTAAGTTCCCAGAACTCAGTCTCCAGTTTCCTCATCTCGCTTCGAGGACAGAATTCAGTAGTCATCAAGTTCTTGACCTCAGTCCACGTCAGTGCAAGTGCAGCATCCACTCCCCTAGTTCGCTTTTCCCCATTCCACCAAGTCAGTGCTCTCTTTTGGAAAACACTGGTGGCATAGCGGACTTTCAGATTCTCGGGACATTCGCTGTTGATGAAGGTGTTCTCCATACTCTCGAACCACTGCAGCAGACCAGTGGCCGATTCAGCACCCGTGAATTTCAGGGGGTTGCAGGAATTGAAGTGTTTGAATGTGCAAGTTGGAAGGTTTGCACCACCTCTGTTCTGGTTGATATTCTGGTTAGCCTGAGTCAATTGGCTCACCAGTCCAGAGATAAGATTAGCTAACTCTTGTATGCCGGAGTTGGCATTACTGTTGTTAGCATCCCCATTGTTTGAATCATCTCCGTTGTGACGGCGAGGCATGTTTCTGAAGAAATTAGAAACATGTTACTACCGTTTACAACTTAAGGCATACAAACAATGGTCAAATGAGTTCATTTAAACAGTTAGGATTACATATAGGAACTATATTTCTCTCCTATCTGTCATTAAACTCATAACATTTATAAATTTCCCAACATTATACTAAGTGTCCTAATTGGTCATAACTAATATTAGCTAGCTATTCCTAAATCCTATACATTTCCCACCCTATACCAACACTGACAACCTCCCGATGCAACGCAACAAGCTTATATATAGGGCATATGCAGAGGTAGATCGCAATCTCCCCTACACCGTCCCACCACCGTGCCGTTGCACCACGATTATGCCCTTGTTAGTGTTTAGGGTGTATCATGTATTTCACCATATTCTCACTTCACAAACCTTATCCAAGATAGGATAATTTTGAGTGAAGTGATCTTTAGTTCCCTTGGAAAATTAGGTTCGCCTAATGTCTAAGTTCACCTGACATGTAGGTTTACCTATTTCTAAGTTCACCTAATGTCTGAGTTCACCTGACATTAGAGTTCCCCTAATTGTCTAAGTTCACTAAATTCCATGTTGTTCTCAATGTCCATAATCATCAATAAGGGTCCATATCATCACTAAGTGCTCTAATTGTCACTAAGTGTTCATATCCCCCCTATGGTTCATCCTCATCAAGTGTTCATACTATCACTAAGTGTTAGTATCATCACTATGCGTTTATATTATCACCAAGTGTCTATATCATCACCCAAATCCATATTTCATCACTAATCGCTCATACCGTTCATTAATCCTATGCACCCTACGTGTCCAATCATTATGGTTCATAAGTGAATTTAATAGTGTCCATCAATGTGATCATCAAAATGTCAATCCAACACATTCTCAACCAACATATAATCACCAACCATCAATCATAACCTCACAGGAGTTCCTAATAATATCCTAAGTTCCTGACACAGACAGACCCCAATATACTACAAATGGTATATGTATAGGGCATATGTAGGGGTCAGTCGCAACTGCCCCAGCCACCGTCCCACCACCTTTGTAGTATACCACGAGTGTGTCCTTGTCTGGAGTTTATAGATCAAACAAATAATTCCTAAAGCAGATAATTCCTAAGCATTTAATTTCCTAAGCAGGTAATTTCCCAAACGGGTAGTTCCCACATTCTTCAATACTGACATCCACCCAATGTACCGTAAATGGTATATATATAGGGCATATGTAAGGGTCAGTCGCAACTGCCCCAGCCAACGTCCCACCACCTTTACGATACACCACGTGCATGTCCTTATCGAATCATTAGGGCACACGTAAGCAAGAAATACATGCGAATCAGATATATAGCAGGAGTTCAGTTAACATGTAACAAACACATAAGCATGAAATCCTGAATATACTAACTAGTGTATGAAGTAACTTCATACTAGGGTATCCTACGGTTATAGACTAGGTCAACCATTTCTAGTAACCTAATTCCCTATAACCCAGGCTCTGATACCAATCTGTAACACCCCGACCGGCGGCGGAATCGTCGGGATGCCACGAGGGATGTGTAAATTGTTCAAAAGCTCGTGGGCATCTAAATCAAATCATCATATATCATTTAAGCAAACAACATAATTACACAAAAATCATGTTCATCATGAATCAATTACATCAATTACACAAAAGAATTAGTTAAACTAACTAAACTCTAATCGCCAGAAATTTAGTTAATTAACTAAGTCCAATAGCCTATATGATGATGTCCAAAATAGAAGAGATCCTCTCTTCATTCCTACTTGTCTCCATCACCTGAAACATGTAAGAAATCAAGTGTCAACTACAAAAGTAGTTGGTGAGTAATCATAAGTTTTTATACTCAAAAATGTTTTAGAAAAGTGAGTTTAAAAGTTGGTGTTTTAAAATAGTTTAATAAAATGCTTTGTTTAAAACGAGTGTAAGACTTATGATCTCCTTGAGAAAATCCATATGAATACCTGTATGAGATAATCCAACACACATCCACCAATTCAACAATCAAACACTTACATAATCACATATCCACATAACCAAATCAATCATAGTCAATTTCAAATAATCATAATCAAATACAGATAAATCAATCCACAACAAATCAACCAAACTCATCAATCATATTCTCAAATAATGTTCGTGACTATACATGATCATTATGTAATTAACATAAGTTAAATACATGATTCATGGAGTGGTCGCTAACCACGTGACAATACATGAAGTCAAAGCGATTAACCGAAGTCAAAGGCAATGATTCACGGATGTGGAACTCATCCACGTGACAATAGATGAAGTCAAAGCAATTAACCGAAGTCAAAGGCAATGATTCACGGATGTGGAAATCATCCACGTGACAATACATGTAATCTTTGTTATTGACCGAAATCAATAACAATATTTACACGGATGAATAATAATGACAATTAGTGATAATTCATAAGATGAATATCATAATGATAAACAGGTATTATCCTTGTGTTATCAAAATAATATTTAAACCGGTATACATGTTTCACCTCCGAGTTTTAAAACTAAAACAGTTTAAAGAAAGGGAGGTTATGAGAACTCACCTGACGTCCTTAGAATGTGTGTTCTCGTGTTATGCGCGCTCGCGTATGTAACTCAAACCAATTCAAGGATCTGTAATTATCGTGATTTCCACTTTTATAAGCATAAGTGTTTCATACCCAAATCATTGTCTATATTAATTTATTTTAACCCGTTTATATTTTATTAACTTAGTTTATTTATTCCAAGTTGTAAAGGATTACCCAACTTCTCATAAGTGTTCATTATTAAGGATTGTTAGGCTTGATAGTTGCTAACTATCCTAATATGATGCACTTATTGTGATATCACAGATATATCATCACATGCATTATTAACCACCTTAATTTGAGTTAGGAATTCTTTAACTCCAATTTAATAATTCCTATACACTAAGTTAATCCCAATTCAAGTTCAATATATATATATATATATATATATATATATATTTATTAGTTTCTTAAAATCCAATTTAGGAATAAGAAAGGTGGTGGTTAAGTTCATTCACACATGCATGGATACACCCATATATATTTACACCCATCTTATGGTTTAAACATTCTTAATTACTAAGTTTAATTAATTTGAACTCATTTAGCCTCTAGACCAGCGAACCTATGGGTTTTGTGGGCCAAGGTTCGTCCCTCCTAATGCAGGGTTCGTGGTCCTTAGTCAGCTAAGGTTCGTGTGGTATTATGGTTGCAAGAAGGGTTCGGCTATTAGGCTCCTTGGTTCGGCTAAGCCCATATGGTTCGTAGAAGCATAAGGTTTGCCGAGGGTTCGCTGGGTTCGTGACAAGAAGAGGTTCGGCCATTGTGAGCATGCAGGGTTCGGCTGGGACAACCTGCAGATGGCCAGGGTTCGTTGCAGCTATCACAGGTTCGTCCCTCAGGGTTCGTGAGACCAAAAGGTTCGGCCCCTAACCTGCTGTCGCGATCCAGCCATATCCATCATCTTCATCGCCATTCTCATCACGTTTATGTCCAAACCCCTACTTCTACTTGGTTACATCAACTCATTTTAAGGTTTTATAAGCACTTAGTTCGATTATAACAACAATACATTACCAATTCGTGATTCACATTAAAACCGAAAACAAAGCTTTAGATCTACCTTGCTTCGTCGGTTGGAACCAGAGTTTCTTGGTATCTCCTTGTAGCTCTCGTTCACGCGGTCGCTTTGGGCCAAAGATCTCGCGAATCCGACTTGAATTGAAGATGATAGGCTAGAGAGAAGGTAGAGAGTGTTGTGTGTGTGTTTTTAGAGAGAGAGATGAAGTGGTGTAAATGGAAGAAGAAGGAGACTTCCTTTTCATTTTATCGCGTGTAAACACCACGTGGTTGGTCTCGTTTATATCGCGTTAAATTAATTATATAATCGGTTATGCTCGGTTTTTAATGGAAAAAAATATTTAAATCCTAAGACATTAAAATGATTTATTTTCATCTTAATTAAAATGATTTTATTTAAATATTGTTGTTTCTTAAAACTATTTTCGTTTAATCATGATAAATCACTTATTAAATAAATTAAATTATTCCAATTTAATTTAAGTTGTGAGTCCTAATAAATACTTTAATATTCCATTAATTAATTTAATATCGTTAGATACTATTTAATTATCTCGTCGAAACTCGTTACTCGCGTACGTATTCGTAAAGATCGTCACCTTTGCGAATCCGACGCTCGTTTCGTATTTCGATTTGATTTACGATTTCTGGAATATCTTTTCAGAACGTTATTCTTAATAATTATATTCGTGTGAATCGTCACCCACGCGAATACATTATTAAGTCAATATTTCTGACTCAATATTCGCGTTTAAATAATCTTCGTAACCTCACATCGCGTAATTTAATTCCCATTATTTTATTAATTTTAATATTATCATTTTCCCAAACCAAAACCCACTAAACCCTAGTCACTGACACATCCACGATAGACCGAAATATGCATATATATAGGGCATATGTAAGGGTCAGTCGCAACTGCCCTAGCCACCGTCCCACCGCTATTTCGATAAACCATGTCCATGGGTCCTTGACTATGTTTAGTAACCATACTCAAACAAACTCCCAGTTCCATCCCAAATCCATTCTCAACCAATAATCCTTCATCATCAGTAATAAGTAACTGTGATAAACACTACGGGTCTGTGTAGTTGAATTACAACTAAACTTCCCGTGGTTTATGCGTATAATAAATGTGCTATAACATGTATACCAGTACAGTGATAATATCAATGATGTAAGTCAACAATTTCATAATCATTCATATTAAATAAATTTCCGGTCGTAACAGTACAATTGTACGGATGTACGGACGTACGGACAACCGAAAATACAGTGATGTTACAATTAGGAAGTGTCCAGTAGATGATGTAGGATATGTACCATTAAACGCTATTGAAGTTGATGAAATGTTAAACTACATAGAAGAATCTGTGGCAATGGTTGACAGGAAAGAAAAACCATTGCGCACAAGACGATTAGACAAGTTAAGATTCAATGGAAACACCGAAAGGGAGCAGAGGCTATAAGGGAGACTGAAGACGAGGTGAAAAGACTCTACCCACATGGTTTGAGACGTAACAGGTTTCGAGGACGAAACCTATTGTAAGGAGGGTAGATTTGTAACAGCCGAAGATTTAGCACGTTTGATGGCGCTTGAGATCCACGTCGATTTGACAATCGAAATTATTACAGGGTGGTAGTATGCGAGAAATGGTGAACGTAGGCGAAGACAGTGCGCGAAACGGAGTTACGAATTGTCTGAAATAGCGAAACGAAGATAAAATCGAAAAATGGATGAAAATGGCCTGGGCGGTACGCCCCGAGCCACACGCCTACCCTAGGCGGTACGCGCGGATTGCATCGAAAATATTTGGAATTCCCAACCCGCGTGGTACGCCCCATCCCGAAGTCCCACGTGGGGCGATGCGCCTGACGTCAGCGAGTCGGATAATTGGCTTAAAAAGTCAGTTTTCATCTAGAAGATTAAATTTTTATCTTCTATTCGACGATTCAGTCACCACACACGAAAATCAGCCTTCAATCCATTAAATCTTCAATTTTAAAGCCTTTTGATCACGTGGATCGCGCCAAGGAACGTTTCTGCAAGTCCTGATCGTTGTTCTACGCGCAGAGCTCCGTCAGATTAGGTAATGGTTCGTTTTAACATTCTAGATTGATAATGATTGATTAAATCTTGTTTTTGAACGTAATGATATAGTTAGGGTTGTTGATTATTGCCTAGATGATGGCTAGGATTGATTATAAACGAAAAACTCGAACTGTTAACGGGTAAATCCTTGTTTTAAGCCGTTGTAATGCCCGTTTTGCATGAAATCATAACAATGGTTATAGTGGTTTAAACCATTTGGGTATGACAAGGTAGGTGATTAGTTTGATTAATTTTGATATGCAAGGTTAATTCTCAGTGTGTTAAACTAATCACAATCATTAACATACTCACTGGAACGAGTATCTGATGTTTATGATAACAGGCAGATCAGTATGTTGAACATGGTTAGTAAACCTATTCTAATACTACCTTGTGATATTTCATGATGTCTGGGTAATCAATAACAAGGATTTATCATTTCTAAGTCATTAATCTGTCTAGGAACCTGTCTAGTGAGGTAATCAACAACATTAACTATTTAATGACTATCAAGGCAATGTCTTTGACATGGAACATTCAGAAAAATTCAATCAGTAAGTTAGCAACGCCTAAGACGAATTAAGTAAATAAGAGAATACGCTTATTTAAGCCGAGTGAATAAGCAATCTTTAAGCGTAACAAGATTGTAGAGATAAGAATGATCAAAATGAATGTAAACGGATTTTTAAAATAAAGTTCCGAATGAAAGTTACGATACGCCGAAGTTTTGAGCGGTAATCGTAAATTGAGAACCTTCATGATAAGGTTATAATCATGATGATATGTTCATATTAATAAGATATCATTGTGAAGTGAGAAAGTAAGGAAAGGAAGAGGAGCTAGCAAATTGTGTTTTAGCTCAGGTGAGTTCTATGAGCCCTCTTTTACTATTTTAACGTTTTAGGGCTGATATGCATGTTATAAAGTTATTTTGTGTAAATGATTGTTTATCTGGCTACGGTCAGATAATAGAATATGTTAAAGTAAAGAATGTTTCAAGTTGTGAAGTCATGGTATGAAAGTGACGCTAACCTGATTAAGGTCAGGTAAAGAATGTTTTCAAGTAAAGAATGTTTTAAAGTAAATAATGCTTTAAGTCTCAACTACGGTTGAGAAGTAAATGATTTTAAGAGTCTCAGCTGAGATGTCAGGGATGTTTTAAAGAATCAACTGCGGTTGAGAAATGAACGCTTTTAAAAGTCTCAACTGCGGTTGAGAGTATAAAGAATGTTAAAGTCTCAACTGCGGTTGAGAGTATAAAGAATGTTTAAGTCTCAACTGCGGTTGACAGTATAAAGAATGTTTTAAAGTCTCAACTGCGGTTGACAGTAAAAAGAATGTTTGAATTCTCAACCGAGGTTGAGAAGGAAAATGATTTTTGAAAGACATCGACCGAGGTCGAGCAGTAAATGTGATAATGAAGTCCCGGCTGCGGTTGGGCAAAACCTGAGCACTGCGGTGCGAAAGACCGTTTATGATTATGATGGTTTAACGCTTTAAACCATGTTATGTATGAATGATGTATGTCAAGAAGTCTTGTACCGGTATGAGCCGTCAATTTCGATTGATGGAATAAGAAGTCCTGTGAAAGAATAGGCAGAAGTCCTGTGCAAGAACAGGCATAAGTCCTGTGCAAGAACAGGCAGAAGTCCGGTGCAAGAACAGGCCTGCCGACTGTGTGTCGCCAGTTGATGAAATCTTATGCATGTATAAGTTATCAATTTCGGGTTGATAGTTTAAGAAGTCTTGTGTAAGCAGGTTGACTTCGGTCAACAGAACAGGCTACATTTATGTACCGTATGATTGATGTTATGATGTCATGTATGTTATGTATATGAAATGTTTTATGTTCAGTATGATTGAGACTGTTGACTTCGGTCGACAGCGAAGGATAATGTTTTATGTAAAGTATGATTGAGACTGTTTGACTTCGGTCGGCAGTGAAGTCTAATGTTTTATGTATATTAAAGAGATTTTTTTTATGAAAAGATAACTTAGAACTCACCAGCGAAAGCTGACTTCTTTTAACATGCATGTCAGGTTGAGCAAGTTTTGATAAGGATATGATGGTTCGTGGCATGACATGAGGACTACCTATTCAAGATCTGGCATTCCTGTTAAGATTAAATGTTACGTAATGATTTCCGCTGCTAAAGTATTCGAGTATTCTACGGTTTAAGAGCTATGCTTTTGATGTTTAACCAACCGAGGGACTCCCGGGAACAGGGCGTCTCAGAGTTGCATGAAATTTATTTTAGGATAAAAAAAAATTATGAATAAACTTTTAGAGCTAAACACAAGGATGTAATATAATATGATTGTATGTAGAGCTAAACTTTTAGAGTTTCCCAAAACGGTTTATAAACCGGTTTTTGACACCCCTTAAACCGGTTTCACCCAAACCGGTTTCCAAACCGGTCCGAACCGCCGGTTTGTAATAGGTTTGACATCCTCATCTTCCAAACCAATTTCGAAACTGAACCGGTTTTCACCCAAACTGGTTTTGACCATCCATTAACCAAACCGAACCGATTTGGAAAAAAAAACTGGTTTGTGCAACCCTAATTGTATGTCGTGTTTCTCACACATATTTTTAGTTTTCCTATGTTTTAAAGAGCA
Organism: Mikania micrantha; assembly: GCA_009363875.1. Taxonomy (NCBI): domain Eukaryota; kingdom Viridiplantae; phylum Streptophyta; class Magnoliopsida; order Asterales; family Asteraceae; genus Mikania; species Mikania micrantha. The sequence continues at coordinate 64,151,915 of CM018694.1, forward strand.
ATAAACAAATTATATAATTACTTAATTGTTGTAACTATTTAGTTTTCCTATGTTTTGACCTTTTTAACAACACTACCAAACACAAACTTCAATTCCATAGTCAAGTCTGTTACGTATGTTTCTGCAAAGGGATGAGATTGCCTCCCAAAGAAATATATAACTAACAGTAATAATAAAATATTTACAATAACAAATAAAAACAATATTATATATACAAGCATCACTTTGTGATTAATTCAATAGATTTTTGAATTTAAAATTATGTTTATATTTACAATAACAAATAAAAACAATATTATATATACAAGCATCACTTTGTGATTAATTCAATAGATTTTTGAATTTAAAATTATGTTTAGCATATGTTAAAGTGTTTAATCATATTTTATGAACTTTATAACTGAAAATGATGTTCTAATTAAAATAATTCAAGAAAATTTTACATATACAAAGATCTAATATTTATTAAAATATGTTAATCCATGTTTCTTTCCATTTGTTGTACGATAGTTGATTTTTTTTTTGGTATTTAAAGCTTTCTTTTAGATGAGTTAATATCATGACTAGTTTGAGCTCTTTGTGCGTGTGTGTATTCTTTTTTAGATTGTAGATGTGTAACTTCGACTCATTTCTAATGAATAGTTCGATTAATATTATATTTTGTCTTAAGCATGTCATTTATTTAAAATTAAACAAAAATATTCTAAAATAAGAATACATGTAAGTTGAAAGTTGTCATAACTTAATATATTTAGATTATTATGATATAATTAAATATTATAAATTTTTAGTTAAATTTGACATTAAGTATATTTAAAAATAAGTAACTTGTTAGTTGCGCGTAAAATTTTCTGAACCCAATATTCTTGTGTATAAAATTTTTATCAGTTGTTGTTTCTTAACTATTTATTATTTTCTTTATTAATAATTACTTTGTGAATATTTCAGTTATTTAATACATGTTTCTCAACTATTTTCCTTTATATTTTTTTCGCTTATTATCAATTATTTAATATTTTATTGAGATAACCCTTATATAAACACACTTTCAAACATATTATGATATGATGTCATTTTGTGTTAGATCTAACATATTATGATATGATGTCACTTTGTGTTGATGTGATGTAATGTAATAACATATCTTTTTCTATTTTATGAAATATAAGTTATGTGATATAATATTATATAATATAGTTTGATATAATGTAATGTAAAATAATTAATTTTATAACACTAATATGTGTGTTTATTATCTTTTTATCAAGGATAGGAGATTTTATTGCCCCTTTGATATAATTATTATGAAAGAGCATATATTGTATTGAAGAAGTCAATATTCATATAAATAATAACAACTTGTTCAACTGTTTATTGTATTTTAATGTGTTACAACATGGCTCAAACTTCGTTGAAGTTGGTATTCTTGGCCATCTTATTGCTTTCAATAAGCGGTACAATTCATCTATAAATCATTCTTTTATTTTTAACATGTTCCTCCTACATTTCTAATACTATGTACATTACAGGTTTGCAAATAACATTAGGTTTTACTGATGACAAGTTGGGAGTGACCAGTGAACCACTAACTAAGAAAAACGGCCTCAACGATATCGATTGTGGGCATCGTTTATGTAGGAGGGATGGTGTATGCAGCATTTACTGTAAATGTAAGGGCTTCGGCACGATAGGGAAGTGTGTTCGAAATCATTGTCAGTGTGACAACTAAGTTATATTGATTATATATAATTTATCAAATAATATAATAAATCTAATTAATAGAAGGTTGTGTCCATTGAAAATCCTTGTATGAAATTTCCAAATTAAATTACAGTCGAAATTGTGAAGGAAAAACTGCAATGCTAATTAAGCAATGACTTGTATACATATGAGCAAATAGAAAAACATGAGCAAATTGTCACAGGACAAACCGGTACGTTGAATCGGCTAGACTGGGAACCACCAATAAAACTAGTTGGTTGTAAGCCTCTAAATTACCACTTTCATTTGTATCGTCTGGTTACTGGTCGGACCAATTGAACCATCGAATTGGGAGGTGGTTGAACATATTTTTTCCTTAAAATTTAAATGATAAAACATTATACCAAACCCCGTATATTTTAAAGCAGAAATATATTTGTTTGAACATTGATTATGTTTTTTAAACATATTTATAATTTTATATTTCCTTTGATTTTTTTGTATATTTTAAGTGTTTATGATGTTATATGATTCTTGAAATTTAGTTCAACTGATTTAATCAGTGAACTAGTAAAACGTTCAACTCAATGTCTTGTCAAAATAAACAAAGTAAACAACATACATGAAATGAAATAGAATAGGTGCAAGTGTATAACGTACCTTTAGAACTTTACCTATCATGACCTCCATAAGTTTACAAACAGTAAAATAATCCCTAATCTTCCCTTGTCTCAAAATATCAGAAGCAATTGGCCGGGTTGCCACCATACGGGCACTGGGCTAGAGCCAGACCGGCAACTTTATCTTTTAGATCGGGCCAATACATGTCGATAAAGCCGCAACTGCATCTATTCCTCCTTTACTATGACCAAACAGGAAAACCCGCTTATTTGAACCCCAATGGAACTCTTCAATGTGTTCCTTTATTTCTCTTGCATCCTTTTCTACTGATGCCTAAACATACATTTGATGCAAATCATACACCATCAACTTGCAAATTAAGAAATCAATTAGATCATTCTTCTTATAAGCGGATTTAATTGAGTTTTTTTTTGTAATTTTTTTTATCGCTAACGACGTTTAGCTAGCTAGTATGGAACGTGTTCAAAAGACACAAATGATCCACATGAAAGTTATCCGTAGCCATTTTCATAACACATACAACCTCTTATAAGTTTATTTATCAAAAGATTTCAAGCATTATTGTTTATGGTTTTATAATAATCATAATTAAAACATTCATCATCTAGAATTTAAAACAATTGATACATACGTTTTGTAGTTAACCAAATATGACTTGTTCTACTCTAACAATAAATGACATGTTCTAAGTGTATCTCCTTCTCTATCCGAAGATAATGTCAATAATAATAAAAATAATAGTAAAAGTACCTCGCTATGAATCTTCGTGATGTGACATGTCAATCCCATTTTCAAAAAAGACGCCTTTGTGCTAGTAAAATATAGCGGTTCATGGTTGTTAAAGAGACCTCCACTTCAAACATAGCATGATAGATTATGATTAGCCCATACATTTAGTTGAACTACTATACTACTAACAACATCATAATTAAAGTTATTATTTTTTTTTTACCTAACATCAGTGTTTTAAAACTCGACCTAAGCAGCTAAATACTCGGCACTCGGCCGAACCGATTTTTTTGAACTCGGCTAGACCAACATGGAATCGGTCAAACTCGGACCAACTTGGACAAACACGAGCATGTCAGTTTTTCGTTGTTTTTTACCGATTTCCATGTTTTTCACTATTTTTATTGTTGTTTACCAATTATTGTTTGATTTTCCCTATATATATATATATATATATATATATATATATATATATATATATATATTTCATTTCTATTAACGTTTAATTTATCTATTATATATACTAGGTATTTACCCCCCGCGCGTTGCGGCGGGTTATCACAGTACACTCTCGAGAATGGGTATTATATATCATTTGCAAAAGCATAAGTTACATAGCAAAATAGAATCTCTCATCACGAACCAAACCTTAAACCCTAAATTCTAAACCTAAGCCAACAAAAACCCAAAATTTCTTAACAAATTTCTAAAATTTAATCAGAACTCAAATCTCCAATCAAATATGTCAAATTTAATACTCTCATCTCTATCTGGTAATTTTCAAAGTTAAAAAAACCCTGGTGGTTCAAGTCTAAATTTTCAAAACTATACAATACATGGATTAGACACATATACATTACTATTCATATATATATATATATAGGAGAAATGTGTGTCTTTATCTTTCCACCTACACCCCACTCTAAGTGAGATTCCCACTGGTTACGCTTATTGTTGTATATTAAATTTACTATTCAATATAATATATATATTTTCCCTATTCATTTCACATGCATTATGCATTATTATTTACTATTTAATATTATATATATATTAAATTTACTATTCAATATAATATATATATTTTCACTATTTATTTCACATGCATTTTAATATATATAGATAACTAGTAAATATATGATATTTGATATATATATATATATATATATAACTTTTAGTAACTATTTTTTTTATAAATACTATATCCGATTACTCTCCGTCTAGGCCGAGTACTCGTAACCTTTCAGTCAATCGACCTAGAAGCGTTTAGCGATTTCTCCAACCATGCATAGGACAATAATATATGAAAACTTTCAGGGTTTTTTGTGCTTTTTATTTTTTATTTATTTTTTATTTATTTTTTGTTCTTTTGGTAAGTTGTTGGTGGGGTAGTGACTTGTCACGAACCAATCATGTAGCCTACGTAGGGTCATTCACTACATATTTTGAAGTAAATTCATGTAACTTGTTTCACTTTGGGGCAAATTCATGATTGACAAGTGATGTCCCTTAGAGTGGCCTAAGAAAATGACTCTGAACACTAACCTATACTCGACTTAAACACGAGTTATAATCGAAATTCCAAAACTAGACCACTACGACAGGCAAGTGTACATATCGATTGCAGAATAGTTAATGGAAGTCTAGATATCGAACCCAAGAGACACTGACCTAGCGAAACAAGACTAGAAAATGATTAAAAATAAAGAGGGGGTTTTGAATAAAAATGAGAATTAATTAATTAAACTAATTATCCTAATTAAATTGGAAAAGAAAGTTTAACTAATATTAAACCCTAAAAACAGATTAACAAATTTAATTGAAAGAAATGACACACAAATTTTAGAAAAACTTTAACAAATGGGAAAAACTCTACTTAGGTTGGATTACTGTTTGTGATTATTGGAAACTAATGACTTTGGTTGACACGATGGAACTAGGATCTTAAACAACACAACATAGGAAACCTAATGGATTATGGATCATTTACTAGATGTAACCAACTAGGAAAGCCTAATTTTGCAATACACACACTAGTTAGTTGGATCACCTCCCGGATTTTTCCAACAACACTTTTGTACTCAAATGAGCAAGTCACATTCCTGATTTTCTTGTCTCAATACACTAAAGATGCAAGGAGTAATCTTAAAATGTCTAATTTGACACGAAATGACAATAACACAAAGAATTTCAAAGAAACATCCATTCCGGGTAAGTTACTACGAAAACCCTAATGCTAAAGATCACCCGAAAAGTCTATCACCTTCTGAATTTTTAGACTTGTACACACACAAAACCCTAAAAACATCAATCACATCTTTTCCTATGGCTAGTGATATCAAACTAGTCATAACACAAAGTAAATGACCTAATACACGTCTAACACCGAAAGACATTCAATAAACACGTATGGAACATGATAATAACTCATATAATCAAGATTAGATATGCAAAACTCTTCAAAATGACATAAAAATATCTGTTACAAAAGTGTTTTCCATCAATGATGAAACCAATAATCAATAACAACCAATAATCAATCGAACAAACATCTTAACCTAAGTAGAAAAAAAAGATCTAGCCAATTCACATCATTCTCAGTCAAGAACAATCAAAAACAATGAAATGTATTATACTACTGAAAAGGAAGAACAAAAAAGAAACAAGAAATAACCAAAGTGTCTTCAACAAAAGCCTAGCCTCAAAGCAATTCCTAGCCCTTCAAAGCTCCCAAAATGCTTCCAAAAGCTCCAGAGATGCTCCTAGGATCGAAAAGCGGCCGGACATGCTTCTAATTGCGGCTGGAAAGTTCCCTTATAATTCTCGAATTAGGGTTGGCTTTTTTCAAAATTTAAATACCGTCGCGTACCGCCAAGCTCCATACTAGCTTCCTTGGCGTATCGTGAGAGACAAAATAAGCCGGCTCCTCCCGAAATCCTTGGCGTACCACCAAAGGTTGGTTTCCCCTTCTTGGCGTACCGCCAAGCCTTCCAAATGATGACAAATTTGTCTTTTTCTCTTATTTTCACTCTAGGCTCGATTCTCTCGTGTTTTAACCTCGATTTTGATGGTTTGGGTAATTTCATGTGATTTAGGTGTGTAATGATGCGTTATTATGAGTTAAATACATGGAATATGGTGATTGTTTGTGTGTGTTGATGATTTGCAGGTTTTCGGTCGAAGAAAATGAGTGTTTGATGTCCAAGAATCAAAGGGTGGCTGAGGAATGGTGTTTGGAAGGCCAAAATATCCAAAAATGAAGGTTTTCATGAAGTGGCGTATCAAAATGGCGTATTGGTGGTATATTACAGATCCAAAACACTCTGGAATACATGACTGGCGTATGATACGCCAGTGGGAGGCGTATCATACGCCGGGGCCCCTCAAACTTCAGAACTTTCTTGTTTTGCCACCTATTTAAGCCCAAGAACCTAGGGTTTCGAGCTATCTTCAATTTTGACGACTTTTGGAGGTTCTAGGGGGCTTTCAAGGCTAGGGAATTCAAAAATTAATCACTCCAAACACATTGGTGACTCCCGAATTGATGTTAGAGCGTAAGAACATGCGGATGCACGGCTAGTTTCTTGAGATCATGCCCGGGTGAACTACTAGTTAGGGTTAAGTGTTTTCATGGTTTTCATTGTACTGGGATGCAAACATTGTATGGTTTAATAATCTTTGAATGTTTGTATGTTTTGATTCGCATGAGATTGAACAATTTGACTTTTATGGTTGACCTAGGGTTTCATCATTTTTCAGTTGTTATTGTAAAACATTGAGTTTTAGGTTGAGTATTTCTTTCAAATTGGCACTTGCAATTGAGGTGTTAGGTTTAACATTAATTGGTTCTCATCAATTAATTCACAAAATCAATTCTTTAAATTATAATTGCTCATTCATGCGGATTGTGAGCAAGTTATGTCTATGTGGCTTTCCTAAGAATGTAAATCATAAAGATGCTTAATTCCTCATCTAATTCAAACCCGGGTGTGATTCGTTTTCATAATTAGATACAAGTCAATTGATTTCATTGTTCATTTGTTACAAGATCACGTTCTTACTAAAATTCAAACAACCATTAATCAATTTTACAATTTATTGTCTAGTTAAGTTAGGTCAAATCAAATAACGATACACCATCCACCTATACTCTTCGTGGTTCGACACCCTACTTACCCTACTAGTTAAGGTAGCTAGGAACACACTCATTAACTCTTATTTGATCGGTACTTCGACGTCGGTCAGATTTCTGCTCATTTCATTCGATAAACCTATAAAAGCCATAAAATGTAAAGAGGAACTAAAAATAACCATAAACGACGTATTTACAAACTAAAATCGACTCAAATTCACTTATAAACTAGATATGTTTAACAACCCATCAACAAGTCACCTTAAGTCCATGATTTACTCTATATATGTGTATTTGACAGAATAATTATTATTTATTAGCCTGCTTATTCCTAGAAATTAAGGATTAGGAGTATTTTCCTCATTTATTCATTTAAGTTGTAAATGTTAGGATCAAATACAAATTGATAGTTTTGTAAAATGTGTAAAAAGCAAAGTAATAAATAAGATGGAGCCGCCATCGTTCACAACTCACCGTATTACATCCATGTCTCATATTGTCTTCGAAGAATTCACGTGATTGAAGCCCTAACCTCCCACAACTACGTGGATCGATCTTAAGACACGATCAATTTGCTCTAGGCCAAGAACAAAAATGGTTTCATTAACTGGACCTTTATAGAGCCTGATGACACCACTAGTGCAGAATACAACAAGACGGAGCCTTGGTCTCGACATATTACACTAAGCTTCATGCCCATGATACTCTAGCTTGTAATGGTTGCTCATGAGAATGAGATGGGCAACTTGTTGGTTGATTTGAAAGACAAAGAAAATCCTTATGATTTTTTGCTTGGTTTGGATATTGATTTCTTAACCATTAGGACACAAATCATAGTCATGAACCCTATATTAACCATAGGTACAGTTTATCACCTAGTGTCGAAAGATGAACAACAAAGGAATGTGGCAGTTGGGAAGAGCCCAGATGTCGATACAACAATCTTTCAAGTGTTTGTTCCATCAAAGTGTGGCGTACACCAACAGCTTAATAAGAATGGTTAAAAGGAGGGAAGATCAGAATGTTGGAAACCAAGTTAAGCACTACAAGTTTTGTTTCAAAGAATGTCATAACCACGAGGTTCAGGCCCCTTTAAAACACACAAGACACACATAAACTATGTTCTTCTATTGATTGAATTGAAGAGGTTGCATAAAAGAAATATACCTACTTCTATATATAATGAAAACTCAAAACTAAACCTACGTAAACATGGACATCATGATTAAAAACACATGAAAACCAAAAACACAAAAATGTTGCATGTTCCCACGATCAAGAAACCCACGAACAGATCCAAACTTTTGATTCTTCTACTTTTCCACATCCAATTGGAGTGTTAAATGACCCTTTTAGCCCCAAATGATTTAATCTTCTGACCAGCAACCTATTGACACGTTTGACCCGCTGCCCCGTGACCCGTGAACAACTCGATTAACCCAACATTAGATACCCGGATTGGTGGCTGGGAAAAAGGATTAAGCAAGAAATGACGAAGCCTAGAGACACATGCTTTGGTTCCAAAATCAGTACCATACTTATACATAAAACAACAATGATTTGTCCATAATTTTTAACATATTCAGGCATGGTATGATTAGTTTTTATAATATATTGTCAAATCTTTCATACGACTTAACTTTTATCGACATATATATGTTTCGAAGTAATAACTTATGTATTGTTTAACCCGTCAGCTTCATCATCTCTAAGGCTATAAAGATAATTCTTTCTGAGTCCAACTTCCATGACCAAAGTTAGCAGAGCCTCACACACCTGAGAAGCATCTGCTTCCATAGGGTCATCATTGGTAGAAGAGTAAACCATCCATGCGTGGTCTAACTTCCGCTCAGGTCGCACCACCACAGAGCCCGGGACCTCAGCATCACAACGTGTAACGAGCCCATCACTCTTCTGGCCATATCTGGTTTGTAGCAGCTGGGCAGAAGCAGCTAATGTGGCTCCAAGAGGCATTACAACCGGCATTGATAAAGGAGCAAATTTTGGCAGTTCTGCACGTGCAACACGAGAAAGCGTTGCTAACGCAGCCGGTGAGATCTTAGCTTCGGTATGAAAAGAGACAACAGGGAGTTCTTTAGGCAAATGGTGATTCTTTAAGAATTCCTTTCGCTTCATGTATGTTAAATCTTCAAGGGCTTGCAAGTCACCCTTCAAAATAAACACTA